>CM037853.1:184712887-184995887 GCA_021234595.1 Delia radicum
ACTATTAATATAACATAACAAAAAAAAAGTACATAAAATTTATGGAATTAATAATTTTTAAAATATGTTTTAAAAATAAAAAGGTCATTTTAAAATTGGGGTTTGAAAATATTGATATGATAAACTCCAGTTTAAAGTTTTTAAAATCGGATTCAATATCATTTAACGTAAAATAATAGTGTTATGGTTCCCATTGTTCCAAAATTCGCTCTATTACTTCTTGACGCGATAACTATCTCGTACAAGAATACTTCAAAATTATATGGACATCAGTACCAAAGTACTGATGAACTCTTCACGTCGACTGGAGCTGTTACAAAAATGGTGTTTGATTTCTCTCATAAATTTTTCAATTTCATATGATATAGCATATTTCGATGCATCCAAAGACACAAAATTTAAAATATGGCAAAATCTAGCCATTAGTATATAAATTTTTAATAATGGCCTTAAATTTTGTTTGTACACCATTTACAGACCCCATCATGACCCCACAATTATTGGTGGTTATACCAACTATCTGTTTTATAGGAATGTCATTTCCATTTAACATTTTAATTGTAGCATCAAATACAATCCTCAATTTTGATTATTCCTAGAAAACGATCACGACATTTATTGTCAAAAATTCTTATTATTACAGCTAAATTTTTGGACACACTGCAGTCTGTGCCCTCATCTAACAAATTGTCCTTACAAAAGTTTTTAATGTTCTTAACATTTTTCTTTCTTTCTCTTGATATTGATTTTTATAAAATTTGAGAGTCGGAAATACCTTGTTTTATTAAGCTGTTTAGAAACTAAAACTAGGGAAATTTAATTTGTACTATATATGTCATTGGTGTACCATTGTACTTTTGAATTTCAAATTGTACCGAAAAAAGTACAATTGTACCAATTTTGCCATCCTTGCTGTATACACGCAAGCGCAAAGCAACAACACTTTCGTATGCTTTGCTGGTAAACATTTAAATATTTTTTTCTTTTTTCTTTGTATGTATTGGTTTTTACAACAAAAAATATTGAATAAAAATTAGTTTTTCTTTAAATGTATTGGTGTTTGCTCTTCCATAAGGAACTTTTGGCACTCCTGTTTTAATGCTTAATTGTAAAAAAAATTGAGAATTGTTTCTTGATTAAAGAAGACAACAACAATAAGATAAAAAGAAAAGAAGTTGATGATCCAGTTTAGAACTCTCTGTTAATGACGTCATATCTTGTAATGTTAGTACACTCAAAAAAATAAGTTAGTAGAAAAGTTAGTAAAACGTCTTGTAAATCAGGTATACTATTTTTTAGCAAATATTTTTGCTAAAATCGTGTTTTCAGCTAAAATTCTTGTTATACTTATTCAGCACTTAACTGTTTTATACTAATGCTTTACTAATATACTAATGTTTTACTAATTAATTTTGCTAAAAAAAATTGTGCTGATAAGCAGATGTCGCGGCATGTCAAGATGTAGTAGAGAAGAGGAAAATGATATTAAAAAGTACAACTCTAACAAGACAAGTAAAAAAATCAACCATAAAAAAACATATACAGACATGTAGACAGAGTAAAGAGAAAGACAAAAACACACATCTTAGGTAGATTTGTATGGTTTCTTTTTCTTATTGCAAAAAAAGGGTTGTTTTTTTCGTTTCGTTTGTTTTGTTTATTTTTTCGTTTCGTTTCTAGAATTATCTTCGGCAGTTTCGTCATAGCATCATTAAGACAACCATTGATGTAAGTAGTTGAAAGAAAATTTTTGTTATGTTATATATATTTATTTCTATATATTTTCAGATATTAAATTAATTCATGTCGTCAATGTGGGAAAATTAAAATTGTTATATTTCGTTATTATAGTAAATTATTTTTAAAAGAATCACAAAAATATGTTTTATGATTTTCAGCAAATAAATTAACTAAATTACAATTTTTCTACAAATTTTTTGCGTTTTTTTCAGTCTACTAAAATTCAGCAAAAAATTTATTAATTTTTACCAACGCTTTTTTATTTCTAATCTACTAAGTGTTAGCAAAACTTTTGCTGAATCTACAAATTTTGTTGCTAAAAATCAGCTCGCTGATTTTCAGCAAAAGATTTTGCTGACATTAGCAACTTTTTTGCTAGCATCCTCCTGACTAAAATTTTGCTGACTCAGCAAAATTTTTTGCTGACTTTACAAACTTTTTTTTATGAGTGTAGAGCACTAATATTTTATGTTTGGTGTTGTTGTAAATGCGAGATGTTAAATTGGCACAGTGGGCAAAGTGGTGTTGATTAGGATTTAAATTGAAATTTTAATTGCACAATAATTTATTTTCTGGACTTCCATTATATGTTTCCCGTATTTAAATTTGTATTTAGCAACAAAATTACTGGTAGTATTCACTTGATGGTTGGTATGAAATTTTCTCAAAAAAAAAAGCAATGATACATTTCAGCTATTCGTTTGGGATTAACTACTCACTGTGCAATGTACACCGAGTTTTACGACAATAAATTTTTTTTTTTTTTTTTTTTTTATTTTAACCAATACTCAGGGGATGCCCCCTACTCATGCAGTGCATTGTATTGATCAGGAAAATAAGGTATGGGAAGGACGAAAGAGGGAGTAGTGTTTGTGGATATTTGATTTAAATTTTTCTAAATTGTAAGTAACAGGGAAGACCTCTGCGGGAAGTTTGTTCCACATACGAATCGTTCGACTAAAAAACGAATTTTCTCTGTAATGCGTTGTGCGAAACACAGGACAATCAACTACAAACGGATGTGCTCTACGAGATAAGCGAGTATTACGAATAAAAACTCGGGCTCGTGGAATAAGTTCACTTATCTCAGATGAGCATCTCCCATGGTAATATCGATAGAAAAGTGTCACACAACCCACATTCCGACGATGCTCCAATGAATCAATAGAGTTGGATACACTACTGTCATTGATAAGCTTCACCGCCCTCCCCTGAACACGGTCCAGAAGCTTCAGAATAGACAATGGAGCCCCTGCCCATATATGAGAGTTGTATTCCATTTTTGGCCGGATATAGCTGGTATAAATAGTAAGGAGATCGGATGGAGTGAAGTAAGTCTTGCACCGTTTTAGAAAACCGAGACACTTGAATGCCTCTTTCGACACTTGAAATACGTGCTTATTCCAACGGACATCACACTGTATTCTCATACCCAGAACATCAAGAGTATCCGATTCCTCAATACCTATACCATCCATAGTTACAGATGACAATGTCAATTCCACAGCCCGTCTGTGGGTTAACATACAACATTGGGTCTTGCGTGCATTAAAATCGACCTTATTCGCGCGACCCCACTCGGAGATTGTAGAAAGGTCTTGATTGAGTGTGTCATTCATGTTCTGCCGCATGCCCTCTATCTCCAAGGAGTTTGGCCTGTGATCGAATGAAAATGAATGACAAATGTTGCTGTCATCTGCAAAAGAGTAGATAGGGTTGATGGTCTGACCAAGAAGGTCATTAATAAAAATAAGAAAAAGGGTAGGAGAAAGAACAGAACCTTGCGGTACCCCTGAATTTAGCTGAAACTCGTTTAATGAGACCCCATCTAAAACAACACGTATAGTTCGGTCTCTGAGAAAACTCGTTATAAATCGAGAGAAGACATTACCGACACCAAAAGCAACTAGCTTAGTCACGAGTGCCCCGTGCCACACACGATCGAACGCCTTAGAAATATCTAGAGCAACCACTTTACTCTCACCAAAGCGGTGGATTGACCGGCTCCAACGTTCCGATAGAAACGCCAACAGGTCTCCCGTAGATCGACCACTACGGAAGCCATACTGCCGATCATTTAAAAGTGAATTGGTCTCTAAATATTTCACAAGATGGTGGTTAACCATGGTCTCCATCACTTTGGAGAGCGCAGAGCAAATTGCGATTGGGCGGTAATTTTCAGGGTTGTTAGCCGCACCCTTTTTAGGGATAGGCTGGACATTGGCCACCTTCCAGCATGAGGGGAAAATTCCCGCACGGTACGAAGAGCTGAAAAGTTTTGCCAATGGACGTGCCAACGTTAAAGAACACTGTTTCAGCACCAGTGCTGATATGCCATCCGGCCCCGGTGACTTATTTACGTTGAGATCCGCAAGAACCCTTTTGACTGCCCGGGCCCGAAAGAAAATCGAAGGCATAGTATAGGATACCCTTTCGAGAACGGGCAGTGGTTGATCGCTTTCCGGCAAGAAAGAATTTCTTGCAAAAAGTTCAGCGAAAAGGTTGGCCTTATCAACCGGGTCAGTGAATGATTGATCGTCCTTTAAAAGAGTTGGAATAGAAGAACTAGCATTATCCCTTACTCTTTTAACAAACGACCAAAAGGTCTTACTGCCCCGAGGAGCAGAAAGAACTTTGGCACGTAGACGCTGTTCGTATAAAACCCTTTCGCGTCTAAGTACCTTGGCACACTCGGTTCTCGCCTTTTTGCGGTGCAGATCAGTAACGGCGTTCTTATTCGAACGCCAATTACTAAACGCTGCCTCTCTGGATCTGACTGCATTTTTGCACGTCTGGTTAAACCAACACTTGTGTTTTGATTTAGCCGAAATATGCTTCGTTGGAATAAAAAGTTTCATTCCTAGCATAATAATATTGACTACCATTTCTGCAGCGGCATCGACGTTGTCGTCGAGAAAACAGATTTTCCAGATTCTTACCGACTGTTCGGGTTTTATTTCGGTTCACGTTTTCTTTGGACTTTGCCGAGGTAATTTCCAAAATGGACGTAGCTCAGAAATAAGATGTCTTTTGGAATAACTGATCACTCGATATATTGCAATTTAATCTAAATAATTTTGTAAAATTTAAGGTATTGTTTCAATTTATATGAACTCCACAATTAATTTTATAAATGGGTGTCTCACCTTTAAAAATTGCCTTAATTTGATTTCACGATATAAAATTTTCAAATAATTGTTTTTTTTCTTAGTATTTTACGTTTATTTTTTTTTTATCCAAAAAATCAATACCGATATCAACTTTTGTCGATATTTGTAAAAGAAAACCGAAAAGAACTTTATTTTTTAATTTAATTTGCACACGATGTTTTAATATTAAGTAAGCTTACAATTTTAATAAAAAATAATCTGTGGCTCTCCAATATTTCAACTAATGCGCATGATCACCAAAAAGAGAAAGATCGACGGAAATATTTAGTGAGACCTTCTTACCTCGGTATACTATAAGAATTCGATAACATTTGTTATCGATCGTAACACAATAAAATGATTGCCACAATATACAACTAAATACCCTTATGGTAAATACAAAACTGATTAAACCACCTCAATTCTATTAGAGCATTCCAAAAGACTTAAAACGTAATCATCTAAGTAATTAATACCAAATTTACTTTCAAACTTTTAGTTAAAACAACACAATGATATCATGATAAGTTTAAAATCCAATGACTATAGAATTCATTAGAATTATAATTTATTATTTCCAAACCTCATACATATAAATAAAATTTATTTTATAATGATCATTATCAAAAAAAAAAAAAATCCAATATCATTACTTTTGTGCCACTGTAATGTTAGATATTAGTAAAGATCTAATTTACCATTTATTTTTATCGCATGATATAAAAATTTAAGTAATATAAATTAAAAACACTTAATTTTTGTTTTTATGATTTAGTCTTTATTTGCAGCACTATGTGCTTCTTTTTTTAGGTTCTTATTACTACGAACTTAATTAATAGACTGAAGAGAAACAGTCACACATTATTAATTTATTCACACAGCTTGCTATCATTACTGCTGACATATCAAAATGATGGTTGCGCGTGCAGCGCGAACATGACACTTTTGTTTTGAATAAAAGTGCAGACGCTATTATTAGCAAGAATAAATGTAGGAAATTGTGAAATAACAAATTATGTAAAATTGTGAAATAGTATCAATAAATAAATATTGTGTTAACTCCTCCCTCCTAAATTCCAATCGTCCCTGATTGATTTAAAAGTAAGGGATGTCATTTAGGCTAATGTGCCTTTGAAATATCTTAGTCGGCATCTGGGGAGGTTCGACATTTCTTATAACAATTTCCGATGTATTGCGGTTTCTACATTTGAAAATCACGAATATGATTATTATGAGGGCAAAAACCCCAAGATATGTAACCATGCTTGACTTGACTAGCAAGTTTAAGGATTTAATTTTCTTTATATTTCTAATGTTTAGTTCCTTCATGAATTTGAGGGATAACACCTCTTCGAATTGCGAACGAGAATTCGAATGTTTGATTAATGCAGGTAATGGCCTCAAGCTGTGTGTTTCTAAAGCTGTAAAAGTAAAATTATCTACAATTATAGTTTCATTAAAAAATTTTATCAAATATGAACCATTTAAGCATTTTGTATTATTTTGCATCTTAACTTTTCCTTTGAATTCATTTAACAAAACCAATCCATTACTTATTTCTATTACATTTTCAATATGTTCTGTGTTTGTAACAATACAATCGTACGGTTTGTTTTCTAAAATATTTTTAATACAATATTCATTCTCTAAATCAACAATTTCATTTTTTTTGCAAATTTTTATATTGTTAATTGTTTTACAGTTATTCTTTATGCCATAATATTTTTCATTACACTTCAAAGTATTTTCAAAATTTATTTTTATAATTGTTTCATTCTTGCTTAATGGTTTTATTTTAAAAGAATTACAAGTTTCGAACTTCCGCGAAATTTAATGCTTCTTCTAGGGAATCAAATGGCATGTTTTCTTCCAAAAAAATATTATTAATACTATGAGCCTCTTGGTTTGATAATATAAAAGTGTTAATAATGTTAGCTTTTGTGAGATGAATTGCTCTGTTAATATTTTCTATTTCTTCTTTCAGGATGTCGATTTTAAATTTATACTGCAGTACAGTCTGAAATTCGCCACTGCTTTTCAGCGTTTTCAAAATCGAATTACTTACTCGGGTGATATTGTTAATTTTATCGAAAATGTTCTTGTTAATTACAAGTTGTTGGTTGTTATTCCCTATTATCTCCTCGAACTTGTTATTTATGGCAGTAAGATCGTCATGATCTGGGTTTCCCGCAACCCATTTCCAAGCAGAACCTATGAAATTTAATGAGCGTTTGTTTTTGATTTTAGGAATGATGTTGTCAATGGTTATGATTATATTGTTAATTTCTTCTGAGATGAATGAATGCAATGGATGAGATGAAGGTATGTTTCTGCCTAGATCGGTTTTCAGATCCTCCACAAGTGAGGAGTAATCCGTTAAATTAATGGTATGTAGGATTCTATAGGTTCCCGTTTGTATTTTCCCAGTGCCATCTTCGATAATAATGGTCTCGGCCTGAGAATAGTCCAGTACCTCAACCCAACCGTAGCAGGAAGGGAGATTTAAATAAATAAATGTTCTAAAAGAAAAATTATGTGGTTAAATTAACTTCTAATATGGTCCTTGTGCACTATTTTCCCTGATTCCGTTGTCACGGTGGAATTCTTGTTTTCCTTAACTACCTCCTCTTTGAATCTCTTTGAAAGCTTAGTCCCTAATCTTTTATTTTGTCTGACAAATATCTTCTCCCCTACCTCATAATCAACGATATCCTGTTTTTTCCTGTTATGATACTGTAAATCCCTTTCCTGTTTCGCCTTTAATTTTTGAAATATTTTCTTTCTGACCTCTTGTATGTTATCAGGGTCGGATGGAATGGGTCTTCCAAAAAATACATCGACGGGTTTTTTTTCCGTGACGGAGTGAATGGAATGATTATACTCATTTACGGACCACTCCAGAAGTTCCCTAAAACCCTTCTCAGGATATTCATGCTTCAGGCATCTCATAATCTCTGCCAAAGTCGAATGGAACCTTTCGATTTGCCCATTCACTTCGCTTTTGTAAGGCGGTGCAGTGAATATTTTAATATTGAATTCATTCTCCAACATAAACTTTATTGGTTGCGAACTAAATGTTTTCTCGTTGTCGCAAATTATTGTCTTTGGAACTCCAAAGTAAAATATTATTTCCCTTAGTGGTTTCCTTATATTCTCAATACTCTTCCCATCCACTTCCTTAACCACAGCCAATTTGGAGAATTTGTCTATGGAGGTAAGGACCTTGTGTTTGTCCGTTGAAAATATGTCAATATGAATTGTATGTCCCGGGAATTCTGGTAAAGGTGTGACTCCCAATTTCGTATTATTAGGGTGTCTGTCATACATATTTTCCCTACAGACTTTGCATATTTTCGTTATCTTCCTAATTTTCTTTGCCATACCGGGAAAATAAAATTTTTCGAGTATTTGCAGTCTATTTTCCTTTTCGTTCCTATGAGCCCGATTATGCTCTTCTATTATAATCTTATCCTGATCCTCTGCACTGGTAATATCTTTTACCACCTGTTGTGCAAAACGAATCTTATAATTTCCGAGGTAAGTTGGATAGATTGCCTGAATTTTCAGCATTATCGGTTCCGTAGTATTTATACCATTTATAACTGACGGATTCAAGTACCTTTTCAGAAGTGCCCTCAGTGATTTCTCGGAAAACGCTTCTTCTTTTATTAGATGTCTATGGTACGTAGGAAAAATAATTTCGAATTTATACGAACTTTCGGAGGCTTCCGAAATGAAAATTTGATTCTTGAAAACGTTAACGGGCGTTTCCACAGATGGTATCAAGTTTTCGGAAGAGCTATCGCTACTATGGACAGTAATAGAATTAACATTTGGTATTGGTGGTCTTGAGAGGAAATCCGCAACCACATTCGTGCTGCCTGGTTTATAAATGAGCTCATGATTATATTCCTCCAACTGTGCCTTCCACCTTTTCATTTTCGCATTTGTATTTTTGTTGCTGAGAGCGAAAGTCAGAGGTTGGTGATCGGTGAAAATTCTAACCTCTTTCGATCCGTATAGGAAACATTTGAGGGACTGTAAAGCCCAAATTATCGCCAACATTTCCTTCTCGTTTGCTGCGAAATTTTCCTCTGCTCTACTTAACGTTCTAGAGAGAAAGCTGATTGGCTTTCCATCTTGCGAAAGTACGGCTCCCAAAGCATACCCAGATGCATCTGTAGTTAACTCGAATGACTTATCGAAGTCCGGATAATGAAGCATTACATCGTCTGATGTCAGACATCTTTTTAACTGATTAAAAGCCTCAGTTTGTTGTTCAGTGAAATTTATCTGTGTCTTTTTAGACAAATTCTTGGGTATTCTTCCCAACTCTTCCCTAAATATTTCAGTAAGAGGTCTGGCAATTTCAGCGTATGCCTTTATAAATCTGCGATAATGACCTGTCATTCCCAAGAAAGAACGCAACTCATGGACATTTCCCGGTTTCGGGAAATTCATAATAGCCTCTGTTTTTTTCGACGCGGTGCGAATGCCCTTTTGGCAAACAATGATACCGAGAAATTCAGTTTCCTCCTTCATGAACTCACATTTATCGCACTGCACCTTCAGGCGGGCTCTTTCCAGAGTGTCAAAGATAATGTTCAAATTATCGAAATGTTCCTCTTTAGTTTTACTAAAAATAATTATATCGTCGATATAAATATAACAACGAACACCGATGTGTTCCCTAAGCACATCATCTAAGGTGCGTTGGAAAATAGCGGGCGCATTTCTTAACCCGAATGGAAGTCGAGTGAATTCGAACTTTCCATTGGCGACGGAGAAGGCAGTCTTCTCAATATCGGCTTCGTTTAGAGCAATTTGGTGGAACCCGCTTTTAAGATCAATAGTTGAAAAATACCTATTTGATCCTAAATTAGCCAAAATTGTGTTAATATCCGGAATAGGATATTTATCTGGTATGGTATCTTCATTCAGTTTACGATAATCAACTACCATACGAAACTTTCTCTCGCCCGAAGCATCTTGCTTCTTTGGTACGATCCATACCGGGGAATTATAGGGGGATTTCGATGGACGAATAATGCCATCGTTTAGTAACTCCTCAATTTGTCTGTCTATTTCTTTCTTTAAGGGCATTGGGTACGGATACGTTTTCGAATAAATTGGTCTATCGCTTTTAGTTCTAATTTCCGCCCTGACATTTGTAACGTAAGTGAGTTTTCTATCTGGTTCGGAGAACAAGGTTGGATGGGATTCCAAAAGTTGTCTCAATTTTCCATTATCCCCTGGACACAGGTGATCCAATCTTAGTGTAGTATGCGCTATAGCATTAATTTGTAATTGATGAATAGGATATCGATATTTATTTAACAGTGTAAAGTAATTTTCCCTAGTAAAAATAATTGCATTCAAGCTTTTCAAAGTGTCATTGCCTATTATGGCATCGAAAGTGTTAATATTAGGTAGAATATGAAATTTAAGTTTACCTATCTCATTGTTGAAAATATCAATATTTGCGTGGTGGGTGATCTTAACAGCTCCGCCAATTGAATTCGCAAAAAAAGGTTTGTTTGGAATGGGGTTTCGAATATAGGTAGGCTTAACGTAGTTCTTATTAGATCCAGTATCTAAAAGGAATTTTAACTCATTGCCGTTTTTCATCTTAAAAAGAAAATACGGCAGTGAGGAAGAGTTTAATCTAAAAAATTAACATCATCATTATCAGGGTTTGTTTGCTCACTTTCGTCGTAATGTACTTCGTATTCGGCAGGATAATTCTCAAGGTCTTCATAATACTCCCCTCTCTCTACGGTATACTCGTACGGAATAGATTCCGCCGCTTCCGTGTTAAAAACGCGTTGAACCTTATTGGGTTGTGGAGTATTCTGTGATGGTGGCCTTTTTTCAGCCTGGTTACCGCCACCTTGGGGGAAGTTATTAGGGGAATTTTGCCAGACTGGCCGTCCCAAGTTATGTGTCTGCTGATACATTGGTCTATTCTGATAATTGACCTGTCTCGTCTGCACTGACCGATCCACCTCCATTGGTACCGGTGGCTTGGGTGGACGAGGTGGTGGAAAATTTAGTTGGTTGGGACCAAATCTATTTTGCCCATATGGGTAGATGTTACCCGCCCCAGGAAAATAATTCCCATGTGGGTTAGTAAGCTCGGGGTAAAACGGTCGTACTACCGGGGGAGATCGCTGATGACCAGCAGATCTAACGTTTGGTCGCGCCTTTTCCATACTATTGGCATGAACTGTTCGATAGTTCAAATTGCCCAATTTCAGACACATTTGTAGAGCCTGAGGTAAACTCGTTGGTTCCCTTACGCTCAGAAGACTTGGCAAATTGCCATTTAAGCCCATTATAAAGGTGTCGAGAGCCTTCCCTCTATACGCCGCCGTCATTGCGGATAGAGCTTCCTCTCCTAACTCTAGACAATCAATCTTGTCCAAAATCAGAGAAAGGTACTGGTAGACCTGTTGATAAAACTCCTGAACGGAGTTGCCGCGTTGGGCAAGAGTTGTCATTTGATACTCGAGGGTACCGACATCTCTCTTGTCTGCGTAATGAAGCATCAAGCACTTCTTAATTTTTTCCCAGTTTAGTGGCGTTCGATATGACTCGAGCGCCGCATCGGCCTCGCCTATAATTTTGTGCCTAATCGTGTGTAGGATAGCGAAATATTTAGGTGTGTCCCTATTCTGTCCATACATTAGGAGTATGCGATCCACAGACTTTCTCCAGGAATTGAACTCTCCCGGTTTCCCGGAAAATTCCCTAAGACATTTGACCACATCAGGTACGCGTTCTGACGATTCGGGGTTTCTACTAAAATCTACTGTAATTTCCTCATCTTGCTCTGTAGTAGGATTTAAAATGGAAGAAACTGTGGTTGATATCAAATTCAAAAGTTACTTTTTCTGATTGTTAGTAAATGAAGATAATGAATTAGTACTACTCGTAGAAGTACCGAAATTTAATTTCGACAATGATGCCGCTAATTGTTCTTCTTGGCTCATTTTATCAAATAATTTCTGTATCCCTTTACTTTAATTTAATTTAATTTGGTTCAAATCAATGAAAAAAAAAATATTCTAAGTGGCTTTTTGATTCCCTATCAGAGACGATAATTTTGTATCTAAGATTCAATATTCTTAACTTACTAATTATTAATTTAAATAGCATTCAATTCAATCTTACAGTAATATAATCCGGCTCATGTTGGTATTGATGTTGTTGCCGTTGCTGGTTTGTTGTATCTGGTTCAAAAATCTCCTTGGTCTTACAATTATTATCCACAGTCACATTCACTTGTTTGTTTTTAGTACTCTCGATTTTATTTGCACCTTCACAGTTCACTTGTTTGCTTCTAGTACTTTTGATTTTATCTGTACTTTCAATTTTCTTAAGGTTCACTTGATAACTGTTAATTCATTAGACGTATTTATTTGTTAATCTTATTTATTTTGCTTCACTTTTATTTTTTTTAGTTTTTCAAAAAAATGTTAGTTACTTATATGAATTTATTTGTTACACATAGTTAAAACTCTTTAAAGGTTCACTTATTTGAATTTTTTTTTTTTCACTGATTTTTCATAGAATGTTAATTAGTTATATTAGCTTTTTTTTTTTATATTTTTATATTATTTGTAGTTTTAAATTTCTTAACTAGCTTTATTTATTAAAAAAGAAAATTCCGTTTACCGGGCTTGACTGGCCGCGACTAATACGTACGCACCCGTTTAAATTTGACTTTTTCGAATTTTACTAGGGAGCCACGTCAAGGCTTTAGTTTTTGAACCTAATGGATCTTTATTTTTCCTTTTAGGTCCCTGCTGCTCGGGCGGCAATTAAAAACACTTAATTTTTGTTTTTATGATTTAGTCTTTATTTGCAGCACTATGTGCTTCTTTTTTTAGGTTCTTATTACTACGAACTTAATTAATAGACTGAAGAGAAACAGTCACACATTATTAATTTATTCACACAGCTTGCTATCATTACTGCTGACATATCAAAATGATGGTTGCGCGTGCAGCGCGAACATGACACTTTTGTTTTGAATAAAAGTGCAGACGCTATTATTAGCAAGAATAAATGTAGGAAATTGTGAAATAACAAATTATGTAAAATTGTGAAATAGTATCAATAAATAAATATTGTGTTAACTTATAAAAATGAAATTTTATCGAATAAATTAAGACAAAGTTAAAAGATGTTAAATCATTGAATTTATACTCGTTGTTACTAAAATCAAGGATGGTTACCGTAACGGTAACAATAACGTTAAAAAATTTCATTTTAGCAATAATAAAACGGTATTAAAATTTTGTTTTTGCGATAAGGATAACGGTAACGGTATTCAATTTGAAACGCTAAAAACGATAACGGTAACCAAACAAGTAAAAAATCTGCCACAGATGTGTTAATCTAAAATGTAGTCCGAATTTCATTGCGAGATTTATTTTTTAAATCAATTAAATGTTCCATCGGCGACTTATGAATATATATTAAGCAGATACGGAATGCTATGATTGCTTTGGATTGTTGGTTTGTTATAATTTTTTTTTGTCGTCAGTAAAACTGGAAGATTTAGTTCCAAGATTTGGCGTCTTGAGATCTTCTTTTGTAAAACATGACGTTGTATGTAAAGGTTTAAAGATTTGTTTGTTCAACTATTTTTCACAACACAATGGTTTAAACCAAATTTCATGAAATTGTTCCAAGAACTTTTCCAATATTTACTTTCACATTAATATCCCTTTTTATGAATAGACAAGGAAGATCCAAATGAATAAGTAAGGCTTAGATATCTTGAGCTTCTTGAAACTTAATTTAGCTTGTTGTCTTTCATAGCAACAATTTTGTTAACTTTTTGCAATTGCTTGTTTTTATCGCGGTCACCACTTATGGGAGCGCTGGTCTATCATATTTTATTTGTTTTATAATTAATATTTGTATTTTTAAATCCACAAACCCTAGTATATCTTTAGTGTTTTTTTGCGAAAATCTATTAAAACTTAGAGTTCCTTTAAAGATTTACGCACAGATGAATATTTCATTCTTTATCAGTAATCATAGTCTGGTTGGGATTCATCTAGGCTAGTCCACATGGCATAGGCTCGTTGTTCGGTGGGTGTTAAGGGTTTATAATTTTTGGGATTTTGGGCAGCAGGAACAGCTAATATAAAATTGTAACGGGTATACATGAAAATGCGATTACGCCAGGCATCAAAGGTCTGTTTCAATTCTTCAACATTTTTTACAGCTCCCTGAGGCACACTATTTAACATATTGGCTAATTTATTCCATAATGGTTCTCGCATTACATCATTACGTCTTCTTTGGGTTAACATGCAGGGATTATCTTCAAAAAATTTTACATATAATTCTTTTTGATCCTTAGAGTATTGTGGTTGTGAGGTAGCCGTTGAATGTTGTTGTATGTTTGTAAGAGATTGTGTTGGAGGTTGAACAGCAGATGTTGTTCTACTAAGAGGCGGTGGTGATGGATTAGCTATTGTTGTATTATTTTGATTGCTAATCATATTACTCGAATGTTCCGAATGATTTTCTATGACATCCAGTGGTGATCTTGCTCTCGGCATTATTGTTACCGTATTTGTGTTTCACGCATACATTTGTTGCATTTGTGTTGCTGTCAGTGGTGAATCGATATTTGAAGTCGATTCATTTGATTTCTGTGGTATAGGCACAATGAATTTTTGTGAACATGATGGTTCAAAATAAAGCTGCTGCTGCTCCTTAAGCACCATATCACCGTTACCCTGGCCAATTTATATAACGAAATTTGTTAAATAGTGACGTTGAGCTAAATACTGCAACCGTAGTTCATCGGGTATATTGAAACCAATCTTTTTGTTGTGAAACTCAAAATTGTAAATAACAAATGCAGAAGGTACAATATTTTTTAAATCCCATATACTTAAATCACGATTTTCTTCTGGTACACCAATCATTAATAATTTTTTAGTGTCTCGAAATTTTGCAAAATTTTTTGAAAATATTTTTATTCTATTTTTTTTTTTTTTTTTTGATTTTTAATTAAATTTTATATTTTTATTATTGTAATTTAAAAAAATTCCCAAATCAAACTGAAAATTATTGACAGAAAATAAACAGAAGAGTTATACAAATTTATAATAAATTAAAGACAATTGGGGAAGTCTCCACATATATAAAGAATTTAGTACAAATAAAGAACTTAACAAATGTCAAAATAAGATAGTGTTGGCTAGTTGCATTTTACAGCTATGACACATAGATGGCGGTGTTAAATATGTTCACGTGTCTAAAATATGTGTAAAATATGTACACTCAAAAAAAAAGTTTGTAAAGTCAGCAAAAAATTTTGCTGAGTCAGCAAAATTTTAGTCAGGAGGGTGCTAGCAAAAAAATTGCTAATGTCAGCAAAATCTTTTGCTGAAAATCAGCGAGCTGATTTTTAGCAACAAAATTAGTAGATTCAGCAAAAGTTTTGCTAACACTTAGTAGATTAGAAATAAAAAAGCGTTGGTAAAAATTAATAAATTTTTTGCTGAATTTTAGTAGACTGAAAAAAACGCAAAAAAATTGTAAAAAAATTTTAATTTAGTTAATATATTTGGTGAAAATCATAAAACATATTTTTGTGATTCTTTTAAAAATAATTTACAATAATTACGAAATATAAAAATTCTCATTTTCCCACATTGATGTCATGAAGTAATTTAATATCTGAAAATATATAGAAATAAATATATATAACATAACAACAATTTTCTTTCAACTACTTACATCAATGGTTGTCTAAATGATGCTATCTTTTAAGGACGCAACTGCCGAAAATAATTATAGAAACGAAACGAAAAAATAAACAAAAACAAAAACAAACGAAACGAAAAAGACAACCCTTTTTTGCAATAAGAAAAAGGAACCATACTAAGATGTGTGTCTTTGTCTTTCGCTTTACTCTGGCTACATGTCTGTATATGTTTGTTTGCAATTTGACCATACTAGATTATTAATCTATTAACATTTATTATAGAAATACATGTTAAATTTAAATATTTTCTTTTGTCTTTTATTTTATTAATAGACAATTATTTTCACAAGCCGGTGACAACGTAAAATTTAAGTTGTTTTAATCCTCAATTTTGTTTTATGTATGAAAAACAGATACAAAAGGGTTCCATGGTTGATTTTTTTATATGTCTTATTAGAGTTGTACTTTTTAGTATCATTTTCCTCTTATCTACTACACCCAAAAAAATAAGTTAGTAGAAAAGTTAGTAAAACGTCTTGTAAATCAGGTATACTATTTTTTAGCAAAATTTTTTGCTAAAATCCTGTTTTCAGCTAAAATTTTTGTTATACTTATTCAGCACTTAACTGTTTTATACTAATGCTTTACTAATATACTAATGTTTTACTAATTAATTTTGCTAAAAAAAATTGTGCTGATAAGCACATTAATAGTGTTGACGACAACCAGATTGAAAGATATACGCAGAATGAAGTAGATGTCGCGGCATGTCAAGATGTAGTAGAGAAGAGGAAAATGATACTAAAAAGTACAACTCTAATAAGATATATAAAAAAATCAACCATGGAAGTTTTTGTATCTCTTTTTCATACACTCATAAAAAAAAGTTTGTAAAGTCAGCAAAAAATTTTGCTGAGTCAGCAAAATTTTAGTCAGGAGGATGCTAGCAAAAAAGTTGCTAATGTCAGCAAAATCTTTTGCTGAAAATCAGCGAGCTGATTTTTAGCAACAAAATTAGTAGATTCAGCAAAAGTTTTGCTAACACTTAGTAGATTAGAAATAAAAAAGCGTTGGTAAAAATTAATAATTTTTTGCTGAATTTTAGTAGACTGAAAAAAACGCAAAAAATTTGTAGAAAAATTGTAATTTAGTTAATTTATTTGCTGAAAATCATAAAACATATTTTTGTGATTCTTTTAAAAATAATTTACTATAATAACGAAATATAACAATTTTAATTTTCCCACATTGACGACATGAATTAATTTAATATCTGAAAATATATAGAAATAAATATATATAACATAACAAAAATTTTCTTTCAACTACTTACATCAATGGTTGTCTTAATGATGCTATGACGAAACTGCCGAAGATAATTCTAGAAACGAAACGAAAAAATAAACAAAACAAACGAAACGAAAAAAACAACCCTTTTTTTGCAATAAGAAAAAGAAACCATACAAATCTACCTAAGATGTGTGTTTTTGTCTTTCTCTTTACTCTGTCTACATGTCTGTATATGTTTTTTCATGGTTGATTTTTTTACTTGTCTTGTTAGAGTTGTACTTTTTAATATCATTTTCCTCTTCTCTACTACATCTTGACATGCCGCGACATCTGCTTATCAGCACAATTTTTTTTAGCAAAATTAATTAGTAAAACATTAGTATATTAGTAAAGCATTAGTATAAAACAGTTAAGTGCTGAATAAGTATAACAAAAATTTTAGCTGAAAACACGATTTTAGCAAAAATATTTGCTAAAAAATAGTATACCTGATTTACAAGACGTTTTACTAACTTTTCTACTAACTTATTTTTTTGAGTGTACATAAAACATAAAATTGAGGATTAAAATAACTTAAATTTTGCGCTGTCACCGGCTTGTGAAAATAATTGTGTATTAATTAAATAAAAGACAAAATAAAATATTTATTTATTTAAACTAAATGTTTAAATGTGTGGTCAAATTGCAAACAAACATATACAGAAATGTAGACAGAGTAAAGTGAAAGACAAAGACACACATCTTAGGTAGATTTTTATGGTTCCTTTTTCTTATTGCAAAAAGGGTTGTTTTTTCGTTTCGTTTGTTTTTGTTTATTTTTTCGTTTCTATAATTATCTTCGGCAGTTGCGATAGCATCATTTAGATAACCATTGATGTAAGTAATTGAAAGACAATTTTTGTTATGTTATATATATTTATTTCTATATATTTTCAGATATTAAATTAATTCATGTCGTCAATGTGGAAAAATGAAACGTTTTATATTTCGTTATTATAGTAAATTATTTCTAAAAGAATCACAAAAATATGTTTTATGATATTCAGCAAATAAATTAACTAAATTACAATTTTTCTACAAATTTTTTGCGTTTTTTTCAGTCTACTAAAATTCAGCAAAAAATTTATTAATTTTTAGCAAGGCTTTTGTATTTCTAATCTACTAAGTGTTAGCAAAACTTTTGCTGAATCTACAAATTTTGTTGCTAAAAATCAGCTCGCTGATTTTCAGCAAAAGATTTTGCTGACATTAGCAACTTTTTTGCAAGCATCCTCCTGACTAAAATTTTGCTGACTCAGCAAAATTTTTTGCTGACTTTACAAACTTTTTTTTTTGAGTGTACATCTTGACATGCCGCGACATCTGCTTCATTCTGCGTATATCTTTCACTCTGGTTGTCGTCCACACTATTAATCAGCACACTTTTTTTAGCAAAATTAATTAGTAAAACATTAGTATATTAGTAAAGCATTAGTATAAAACAGTTAAGTTCTGAATAAGTATAACAAAAATTTTAGCTGAAAACACGATTTTAGCAAAAAAATTTGCTAAAAAATAGTATACCTGATTTACAAGACGTTTTACTAACTTTTGTACTAACTTATTTTTTTGAGTGTATAATTAGTAAAACTTGAAAAATACTTGACAAGTTTTCTAAAAAAAAATAAATCCCTTACAAATTCCCCCCAGCCAAAATTAGACTTTGGGGTTTTGAAAAGACCAAAATCCCAAGGATGATCCCACTTGCCAAAAGCAAAAAAAAAAACGACAACTAAAAAAAATTATAACCGAATATCTTTTGCATGATAAACTGCTTATAATCGCCCTGAAAGATCCTCTACACTCAAAAAAATAAGTTAGTTGAAAAGTTAGTAAAACGTCTTGTAAATCAGGTATACTATTTGTTAGCAAATTTTTTGCTAAAATTCTATTTTAAGCTAAATTTTTTATTATACTTATTCAGCACTTAACTGTTTTGAACTAATGTTTAACTAATATTATACTAATGTTTTACTAATTTATTTTGCTAAAAAAAAAATGTGCTGATAAGCACATCAATAGCGTGGACAACAACCAGATTGAAAGATAAACGCAGAATGAAGTAGATGTCGCGGCTTTTCAAGATGTTGTAGAGAAGAGGAAAATGATACTAAAAAGTACAACTCTAATAAGACATATAAAAAAATCAACCATGCAAGATTTTTGTATCTGTATTCCATACATAAAACATAATTGTGGATTAAAACAGCTTAAATGTTGCGTTGTCACCGGCTTGTGAAAATAATCTAGTGTGGTCAAACTGCAAACAGTCTGTCTGCCAAGCGAAAGACAAAGACATACATCTTAGGTAGATTTTTATGTTTCCTTTTTCTTATTGCAAAAAACAGGTTGTCAATGTTATATTTTGTTATTTTTTCGTTTGGTTTCTATAGTTCTCTGCGGTATTTGCGTTCCTTAAAAAGATAGCATCATTTAGACAACCATTGATGTAAGTAGGTGGAAGATAATTTTGTTTATATTATATATAACTATTTCTATTGTTTTTAGATGTTAAATTCATTCATGTCGTCAATTTGGGAGTGAACATTTTTATGTTTTGTAACGTATTGTAAATTATTTTAAAATAATCACAAAAATAATGTTTATGATTTTCAGAAAATAAATTAACTAAAGTACAATTTTTCTACAAATTTTTTGAGTTTTTTTCCGTTTACTAATATTCAGCAAAAATGTTATTAGTTTTTAGCAAGGGTTTTTTAATTTCTAATCCACTAAGTGTTAGCAAAATTTTTGCTGAATCTACTAATTTTGTTGCTAAAAATCAGCTCGCTGATATAGCCTTTATAAAAGTCGGTCCATGTTTTGCGTAGTATCCCTGCTCAAGGTTACTTTGTTTAAAATTGCGTCTATAAACTTCCTGACCCACATCAAAAGTACACTCAAAAAAAAAAGTTTGTAAAGTCAGCAAAAAATTTTGCTGAGTCAGCAAAATTTTAGTCAGGAGGATGCTTGCAAAACAGTTGCTAAAAACAGTTTTGCTGAAAATCAGCGAGCTGATTTTTAGCAACAAAATTTGTAGATTCAGCAAAAGTTTTGCTAACACTTAGTAGATTAGAAATACAAAAGCCTTGCTATTATATTAGATTATATGGCACTATGCACCGCGACCAACTTAGGTCTTTTGTGCTGCCTAAAGTTACCCTAAAGATTCAAGCTACCTATAAAGCCAATAATCCTATTAAGCAAAATCTTCATAATGTCCGAAGTTGAGACAAAGCGATTGCCAAGAAACTTGGCACGCCTTTCACATAGCCTCGGACATTCGCAAAGGACATGCTCTGATGTCTCAGCTACCAGTTCGCAAAACCTACACTCATCCGTGTCCGAAAGACCCCTTTTGCGCAGGTGGTATCTGAGATTGCAGTGTCCAGTCAGGTAAGACACCAGGGTTCTCAAGTCACCCCTCCCGAGGGCGAAGAGTCTCCTCGATCCTGCACTGGAAAAAGAAATTAATCTCTTAGCCTGTCGTTGGTGAAGAGAGTTTTCCCAATAGAGAGAGAATTCTGATTCCCTCCACGACCCGAGCTTCTCCCTAACATACCCCAAAGGTATACCACAGAATGGTTCAGGGCCAATAAAGGGCCTTCGGGCCCCGCAATTAGCAAGACAATCTGCCCTCTCGTTGCCCTCATGCCCCTCGTGACCAGGAACCCACCCTAAGGTAAGCGAGTTGCGCCTGCCAAGTCGGTTAAGAGCCAGAATGCATTCCATGACCAGACCAGATGACACCTCATAGGACATTAAAGCCCTTAATGCCGCCTGACTGTCAGAAATAATGTAGATGCGAGATCTAATAGTGCCCCTTCGTAGACACTCCTCCGCGCAGACACAGATAGCAAAAATCTCTGCCTGAAAAATGGAGGGGTATCTACCCATGGGTAAGGCCCGTTGGAAACCTGGTCCATAGACACCCACACCAGTGTCACCATTCGCATGCTTTGAGCCATCTGTGAACCATATCTGAGAACCCCGCTCTGGCTCCCAGGATCTGTTGGTCCACATGGCCCTGTCGAACAGCATCACTTTAAAGTTCCTATCAAAGATGTACTCCGGTGACCTCCTATCCGTAACCTTTGTAATCGGGTCATCAATTAGGATTCTAGCGATCCTCATGTGACCCTTTAGATCACCTCCCCTCATGTCACCGAATTCTCGAAGTCTGGAGGATCCTATGCAGGCAGCCTCCATTACAGAAATATGCAATGGTGGTATCCCCAGCATAACCCCCATGGCATCCGTCGGGCAGGTTCTGCCTGTCCCCGTTATGCCAATACACATAAGACGGTAGATCCTCTTGAGAGCATCCCTTGCCCCTACCTGTTCAACCTTTGGCCACCAAGCCAGGGCAGCATAGGGGATCATAGGTTTAACAATGGTGTTAAACGACCAGTAGACCATCTGCGGCCTTAGACCCCATGTCTTACCAAAAAGCCTTTGGCAGGCATAATATGCCCTTGTGGCCTTCTTGGAGACATAGTCAAGATGTTCATTCCAGGTAAGGGATCTGTCAAGAGTCACGCCGAGGTACTTAACACTACTGGAAAAGCCCACCGTGGCCCCATCAAGGCCCCATCATTGTCAGGTTAAGTTTCCTCCTATTCGTAAATGGTACCAGGATTGTCTTCGACGGGTTGACAGACAAGCCCTTTTCCCGGCACCAAGAAAGAGTATAGTTCAGAGCCTGCTGCATACGTTCGGATTCGGATATGGTCCTATCATCAAATCCCACTACAGAAATGACAAGATCATCCGCGTATCCATAAGTCCTGAAACCCAGGTCGTTCAAACCTTCGTCCAGAGTAACGGTGACAAAACACCCCCCTGTGGACAGCCCCTAGTCGCATTTACGGTCCTACTAGTAGTCCCTATGCCGAACGTGATTATTCTAGAGCGTAGCATCTCCAAAGTCCAATTGATGATAATTGGAGAGATGTCCTTTCTAACCATGGACACCCTAATTGCCTCGTAGGACGTGTTGTCAAAGGCGCCCTGTATATCAATAAAGGCACAAAGGGCAATATTCTTTGCCTCTAGTGCCCGTTCTATTGTAGTGACAACATGATGGACAGCAGTCTCGGTAGATTTACCTCTTTGGTACGCAAACTGTAATTTGTGTATCGGCCTTTCGCCTTATGTAAGTATCCCTAATGTACTGGTCCAAGACTTTCTCCATTGTTTTAAGGAGAAACGAACTCAGGCTAATTGGTCTAAAGGATTTGGGCAGTTGTTCAGACTTCTTCCCCGCCTTCGGTATAAAGACCACTCTAACCTCCCTCCACGGCGTCGGTACATGACCGAATAACAGACTAGATCTAAATATCCTAACCAGTTGTGGGACAATTAAATCCATCCCTTTCTGCAACAGACAAGGATAGATCCCATCCGGACCCGGAGATTTGAATGAAGAGAATTCACCTATCGCCCATTTTACCCTGTTCTTCTGAAAGACACCACTTGATAGGCGTACATTTCTGCCTGTTAGGTCTGGAATTCATTGAATCACGACAGACCCGCAGTTGTCAACGCATCCTGGGAAGTGCGTATCAAGTAGGAGTTCACAGGTTTCAATGGGAGATTCAGTGTAGGTACCATTCGGCCTCTTGAGAGTACATAGACCATTCGTATGATCCTGGGACAGGGCCTTTTGTAGACGCACCGCCTCTGGAAGATCAGAGATCTTCTCACAGTAGTTGCGCCACGTGGACCTCTTGGATCTACGTAGTTCTTAATTGTACTCAGTAAGCGCTGCCTTATAGGTAACCCAGTCTCCCGTTTCCTTGGCCCTATTAAACAGTCTTCTGGCCTCCATTTTGAGCTTATCCAGACCATCGTTCCACCCAGATCGCAACCAAGTCTCCCATAATGAACTCTGAAATTGGAAGATATGTTAGATTGTCCCTAACTAGGATGGCCGCTCTTGGCCGGATATGCTTTGAATCGTAAATCAACCTACCTTGATTTGCGTTAAGCCCTTTTATGGCTCCGTCGTGCACCCATGGCTCCTGAATAAAAACAGGATCCAGCGCCTCAGTGGTGAACCTTCTGTTGGCGACGTCCGATGCCGCTTTGGCATGGTGAAGGTTCACCTGTAAGCACTTTAAGTGCTTCGGTGTCTTACCTTTTTCGGTAGCCATTATTTACGAGCGTGCTTGGCGGCAAGCTTTGCCACCTTTCTGCCCCTGTTGGAGTTCAGCAGAACCGCCTCCTCTGCCGAGTTTCTCTCCCACTTTTTCCGCCTGTTGGGAGCCTGCTGATTGGCCATATTCTTAGCTTTGGGCTCAGATGAATTGGGCCTTGCAAGGTCCTTCGAGCAGCCCGGTTTATCATCCATATTAGAGTCATTAGAGACCCTGTTGTCGGATTTAGTCGTTTCTGCCGAATTATTTGTATTTGCCCTATTGGGTATGTCACGCCCGACCTCTTGTTGCTGACGTGTAGGCCTTACCAGCGCTGTTCCATATCCAAAATTCACTCTGTAGTTCTTTCGCTTGAGTAGGTCGGCTGAGATTGGGTCAATGGAGAGGGTTAGCTCAACAATACCACCCTTTATGACCCTATTCAGTACCTTCCAATACCCAACCGAAAGTTCACAGTTCTGGCCCTCAACTAGTCCAAGAAGTAAATCACTGGACGTGTCTTCCTTTTCGGGAAAGCCTTGCTAAAAATTAATAAATTTTTTGCTGAATTTTAGTAGACTAAAAAAAACGCAAAAAATTTGTAGAAAAATTGTAATTTAGTTAATTTATTTGCTGAAAATCATAAAACATATTTTTGTGATTCTTTTAAAAATAATTTACTATAATAACGAAATATAAAACTTTTCATTTTTCCACATTGACGACATGAATTTATTTAATATCTGAAAATATATAGAAATAAATATATATAACATAACAAAAATTGTCTTTCAATTACTTACATCAATGGTTGTCTAAATGATGCTATCGCAACTGCCGAAGATAATTATAGAAACTAAATGAAAAAATAAACAAAAACAAACGAAACGAAAAAAACAACCCTTTTTGCAATAAGAAAAAGGAACCATAAAAAAATCTACCTAAGATGTGTTGGTTTGTCTTTCACTTTACTCTGTCTACATTTCTGTATATGTTTGTTTGCAATTTGACCACACATTTAAACATTTAGTTTAAATAAATAAATATTTTATTTTGTCTTTTATTTAATTAATAGACAATTATTTTCACAAGCCGGTGACAACTCAAAATTTGAGTTATTTTAATCCTCAATTTTGTTTTATGTATGAAAAACAGATACAAAAGTCTTCCATGGTTGATTTTTTTATATGTCTTATTAGAGTTGTACTTTTTAGTATCATTTTCCTCTTCTCTACTACATCTTGACATGCCGCGACATCTACTTCATTCTGCGTATATCTTTCAATCTGGTTGTCGTCCACACTATTAATGTGCTTATCAGCACAATTTTTTTTTAGCAAAATTAATTAGTAAAACATTAGTGTATTAGTAAAGCATTAGTATAAAACAGTTAAGTACTGAATAAGTATAACAAAAATTTTAGCTGAAAACACGATTTTAGCAAAAAATTTTGCTAAAAAATAGTATACCTGATTTACAAGACGTTTTACTAACTTTTCTACTAACTTATTTTTTTGAGTGCAGCCTCCCAGATCTCAAGTTATATGTTCGCTCATTACGCTCAAATTGTTGTTGCATCATTTCCCTAAAAGCCTCATCTTGACTTACCGATGAATTTAAATTCACTGGATTTAAAATAGCTGAGCCAGCTGCATTGTCGCCAACGACACCAGAATTCTGTGGGACCGGAAGATCATTTACACACCGTGCGTCACATAAAGAACAAAAAGGTCGTGTTTTCAAATTTATCGCTAAACACGTTTTATGAAATAAGTGACCAGAACAGGTCTGAACTAATAGAGTTTTAGAAGCTATAGGCTGACGACATGCATCGCAAACAGGATGTTTACTACCACCTGCACCACCAGAAGCCGCATCAGCTGCCTTAGCATCATCCTCTTTTCCCATTTCTAGAAAAACGAAGAAGAAAAAAAATCGAAGAACAAAATAAAAATAATTAACAAGCAAAACAAAAAATCGAATAGAACCTTAATAAAAATTTAATAAATATTCTAGCCAAATAATTACACCCTAAACCAGTCAAAAATTTAATCCAACTGTTAAAGATACTGGTACAATAAAGATCGAAAAGAAGAAGATATCAATATCTGTGTGAGAATTTTAAAATAAAAAAATACTAACAAAATTGAATAATGGCTATCCCATAAAGAAAAAAAAATCAGCGTATAAACTGCAGCCCCGCAAATACGTTGATAAATTTAAGTTTTAAATTCAAATTCCAATAAAAACAAAAGCTATTAAATCATGAATACCAGCGAAATAAAAGGTCGAATTATATTTCATCCGGATCTGGAAATACGAAATAATATCGTTATCTATAACTATATAAGAGTGGCGTGACTGAGTGACTGAGATAATGAGTGACTGAGGGCTGAGTGATTCAACATCGCCCAGCCAAGACCTCTGGACCTAGGAACGTGAAATTTGGTACATATGTTCATCCTCCGACTTAGACCTCCACTAAGAAGCGATTTATGGATATTCCTACGGAGTAGGGCAAAAAGTTGAAAACTCCTCCTTTTTTGGAAAATAGTGTACATTTTTCCAAAAAAAGTACCTTTTTCCAAAAAAAAAAAAGTACCGAAAACGTAGTCCCAAAAAAGTACCTTCTTCAAAAAAAGTACCGAAAAGCATTGGTAAAATGTACATTTTCCAAGAGAAAAAGTACCGAAAACGTTCATTTAAAAAAAAAAATTACCAAACAATTTTTATTTTTACCAAAAAAAAGTACCAAAACTATTGACAAAAAAGTACCAAAAAAATTAAATTTTCTAAAAAAGTACCAATTTTAAAAATGTTCCTTTCCAAAAAAAAAGGACCGAAATTTTTAGAAAAATAATTACCGAAAAAAGTCCCTTTCGCAAAAAAAGTACCAAAAAATGTACCCTTTTCAGAAAAAAAGTACCAAAAAAAAAGTACATTTTTCAAGAGAAAAAGTACCAAAAATATTCATTCAAAAAAAAAAAATTCCAAAAAATTTTCTTTTTACCAAAAAAAAAAGCACCAAAACTATGGGCAAAAAAAGTACCAAAAAAATTAAATATTTTAAAAAAGTACTAATTTCTAAAATGTCCCTTTCCAAAAAAAAAGTACCGAAATTTTAAAAAAAAAAATAATTACCGAAAAAAGTCCCGTATCCAAAATAAAAGTAACAAAAAAATTTAATTTTTTAAAAATGTATCAATTTCAAAAATGTCCCTTTCCCAAAAAAAGTGTCGAAATTTTCAAAAAAAAATAATTACCAAAAATAAATCCTTTTCCAAAAAAAAGTACCAAAAATTTTACCTTTTCCAAAAAATTTTCCTTTTTAACAAAAAAAAGTACCAAAACTATTGCCAAAAAAATAAAATTTATTTATAAAAAAGTACCATTTTCAAAAATGTCCCTTTCCAAAAAAAAAGTACCGAAATTTTCAAATAAAATAATTGCCGAAAAAATACCCTCTTTCAAAAAAAGTACCAAAAAATGTACCCTTTTCAGAAAAAAGTACCAAAAACTGTTGTAAAAAAGTACCAAAAAACTGTTCTTTATCTAAAAACGTACCAATTTCAAAATAGTACTTATCCCCTAAATAAGTACCTTTTTCCAAAAAATAAGTATCTTTTCCAAAAAAAAAGTACCTTTTCCAAAAAAAGTAACGAAAAATTTCATTTTCAAAAAAAAAAACTACTCAAAAATTACCTTTTTACCAAAAAAAAGTACAAACAAAATTTTATTTTTCTACAAAAGTACCAATTTCCAAAATAAAGTACCAAAAAAGTTTCTTTTTCCAAAAAAAGATGTACTAAAAATAGTACCTTCTTCAGAAAAAGTACCGAAAAGCATTGGTAAAAGTACATTTTCCAAGAGAAAAAGTACCGAAAACGTTCATTAAAAAAAAAATTACCAAAAAATTTTTATTTTTACCAAAAAAAAGTACCAAAACTATTGACAAAAAAGTACCAAAAAATTAAATTTTCTAAAAAAGTACCAATTTTAAAAATGTTCCTTTCCAAAAAAAGTACCGAAATTTTCAAAAAAAATAATTACCGAAAAAAGTCCTTTCGCAAAAAAGTTACCAAAAAATGTACCCCTTTCAGAAAAAAGTACCAAAAAAAAAGTACATTTTTCAAGAGAAAAAGTACCGAAAATATTCATTTAGAAAAAAAAAGTACCAAAAAATTTTCTTTTTACCAAAAAAAAAGTACCAAAACTATTGGCAAAAAAAGTACCAAAAAAATTAAATATTTTAAAAAAGTACTAATTTCTAAAATGTCCCTTTCCAAAGAAAAAGTACCGAAATTTTCAAAAAAAAAATAATTACCGAAAAAAGTCCCGTATCCAAAATAAAAGAGTATTTATCCGAAGAGTATTTATCCCAAAAATTGGAAATATGCCAAAATTATACCAACTCCAAAATCAAACAAAGTTTATCGCCCGATTGCCATATTACCATACTTATCTAAAGTTTTTGAGCGTATACTACATCAACAGATAACTGAATTCATAAAGAATAATGGTCTTTTTACAAAGGTTTCCGGCCTAAACACAGCTGCATAACTGCGCTCGTGGATGTGTCGGAAGAAATACGTAGAAGTATTGATGGGGGTGAAGTATCCTTATTGGTGTTATTAGACCATTCAAAAGCATTTGATATGGTGGATCACAACGTTCTTTGCCTAAAGTTGAGTACAATCTTCAATTTCTCTCCAATGTCTGTTCGTTTGATATCTTCATACTTGTCGGATCGTTGCCAGTCTGTCTTTGCACATAATAAAACTTCACGTGCCCTACCAGTTTTAAAGGGTGTACCGCAAGGGTCGATACTTGGGCCTTTACTATTCACAATTTATGTTAATGACCTTACACAACAATTATCGCATTGTAAAATCCACATGTATGCTGTTGATGTACAACTTTATATAAATAGCAACAAAAGTAAAATAAATGATTGTATTGATAAACTTAATGCTGATTTGGATCACATATACATGGGCTAATGCAAATGGTTTATGTCTTAATCCATTGAAGTCTAAATGTTTAGTTATTAAAAAAAAATCCCTAAAATTGTCTTTTGAACCGACGATATTACTAAACAATCAGAAAATTGATATAGTATCCACTGCCAAAAACCTTGGTGTTATTTTTAATGATACACTCACCTGGTCTAACCATATAAACGTTGCTGCTGGAAAAGTATACTCAATGCTACGTACTCTATGGCACACCCAGTATATAACTCCATTAAATGTTCGCATATTGTTGCCGAAAACTTACCTATTGCCTACTCTACTGTACGGATGTGAAATATTTGCAAGCTGTGACACTAAATGCGGTAAGAAACTTGCATCTACTTACAATGCTATTGTTAGATATGTTTTTAATTTAAGGAAGTTTGACTCCATCTCTTTTTTAATTAAAAAAAACTTTATGGAGTTGCTTTCAAAGATCTTTTGAAAATAAGAACACTGATTCTTTTGCATAAAATTATATATACCCGGGAACCATCGTATTTGTTTGATAGACTTTAGTTTTCAAACTCCCAGAGGAATAAGGACATTACCC
The DNA here is from genome assembly GCA_021234595.1 of Delia radicum. Classification (NCBI taxonomy): domain Eukaryota; kingdom Metazoa; phylum Arthropoda; class Insecta; order Diptera; family Anthomyiidae; genus Delia; species Delia radicum. The sequence continues at coordinate 184,741,546 of CM037853.1, forward strand.
ACATATTGTTTCAAAACTCTTTATCAAAGTGGCAACTTTTTGTGAACTCAATACGTCTTTGGAACTCATTACCATCATCCGTTCAGTTCTTAAGCAACGCATTACATTTAAAAAAACAAATATTTGAACTTTATAGATAAACGAGCCTAAAAATGTGTTTGATTCTGAAATTTAAATAAAAATTGTAAATATTTATTGTCATCATTTGTTTGGTTATATTTATTTTTTATAATATTTATCTATTTTAAAAAATTTTATTTTTATTATTTTTATTTTTTTTTAATTTTACATACCTGCCCACATTTTTCTTTTTTTTATATTTTAATAATAATAAACATTTTTTCCTATTATTGTTCCTTAAAAATAATGTTACAATATAAAAATCCATTACTTTAGTTATAAGATTTTTAATCTTGTTGTTTTGGAAATCAATAAACTAAACTAAGCTTTTAAAGTACCAAAAAAATTTAATTTTTTAAAAATGTATCAATTTCAAAAATGTCCCTTTCCAAAAAAAAAAATACCGAAATTTTCAAAAAAAAATAATTACCGAAAAAGCCTATTCCAAAAAAGTACCAAACAATGTACCCTTTTCAGAAATAAGTACAAAAAACTATTGGAAAAAAGTACCAAAAAAATTTTCTTTTTCTAAAAAAGTACCAATTTCAAAATAGTACTTTTTCCCTAAATAAGTTCCTTTTTCAAAAAAAAAGTACCATTTTCAAAAATGTCCCTTTCCAAAAAAAAGTACCGAAATTTTCAAATAAAATAATTGCCGAAAAAATACCCTCTTCCAAAAAAAGTACCAAAAAATGTACCCTTTCAGAAAAAAGTACCAAAAACTGTTGTAAAAAAGTACCAAAAAACTGTTCTTTATCTAAAAACGTACCAATTTCCAAAGTACCTTTTTCCAAAAAATAAGTATCTTTTCCAAAAAAAAGTACCTTTTCCAAAAAAAGTAACGAAAAATTTCATTTTCAAAAAAAAAACTACTCAAAAATTTACCTTTTTACCAAAAAAAAAGTACAAACAAAATTTTATTTTTCTACAAAAGTACCAATTTCCAAAATAAAGTACCAAAAAAGTTTCTTTTTCCAAAAAAAGAGGTACTAAAAATGTTCATTTTTCAAAAAAAATTACAAAAGCAATTTAATTTTTCTAAAAAAGTATTGGAAAACAGTATGAAAAAATTAATTTTTCTAAAAAAGTACTAATGTAAAAAAAGTACTTTTTCCAAAAAAATATCTTTTTCAAAAAAAGTATTTTGCCCACATAAGTACTTTTTCCAAAAAAGTACTTTTTCCAAAAAAAGTACACAAAAAATAAATTTTTCTAAAAAAAGTACCAATTTCAAATATGTACTCTTTCCAAAAAAAATTACCCTTTCTAAAAAAAATTTCTATTTTTCCAAACAAAAAGTACCAAAAATATTAAATTTTTCTAAAAATGTAGCAATTTTAAAAAGTACTTTCTGTATCTTCCAAAAAAGAGTACCAAAAAAAGTGCATTTTCAAAAAAAAATATCGAAAAAGTACCTTTTCAAAAAAAAAAAACTACCAACAAATTAATTTCAAAATGAGTAAAAATTTCAAAAAGTGCTTCTTCCCAAAAAACACTTTTTCCAAAAAAAGATACAATTTCCAAACCAAAAAGAAAATAAATAAATGTTTCTAAAAATAATGCCAATTTCAATAAATACTTTTTCCATAAAAATACTAAAAACAGTAACTTTTCCGCAAAAAATACTTTTTCCTAAAAAAATTTCCATTTGCCACCTAAGAAAGAAAATAAATAAATGTTTCTAAAAATAATGCCAATTTCAATAAATACTTTTTCCATAAAAAATACTAAAAACAGTAATTTCTCCGCAAAAAATACTTTTTCCTAAAAAAATTTCCATTTGCCACCTAATAATAATATAATAATATCTTCCACAAAAAAAAGTGTCCTCCGAAGAAGAACCAAAAAAATTTAATTTTTCTAAAAAAGTACCAATTTCAAAACAGTACTTTTTCCAAAAAAAAGTACATTTTCCAAAAAAAACTCAATTTTTCAAAAAAAAAAACAATTAGCGAAAATTTTTTAGCTTTTCCAAAAAAAAGTACCAAAAAAAATTGACGTTTTCTAAACAAGTACCATCTTCAAAAAATACCGAAAAAATACATTTTTTCAAAAATTAAATTACAGTTTGAAAAAATTACTTTTTCCAAAAAATTTTTTTTTTTTTGTATTTAAAACTTAAAAAAAAATGAAAAAACAACACTCAATGAAAAAAATTCCCGGTTCAACGAATGTTAACCTTTTCACACTGAAGTAACGCTTTAACGAACAAGTCGAACGAAAATAAAAAATATATATATTAAAAAAATATTAATAATAATTCCATAGTTTTGTTTTTTATTCGTTTTGTTGTTTAACGAATATCTCGATTTAACGAACAACCTTAACGTCCTGTAATTCGTTTAACCAGAATTCTACAAAATTTTCTACAAATATAATTTTGTTATAATTACGTTCTAATTTTCTACACTTTTTCCCGTTAAAACTTTATTTTAGTGGTTTTTTACACTTATCGTATTAAAATCTTATTGTAGTCTAAGAGGTTAAAATATTACGTGTATATTTTTTTTTTCATATTAATGTATATAAATAATCTATATATATAAAGAAGTGATGTGAGTGACTGACTCAACATCGCCCAGCATAGACCCCTGGACCTGGGAACTTGAAATTTACAAGGGATTTTCCAATATTCCAACGGAGAGTGAGTAAAAGTGGAAAAAGTCTTCCGTTTTTGCAAAATAAGTAACGGCATTTTTTTAACGTAACCGTTACTTTTTAAAAAATAAAAGTTAGGGTTTTTTTAAAGTAACGGTTTAATCAAAAACTAACGGTTTTTGTTTTTTAAGTAACGACATTTTCAAAAAAATAACGGGTTTAAAAAAGTAACTGTTGTTTAAAAAAATAGCGGTTTTGAAAAAAATAGAATGCGTTTTTTTTTTCAATTTATAACGAGCTTTCAACCTCCGTGTATTTACAAAAATAAAGCAACTAAAGTAACTGCACTTTTTAAAAAAAGAACGCGTTTTTAAAAGAAAAAGAAACGTTTTTTTTAAAGTAGTTTTTTTTCAAAAAGTAACGGTATTTTATAAGTAATGGTACTTTTTAAAAGAATAACGGGTTTAAAACATGTTTTTTCACAATATGGAACTTTTTTTTTTTTATAGTAACAGTAGTTTTTATCTGTCTATATATTTATATAAAAGAGTAGTGTGAGATACTGAGTGACTCAACATCGCCCATCCTAGCACGTGCTCCTAGAAACTTTAAATTTGGCATATAGGTTCCACCTGGGAAGGTGACCTCCAAAAAGACGGGATTTTTTTATATTACATCGGAGATAACCAAAAAGTGGGAAACTGGGCCAAATAACCGAAAAAAACGTTTTTTTTTTCAAAAAAGGAACGTTTTTTTTCAAAAAGTAACGGTATTTTATAAGTAATGGTACTTTTCAAAAGAATAACGGGCTTAAAACATGTTTTTTCACAATATGGAACTTTTTTTTTTTTTTTTAAAGTAACAGTAGTTTTTATCTGTCTATCTATTTATATAAAAGAGTAGTGTGAGATACTGAGTGACTTAACATCGCCCATCCTAGCACCTGCTCCTAGAAAGTATAAATTTGGCATATAGGTTCCACCTGGGAGGTGACCTCCCGGAGATGACCAAAAAGTGGGAAACTGGACCAAATAACCGAAAAATTGGTATACAGTTTCCTCCTGGAAAGGAGAATTCGAATAAGATGGAATTTTTTGATATTCCAACGGAGATGGCCAAAAAGTATTCAGAAAATAAATATCTTATTCCAAAACAATATAGTTTTCCAAAAAAAATACTTTTTCAAAAAAAAGTACTTTTTCCAAAAAAAAAATACTTTTTAAAAAACAAGTGCTTTTACCAAAAAAGGACTTTTCCCCGAAAAACTGCTTTCACCAGAAAAAAGACTTTTTCAAAAAAAAAAAAAAAATGCTTTTACCAAATAAAGTACTTTTGACAAAAACAAAAAAAAGTTAAGTGACCTTTTTAAAAAAACAGTATTATTTAGAAAGAAGGACTTTTTCCAAAAAGCAAATATTCCATAAAAATCCAGATTTTTCCAACAAAAAAATAATGCTTTTTTCAAAAAAAAAACGACATACTATTCTAAAAAGTAATTTTATTTTTTTTTGATAACAAATTTTCAAAAAATCTAAAAAACTGTAAGTTTGTTAAAATTTGAAGAATACATATAACAATTTTCATGTTATATTAATTTTCATGATCATGGCTCGATGGGTTATTTCCAAAAAGCTCTTCAAACAAAAAAGTACTTACTAATTAAACATGGCCCAAATGAAGACCTCCACTAAAAGGGGATCTTTAATATATTACTGAAAGACGCAGAAACGAGTAAAGAGTCCAATTTTACGACCATTGGCTTAAAAGTAGAAATATAGGTTTTCTGTGATGTGGGCTAATACACTGAAAATGCACTTATTGAATTTTCCACTGAAAACGTGGTATTACCGGGATTTAAAATGTTTAAGAAGTGCTCATCTTAATCAAAATGTTAAGCTAAATCTTGTAGTGTCAGCTGGGGTTAAAAAAAAAGGTATCATTTGTATGGCCAGATTGTTTGCGGTGCTGGCATGCCCGCGTTTCAGCTCGGCTAGAGCTCGCCGGTTTTGGGGGGTGGTTCTTGCAAACCTCTGGCACTACCTGACAGTTACAAAAAAAAAAAAATCATGCCAGTCTTGAAACCGTATCCAAAGGGTATAAAAAGTACAAGACCCGAATCAAAAGAAAAAAAAAAACACGTCACAACACGAACTCCCTATTGCCCACTCACAATGTTTTAATTGACTTGGCCGGTGTTATGCCAAGTAGACATCCTGCCCTCTTCAAGTCCATAAGAACTTCACCGTGACATCCGCGCCGTAAATTTACCGGATGTCCCAAACGCTATCACTCCGCAGGCTACTTACCCTTCCCTACTACCACTGCCTTTTTTTGCTTAGCACTTCATTTTCATAAATGATAAATGATAAAACTTTAAAAATTTTCATTTATACATTATAAAAAATTTCGGGTTTTATTTAAAAAAAACAAATTTAGATTTTAAATACAAAAAAAATAATAAATATCAATATCAATATTAAAAAGGCAGAGTGTAAAAGTTAAATTTCCTTTAAAAATAATTAAATTTAATATAAAAGAAAATTAACAAATTAACATATATATATATTCCGGTTTACCAAACAACATTACTTTAAAATTTCCTTTTTTCTTCTTATTACAATTTTTTTTTTGTTTTAGAAATATCAAGGAAATTTCTAAATATTTATATTTTCATAAACGCTTTTCCGGGTAAGCGGGTTTCCGGTGGCCTCGCCAATAAATAAAATGCCAATGCAGGCTGGTGCAGCTAATCGCTATGTATTTGCAGGTTGTTAAGGTTGGTCCGTCAGTTTTCGGTACAAATGTGGGTGAATCACGTAAGTCTTATAACCTTCTTTCAGGAATTTCTCATTAAAGAGAAATTATAAATTTCACGATAACTAATTAAATTTTTTTTTTCTGCTAATTACGTCACCATCTACCTAATCCACCGTACGTGGGCAATATATCCCTAAAGTTACTTGGATCCCTACAGGCCTGAGCTCACCCCTATAGTTCCGCGCACCCTTTATTTATAATTACGTAAAAAGGGACTTCGTTTTAACAACAGCTAAGTGGATTCATCTAAATGTTTACCCTTATAAAAATTTAATAATTAATTATAACTTTCTTTATTTTCCTTCCCTCCAGAAGCCGTCCAGTTCGTAATATGTCGTCCTAGTATCCCTGTCTTAAGTACGTAACCTCAACAAACCTTGGCACCCCAAGATTGGTAGTGCTATATCCGCTACTCCCACGATGGGTCTGGTCAGAGGTGGTGTTGACTAACAGCTCGACGAAAGTGGATTTCTGTTATTTATTTTTACTGCTTGTTTAAAATGTTGTTTCTTTTTTTTTTTTAAGGCTTAGTGTATACCCATGTACATACACCAAACTTGCTTTAAATCAAATAAAATCGCCTTGAAAGTTCTTTTGCTGCTGTTGTTGTTGTCTTCCTTTGTTTTATTTTTTTTTCCTTAGGAGCCACTTGACCGACCTTCAGCAAAATCAAATCCAAAAAGGAAGTTTATTCCCCGGCCATTTTTTTTAGTTTTCGTTTTTTTTATTCTCAATGACATTGTGATTGTCAAAAACATTAATTTATCTAAACTACACAGCGTTGCATATAGTGCAGTTTTAATGTTTCAATGTCATCGTTTCGCTAACACCTAACCCTCTTACACCTACACATGACAATCTGAAACTTAAAACTTAAGTTGTTTCCAAAATAGGCAGATCAGTAAAAATTTGGTTTTTGAATAATTTTATAAGAACGGGGAAACTCGATTACTGGATAGTCGAAACATTAAATTTTATATATAGTTATAGAAACATGCGCACTGAGAAGGGCTAATTAGGAATTCGGAGATGAAGAGGATAGAATGTTAAAAACTCCTAAAATAATTAAATGTTTGCCTTTAGGACATCGAAAAAGTTTTTGCATAAATTGATGCCATTTTTTCACAAAATAATTATATTTAAATATTCAATATTTCAAGTAGTTCCAAAATAATAGTCTTTTGAACTAAAACCTTCATTCACATTGTATGTATTTTTAATTTTCATTAGCATTGTTCTCAAACCTTATTTTTCGTAAAGCAATTTTAATCTAAATTGAAAAAAAAAAAATAAAAACAACAGAAAAAATTACAAAATGTATTCCTGTTTTTTAGGCTCAGAAAAAGTATTTTTGTTAATTTTTACAATTCTTAATTAAAGTACAAAATAAGTACATCTACAGTCTTATTTCTACTTCTAATTTACGCACAATTTTATTCAAGCTAAAAACAATGCTACATTGATGTGAAATATAATAATAAAATTTGGTCTTTCATTTGCGTCATTACATTTTAGTTTTGGCCTCTTTGTAGGAGGTTAAGGGTCGCGGAAGCTTTCCCAGACCTGGTTCATATTTATTTAGAACATTTGTGGAAATTTCGTCAGTTTTATAAAATAGAATATTTTTGGAAAAAATTACGAGGTAATGGTCCCCACCAAGGTCCAATTTCGGATAGGGATGTCATTAGCACTGGTGTATGTTGAAGCTAGGAGTAATACAAATTTTCGTCCATTTTTATTTTTATTTATTTATTTATTTGCAACGCAATAAGCCACTTCGGCCAAAGTGCATTTTTAATACATTGTACAAATTCATATACATATGGGTCATATTCTAAAATCAGAACAGGAAAAAATAGCGCCGTCTTGAAAACTTCAGATATTTCATATTCATATTTAATAGATTTTTTATGTTTATTGTTTTGGAAATACATATAATTTCGTTCTGAAATTTTAGTATAACAGTTTTTGTGGAAAAGTTTCTACTATCGAATTACGCAAAAAAAAAATTCGAAATCTAGAAGGCTCATAATGAAGATGTCATCTTAAAATTGAAAAGTGAAAAATTTAAAAAATAAATTTAGGATCGGGAGATAAAAATCGTCTAGGACCAAATTTTGTTTACAGGTTTCAAAATTTCGTGCTTTTGTGTTCATTGGCTGCCCAGGACCAAATATTTTTTACAGGTTCCCAATTTCATGCTTTTGTGTTCATTTGTTTAAAAGAGTAAATAATTTAGCTGCAGCTGAAACCTACAAGTTTTAAGTGAATATGTAAATTTCTTTCAGAGTTGTAAAGATTACCATTTACCACGTTTTGCTCTTTTTTATACCCATAACTTCTGAATATTCATATGGATAAGATGGATATTTTTTATCGTAACAATTTCCAAAAATCATCTACGATGCAGGAGGAACCTACATGCCAAATTTTATGTTCCTAGCTTCAGCCGCTTCGGCTGGATGATTAAGGAGTCACTTTTTTCTTTGTACCACATTTTTATTAAGTTTTTGCTTAAAATTTCAAAAAGTTCATTAGCCCATCCTCTACACCCAGAAAACATAAAAAATTCGATAGCTATTACCCAAATACGGTTACTACGACGGAATGTATTCTCTTTATGTATTTGAAATTTCAGATTTCTAGCGAAGAGGTTTAAGCAGAACGTTAAGCAAAACAGTTTTTATTTTTTTTGTGCAACCTTTTAATTATTTCCAAAAATCATGTTTCCGAGAATTGTGTCTACGCTGGAGACGGAACCTTCATACCAAATTTGAAGTTACAAGCCCATGCGGTTAAAGCTGGGAGATTTGGCGGCACTTATTAACATTTGAACCCCATTTCAACTATGTTTTTATTTCAAAAAGTAGTTAATTAGTCTGTACATCAAGGAACACATATTTTATACTAGCGGACAATGCCCACAAGGTTGTTAGCGTAGATATGACGTTTTTTTTGCGTTAAAGTTCAAAATGTAATTTTTATTGGACAATACAATAAAGTATTACCTATTTTATTTTACAGATTTGCAGAAATTTTTTATTTAGCGAAACCTGCCTCGGACATACTACAGAGTAAAAAACCCCTAAGTCCGGCCGCAGGCCGGCTACGCAGAAAAACTTTAACCCATTAATGACCAATGGCAACTTAAGTTGCCAGCCGAATTGTTACAATTTAGCATGCTCTGAACAAAAGTGAGTGTACAAAAATTTTGTCTCAAAATTAAAAAAAAACGTCTGGGCATTAATGGGTTAATATTCACACAATGTTCTTTTGAAAATTTTTCTATGAAGAATGTGTCTATTTTTTACTGGGGATTATTCGCATAATCATGTTAGGCATAGTTCCCATGTTGGTTTGGGGGTTATGATAGATACATTTTAATTCATAATCCCCAAATCGGAAATTGGGATAATGTCATGTCTCTCCTGCCTAAAATTGTAGATCCCCAATTAGTACCAACTTTTACCCCCTTTTATACAGTTAACTTCTATAGATCCAAAATATTTTATAATTTAATTTTTATTAATACTCGACTAGCTTAAATGTCCAATATATCGTTACCAATACTTTTTAATGTCGGAAAACATTAAAAAGAAAATGATTTCCTGTTTAATTATTTTGTTTACCCATTTCGAGAAGATATTTTAAATTTTAAGCATAAAGCAACATGTACATGTCATTAAGAGGACACTTTTTCCCTTTAAATCTCTATTTATGACAAGTTTTGATCAGAAAACCAAAAAATATATATTAAGTGAATTACGATATAACTACATAATGGTTTTGGTTATGAGATTGCTCTTCTCTTGGTTGATGTCTACGCTAAAGGATGTACCTACATGTCAAATCTCAAGTTCCTAGCGCCTACGAGCTATTAACGGACACTTTTCCTTTTTTAACCCCATTTTTACAAGTTTTAATTAGATGTTCAAAGAAACACATATTTTAAAGGTCAGATTTGTAGCCAAATGTTAGTTGGCAGAATATTAAATGGGAGATTTTGCTCCTCACCTTAAGGAATTTCACCATATAAATTTCTTCTTAGATAATGTCTGTGCCGGACGAGGAAACTTAAAGCCAAATTTTAAGTTCCTTACGCCAGCGGTTTAAGCTTTGTGATTAATGAAAATTTTTCTTATTTAAACCCAGTGTTTTTGGTTAGTTCCAAAAAATTTTTGGAACAGAAGGAGACTTCTTCCTTTTTGTCCGTCCCCTAAAAAGTTTACAAAAACCCCTCCTTAGTGGATGTCTAATTTAATCCAAATTTCAAGTTCAATATTTTTTACAATTTTTACCACGCCATTATTGGAAATTCTCTCCGGTAAATTAGCCTATACCTGTTCGCTGATGACCCGGTTATTAGGGTCAGTGACAAGATACTGCCTGTGCAAGTATTTGTTAGGCACTTTGTTGTTGTGATTTTCGACAGGAGCACGTGGTTGAATGGATCTTGGGTACCGGAGGTTGGTGCACAGGTCTGGTTCACGGATGGCTCGAAACAGTCGAACATGGATACGGGGGCGGGTTTCGTCGGACCCGGATTTCAGCGTGCCCTGCCAATGGGCAAATATCCCTCCGTTTTTCAGGCTGAGGTCTTCGCTATCTGTATCTGTGTGGAAGAGTGTCTGCGGAGGAGGACACGGGGGCCACGATCTACATTCTATCTGACAGCCAAGCGGCACTTGGTGCCTTGAGGGCTCAAGATGTGTCGTCTGGTCTGGTTAAGGAATGTATCGACTCTCTAAATCGTCTAGGACTTAACAACTCCTTGACACTGGGCTGGGTTCCAGGCCATGAGGGGCATGAGGGCAACGAACGGGCTGACTGTTTAGCCAACTGCGGAGCTCGTCGACAATTCATTGGCCCGGAACCCTTCTGTGGCGTACCCAATGGGTATGTCAGAGAGAGGCTCAGAAGATGGAGGGAGTCGGAGTTGGGGCCTATTGGGCCAGATCGCCGGGGCAGCGACAGGCGAGGCTGTTTATATCTCCCTCTGGGGAGAGATCTCGGAAACTCTTGTCTATGACGAGGGGCGAACTAAGGACCGTAACGGGTTACCTCACAGGACACTGTGGCCTTAGGTATCAATTGTACAAGATGGGACGATCCTCTACGGATACGTGCAGGTTTTGTGAATTGGAACCCGAGAACTCTGAGCATGTTCTCTGCAAATGTCCGAGGCTCTCCGACAGGAGGGTGCGTTATTTTGGTGGTCGAATAGTGACGCCATCGGACGTTTGGAACTGTTCACCTGGTAGGATAAACATATAGGGTGTAGGGAGCCTGAACATATAGGGGGTATTCGCTGGCAGCACAAAATACCAATTTCTGGTCGCGGTGCGTAGTGCCACTATAATCTAATCTAGCCTATACCTCAGGGAATATATATTATAAAATTTAGATTTCTAGACAAAAGGGTTTGGGCAGTAAATCAAGAATAAACCTTTTTACTGTTCGCTCCATTACGTAAACATTTTCAATACTCCCATATTTGTGGATGTCTACGCCAGAGGAAGAACATACATGCCGAGTTTCAAAATCAAGCGGTTTGGACTGAGTGATTAAGCGAACATTTGTTTTTGTGCCACATTTCTATCAAGTTTTATTTGAAATTCCTAAAGGTATATTTTAAGTGCTTTAGCCCATAGATTATTGGCTAATACACTTGAAATTTCAGATTTTTTTTCCTAAAATCGTGATTAGGCGGTACTAATTCCCTTTTGAATACCATTTTTACTATGTTTTTATTGTATATTTTAGAAATTATCTTTTCAGTAAGACCATATACCAATGAGCACATTAGTTATGGTAACGGGCAAGCCCATTAGGTTGTTATCATAGATAACACCTTGCTTTGCCTTAAAATTTAAAATGTAATTTTTATTGGACAACGGAATAAAGTATTAATTTTTCATTTTACAGCCTTCCATAAATGTTTTACTCAGCGAAGCCGGCTGTGGGCATACCACAGAATAGAAAAATAATAAACATTGCCGCAATCCGATCTTATAACTATGTAAGACATAGCTCCCATTTTGATTTGACTGCTAAGGCATAAATATTTTAATTCGTAGTCCCCAAATTTGAAATGGCGATAATGCCATTCCATACACTCAAAAAAATAAGTTAGTAGAAAAGTTAGTAAAACGTCTTGTAAATCAGGTATACTATTTTTTAGCAAATTTTTTGCTAAAATCGTGTTTTCAGCTAAAATTCTTGTTAGACTTATTCAGCACTTAACTGTTTCTTGTTTCGTTTGTTTTTGTTTATTTTTTCGTTTCGTTTCTATAATTATCTTCGGCAGTTGCGTCCTTTAAAAGATAGCATCATTTAGACAACCATTGATGTAAGTAGTTGAAAGAAAGTTTTTTTTTATGTTATATAATTTTCTTTTTTATATATATTTTCAGATATTAAATTAATTCATGTCGTCAATGTGGGAAAATGAGCGGGCATACTCCCTATTCGTACTTAAAATACATCTTAATCCGCTATGGGTTGGACCATAGTGTGTACGTATCACTACGTCATGGGGTTGAGCCCTCTCGGTCGGTTAGGGTGGGTAGCCATTCGTAAAAAAATGTTTAGAAATTTTTTAATTAGTAATAAAAATACATCTTAGGCCGCTATGGTTCGGACCATAGTGTGTACATATCATGGGGTATTTTGCAAATGGGATACTATCTCATTATAAGAAGGCATGTACAATGACTCAAGTCGATCTACACATCTTTATTGGGCATCGATAGAATGTGGATTTATCACAATTTCATTAAATATCAAAGGTTACTTACTAATCACGAATATAAATGTTTTTATACAAACAAAAACGAATTAAAATTATTAATTATAGGTAAATAAAATCCAAACACAAACTACATTGTTATGAAACTTCAAACTCCTTCAGCTAGCGTTTACAGGTAAGGATCTGGATCTGTGATCAACATCACATGAATTCTGTATAATATTCCACATATTAGTCATTATATAAAAGACTCCTTAAATATTTACAAAACTTACAATGAATAAAAATTTTTAGGCAGAACTACACGCAGAAAAAAGAGCATCGTTTTATAATAGTTTAAGAGCATCATGTTATGACTACAATTCGTAGCAATCAGATTATGATCCTAAATGACGATAAAATCGCCTTCGGTAATCGTAATATGATCATCCAGTCATGCTGGCCGGTTAAACTACAATTAAAATAAAATAAACTTGATCTCAAAAACAGCATTTTAAGTTTAAACTTCGTTAAAAATATAAACAATGTTGAACTACATCCCAAAAACTAACTCTAAGAGTTATGCTGTATTAACATTAATAACGAGTATGCTGATAAAAATAATGTATACGCCAATAATGTTGACAAAGCAGCATATGTTACTGCCTGTGAATTCAAATTTCCAAAAATAATCAACAACAAAAATATCTGATTTTCAATTTGTTTTCTTAACGAAAGTAATAGCAAAAAAAATAGCTTTTTCCTTATAGAAAGGGCTTGAGTAAAACTACTTGAGATATTTTTGTGTATTATCAAAAAACAATAAATAAAGAGAAAATATAGAATTATCTAAACTTAAAAAAATTAAAAAAAAGTATCTAAACCAAAAAAAATGTAAAGGAAATTAAAAATATGTGAAATCAACTAAAATTAATTAAAAAAAAAAAAAAACAGAACAAAAATAAATAAAAAGCAATGAATGGAACTGGTAAAAAAATTAATTAAATAATGAAATTAAATTAACAAAAAAATTGAAATAAATTTAGAAAAGCCGAAATTAAATTAAAAGAAATATTTAATAAAAAATATGAAAGAAAATAAAAATAATTATATAAAATGAAAAACAAAGTGTTATAAAAAAATTTAATAGAATTAGAAAAATATATTCAGAAAAAAAAATTAAGTTAACTTTAAAAAAAAATTAAACCAAATAAAAGGAATTAAGTAAAAGAAGAAAAAAAAATTAAACTGAAAAAAAACTTTTTAGGTAATTTAGAAAAATAAGAACAGCCCGTAGAGAAATCGAAACTTCATAAAGAAAAATTAAATAAAAAAAAATTAAATAAAAAAAAAATTTGAATGGAAAAACACAATTACATGAAAAAAATAAAAGTAAATAAAGGCAATTGAAGAAAAATAACAAAAAAAAATGTTAATTAAAAACTATCAAATTAGATGAAGAAAAACAACAACTAAATCTAATAAAAAAATTAAACATCTAATAAAATTTCAGCCGGAGTTAGAAATTTTAATTCGTAGAAATTCGTAGGCCTAAAAAAACAAAAGATAAAATCACAATCAATGAATTCAATCGCAATTAAAACTTTACGGATACCAAAAGCAAAAATTACACCTAAAAAAAATTTTCAATAAAAAAAAAATGTGGCTGAAAGTTTAGCTAGAAAATTTGTTGAGTTCGTAGTTTTAAATAAAATAATTCAACGACGAAAAATTCCTAATATTTACACACAGTGATAAAAAATAAAAATTTGCTGAAAAAAACACAATTTGAAACAAAAATGAAAACAGTTCGCTTTCATAAATGTTTGTACAAAAATAAATAAAAATTTAAAAAAATTGAATTAAAAAAAAAACAACAAAGTTTCAATACCAGAAACTGCGCAGTCTGATTCTGAAAAAAATTTTAAATTTGCAATGTAGTTATGATAGTAGTGGGGGAATGGGGTGTTTGTAACGAAAAAGCAGCGCAGTCGGCAGAGGCTGAAAAAGGCATGGGGTATTTGTAATGAAAAAGCAGCGCAGTCGGCACAGGCAGAAAATGGCATGGGGTATTTGTAACAAGGGAAAAGGCATGGGGTTTTTGTAACAAGGTGAAATTTTTGTGATATAAAATTTGAAAAATAAAAATTGAAAATTAAAATTGAAAAATAAAAATTAAAAATTGAAAAATAAAAATTGAAAATTGAAAAATAAAAATTAAAAATTAAAAATTGAAAATTAAAAAATAAAAATTGAAAATAAAAATTAAATTAGGGTTCTTCTTATTTTTTGATTGTTGTTTTTTTGGAATGTGATAAATTTTTATTTTTAAAAATTGTTTAAATAATTTAGAAATTAAGATGGTCCTTATTGATGGGAAGAAAAATATCGATGGCTGTTTTGCAGTAAGAAACAAAATATTACTGATGGGTGTGAAAATATAAAGGAAAAATTTTAAATTTCTGTGTGTGAAAAAATGTTTTTCTCTAAATATTGTTTTAATAAGATGGTTTTATTATTTTAGGTGTGGAGGATATTTTTTGGCTAGAAGCGTGAAACAAGGGGCGGTCATATGTTTAGAACTCTTTAATCTACAATGTAAAATTTGTGTTGAATTTGTATAGGAAGCAAAACTCTGCTTGCCAACATAGTGTTCGCAACTAAAATGTGTTTACATCAATAAAATTCTTTGAGTAGTTTTATGCCATCACTAAGGAGGGTTGTAATGAATAATAAAATAGGAATCAAAACTTTGTTTGACACCATATTGCTTAAAACTATTTAAAATTTGTTTATTTGTTTAGCCAGCAGACACCTGATCTGATAAGCCAGACCAGCCAGCAGACACCTGATCTGATAAACCAGACCAGCCAGCAGACATCTGATCTTGCCGATACCTAATCATAATTTTAAAACTAATAAACGATGGAAGAAAACGTTTTGGAAGAATTAGTAAAGACGAGAAATGCTTTGAAAAGGAAATTTCAAAGTATAAAATTTGGTGAATCTAACACATCTAAACAACTCAAAGATACATTTAGGCCTATAACGAAACCATTGAAGGAATTTATTGATATTTCTAAAAATATGAATACAATTTCAAAAATTATTAAAGATGAAATTAAAAATGAAATGGCTAATTACTCAAATATTAGCTTTAACAAAGTACCGATGAAATTCGAGTCAAGTATTCCGAAGAAAGAACGTATAAGTACTAATGGTGAAGATGAGACACAAAAGTCTTTATATAAGACAAATGATGATGAACATTTCTATTCTCAAGAGGATACAATAGAGAATGATGATATTAATGTTTCAACAAATCCGATAGATTTATCCCGGTTGGGTAAAAAAAATATGTTGGATACTCTATATGGGCCACATAAAAATTTTAGTGGAGAATGGAAATTTGGTAACAGCAATATAAAAATAAATGACGATAAAATTGAGGTAGGAAACCAAATGTGGCTCCTTGCACCAGGTCTTTATCAGTTAATGTTTTATTCAAAACCAATGAATTATGATAAAACTGAATTGGGGATTTACAAGAAGATTTTAATTGAAACAAATGCTCATAAAAGAGATTATAGCTCATATCCATTCCAACGTGATCGCTATATATGTGCTTCATATTCATTTCATCCTGCTTAAACATTATAATCATATTTGCATTTTCTCTTACTAAATGTTTTGGAATTCGGGTATAAGTTTGACATAAATAAAAGGAATCCACATTTTTATGACGACCCATACAAAAATTTTACGAATATTATTTTGCTTCTCGCAAGCAACATCATCAAATATAAAAATTGAATTATTTTTAGCCTCATCTGGCGGTATAACACTCTCATTATCAGAAAATGTGAAATATCCCATTCCTTTTATCGGTGATATAAGTCTCTTCAATTATTCATATTTTGACTGATAGAGTGATTTTGAGTATAAGTATATATTTTCAAATTTTAGGCCACTTGGACTTTCAATCAGACTAATTATTACATTGGTATTTCCACAGTTGGATGGTCCAACTATAAGACATCTAATAGAATTGGGTAATAAGATATTATGTCTTACTTTCTTGGGGATACTAGTTGAGGAATCTACATTCCTTACAATAATATTATTATGTTGTTTAATCAAGCGCATTTTTGTGAATAAAATAAAAACTCTAAAAATATAATATTTTATTAATTTTCTAGATATAAAATGGTTTTTCATTATAATAAATCAATTAATCGTACCTCAACTATCTATTTGAGTGGAGTGTTTGATAAAATTATCAATTCCTTACCAATTGAATTGCATTTACCAGGCTATCAATATTGTGGACCAGGCACTAAATTAGAAAAACGAATTAATAGAGGTGATAAGGGTATAAATCCTTTGGATGCAGCTTGCAAAGAACACGATATAGCATATTCCCAAAATAGGGATATTAATAAACGACATCAAGCTGATAAAATACTTGAAAATCGTGCTTGGGAAAGAGTTTTAGCCGAGGATAGTAGTATTGGCGAGAAAACAAATGCATATTTTGTAAGCAACGCACTGAAAGCAAAAGTTAAATTTGGAATGGTGGTAAAGGGTCAATACAAAAGTGGAAAGAAAATTTTTAACGATGCGGTAAGAATGGCTACAAAAAGTTTAAAGAAGGAAGAACCCAGAGATATTAATGACGCTATTAAAATTGCACGTAGAGTTATCAATAAATCTCTAAAAGAAAAAAATCTAAAGTTGTTATACCTCGCATAATAAATGTTCCCAAAATTGGAGGTTTCTTGCCTTTAGTACCAATTCTTACAGCACTCGGAGCCTTAGGTAGTCTATCTTCTGGTGGAGCAGCTATTGCTAAAGCAATTAACACTGCTAAAAATGCTAAGCAAAATATTGATGAGGCCATTAAACATAATAAAACAATGCAGGCTATTGCAATGGGAAAAGGATTATTTCTTAAGCCATATAAAAAAGGATATGGTCTTGTATGTAATAAATCATTAAAAAACTGTTAAAGATGCTACCCAAAAGACCACTCACTGATGTTGATTTAAGGATGTTTGCCACACATATTCCCTATTTTAGAGGTATTTTTATGCGAGACTCACTCCCCAAACGTCCTAGACTCAAAGAATGT
Organism: Delia radicum; assembly: GCA_021234595.1. Lineage (NCBI taxonomy): Eukaryota > Metazoa > Arthropoda > Insecta > Diptera > Anthomyiidae > Delia > Delia radicum. The sequence goes on from CM037853.1 coordinate 184,758,939, forward strand.
GGAATTATTAATTTATATTCATCAATTGGCTCTGGAACACATTGGGTAGCATACTATAAAAATAATCAACAAAATGAATATTTTGATAGTTTTGGAAATTTGCAGCCACCGTTGGAAGTAGTAAAATACTTGGGTAGACATTTAGAATATAACTACAAACAACATCAAAAATATAAGTCGTATAATTGTGGACATTTATGCCTACAATTTTTGAATGAAATTTATAATAAATAAAAAGAAAACTTTTTTAAATAAACTATATAATTTTGCTTTATTTAATAATATTTATTTACATTTTAATTCCATACTGGATATGTACAATTTTGAAGAATAATATATTCATTATTTAAATTGAATTGCTCCAGCTGCAATTGATATGGAGTCTTTTTTGATGCTGTAATTACCAGAGGATAATTCCACTAGTTCCTTCAGTCATGGCGTTATATCTAGTTGGTAGAAATATAATGTTATTTTCGACTTCAAGTCTTATGCATTCGCCAAATTTAGTTTTAATTCGTATGGCTTTCAACACAGTATAGGATTTTAAATTCTCCATGTCTTTAATATAGAGAATTGGTTTACTGTTGAAATTATTAAACTTATTAATTAGAGATGATGAAATATCCATTTTTGACTTTACTATTGGAGGGCTTTTTATTGAATGATTGTTCTTACATTCCTATAATTAAAATTAAGGAAAATAATTGAAAAATGTCTTATGCCTTAACTCCACCCTCCAATTGATCGATCCAGAGTGAAGGAAAGTGCATGATAAATCATTGTATTCCCTCACTCTTATATAATTAGTAGTTTGGGGATATATTTGTCAAGTATCCTCTTCTCACATTAAGAAAAATAAATTTTTTAATTAGTATTAAAAAATACAGATAAGGAGAAACATCAATCTTGAAATAATGATGGAATTTCCGGCACTGCGCGAAAGAATTAACGCATTTCTTTTTGAGTATGATGGATACATTTCCTTTGAGGATCTCCATTTCATATTAAACTTTATGAATATAATGAATGAATTTGAAAATAAGGAGTGCTTAGGCTCGATGCATGGGGAGCATTTTATCGATTGTCCATGATCTATTGATAGTTGCATAGAGGGACCAGATACTTGCAACTGCTTCATCTATAGACATAGAAGTCAAGCTGTAATTAATCTAATTGAAATGTATCATAAACATCTAAGTGTTTAATAAACAAATTAATATTAAAACATGTGTAAATACAAATTGTCTTTTACTTTGACCCTAAACAAATTTTAAATAGTTTTAAGCAATATGGTGTTAAACAAAGTTTTGATTTCTATTTTATTATTCATTACAACCCTCCTTAGTGATGGCATAAAACTACTCAAAGAATTTTATTGATGTAAACGCATTTTAGTTGCGAACACTATGTTGGCAAGCAGAGTTTTGCTTCCTATACAAATTTAACACAAATTTTACACTGTAGATTAAAGAGTTCTAAACATATGACCGCCCCTTGTTTCACGCTTCTAGCCAAAAAATATCCTCCACACCTAAAATAATAAAACCATCTTATTAAAACAATATTTAGAGAATAACATTTTTTCACACACAGAAATTTAAAATTTTTCCTTTATATTTTCACACTCATCATTAATATTTTTGTTTCTTACTGCAAAACAGCCATCGATATTTTTTCTTCCCATCAATAAGGACCATCTTAATTTCTAAATTATTTAAACAATTTTTAAAAATTTATCACATTCCAAAAAAAACAACAATCAAAAAATAAGAAGAACCCTAATTTAATTTTTATTTTCAATTTTTAATTTTTATTTTTTAATTTTCAATTTTCAATTTTTAATTTTTATTTTTCAATTTTTAATTTTTATTTTTCAATTTTTATTTTTCAATTTTTAATTTTCAAATTTTGTCGCTTACTTGTTTGATGAAATACGGTATGAGATCAATGGTAATGAAATTGATCGAACTCGTCATCTAGGTCTTTCAACTACAATCAAAAATTATGTCTCCTTGTCACCAGTGGATAGTACTATTATGCAAAATGCTGGTTGGAATAAAACTGAAGATTTGGATGTACTAAATGGACACTTTAATTTTTATATTCCACTAAAAGTCTTACTGGGATTTGCTGAAGATTTCAATAAAGTAATTTTAAAATCTAAACATGAATTAATTTTACTGCGTAGTAAAAGTGATGAAGGCATGGTGTATTCAACAGTAAATATTGAAAAACCCAAAATAAAAATTACAAATATTTCATGGAGAATTCCTCATGTACACTTATCGGATTTTAGTAAATTAAATATGATGAAAGTGATAAAAACGGGGAAAACTTACCAATAGCATTCCGCAGTTGGGACTGTCATTATAATCCTCAACTAACAACTGGAAATACTAACATTTGGAATGTAAAGTTAGCTACCAACAGAGAACGTCCTCGTTTTGCATTAATAGCATTCCAAAATCATAATAAATTTGTTCACTGCAATTTAACTAACCTCAAAGTACACTTGAATTCAGAATCATATCCTTATGATGATCTTAATATTAAATTTGCTAATGAACGCTTTGCTATTCTCTATGATATGTATGTGAGATTTCAACAAAACTATTATATGAAAGAACCTCAACCAATTCTGAATTGTCAAGAATTTAAAAATAATGCTCCTATTATTGTCATTGATGTGAGCCATCAAAATGAATCTACTACAAACGGTCCAATTGATATAAAAATTGAGTTTGAGACAAGCAGTAATATTCCAGAAAACACGTCTGCCTATTGTATTCTCATCCATGATCGATTAATTAAATATAATCCTTTAACTGCTCAAGTACGCAAAGTTGTTTAAATAAATGACAATATGCCAAAAACATATAGTCGTATTTGTCAACATGAAAAATTAAATTTTCCTCAAACACTTTAAGAGAAACACAGTTATTAGTGAATTTTTATTGTTGATCAGTTATTTTCATAATTTTTTCTAAAATCTTTATAAAATATCATCTATTACATAAGAAATATTTAAAAAAATTAACTTAAATCTAAATAAAATAAAAATTATAATACAATTAAAAATTAATACAATGTTTTATTTACATCTTCCAAATCAATATTTCTAAATATATCATCATCACTATCAATCTCCATAAACATATCACTAATAGTATTATGAACATTTAAATTATTATTTTCAAATATCATCATTAAATTTTCCCTATCATTGTCAATTATTTGAGCGTTAGAATTAACACAATCATCAGCATTATTTTCACCACACTTATCACATCCTTCATCCCCACATTTATTATTCACATTACCAAAGCATTTTTTTATAGACTCATCATACCTAAAATGCCCCCTACAAATTGATGTATTTGATCATCCATAATAATTCGTTTATCATCATTATGTAATTGATGTGTTTGATCATGATTTGATCTGTCCACTCAAAAATATTCTCATAATGTAAACACAATTTAAATATAAGACAAGTTTTTATCATGTCGCCTAAAAACTTGACATAATACTGTCATCCACATATTTTAAGTATTACACAAATTTGATTTCCATGCACATAACCATCATCCCTTTTTGTCTTGGCAAATTCCTCTTTTTCACTGGGGGTATGTTTTTGAAAATTTCTCTTTTTTTCATAGATGTAAAATTGTGAAAAGCCGTCGGTAAAACATAATTGTGTAATAAAAATATTCTCCACATACACACACACACGCATATTTTAAAATAAGCTATAAATATTTTCAAATCTTTATGTAAATTTTCCACACACAGAATTTTCTACTCACAGAATTTTTACTGGGCCACATTTTTGAAAATTAATTTTTTCACTGGGATATATTTTTTTAAATTTATTTTTTTCACTGGGATATATTTTTGAAAATTTATTTTTTTCACTGGGGCAGAAAATTCTTCCTTTTTTACTGGGCTACATTTTCGAAAATTTTTCTTTTTTTCACTGGGCCAGATGTTTATGAAAATTTATCTTTTTCACTGAGTCAGAAATTCAACTTTTTTCACTGGGCTACATTTTTGAAAATTTCTTTTTTTCACTGGGATATATTTTTTTAAATTTATTTTTTCACTGCTCAAATTTTTTGAAAATTTCTCTTTTTTTCACTGGGATATATTTTTGAAAATTATTTTTTTTCACTGGGGCAGAAAATTTTTCTTTTTTTACTGGGCTACATTTTCGAAAATTTTTCTTTTTTTCACTGAGGCAGAAAATTCTTCTTTTTTTCACTGCGCAAATTTTTTGAAAATTTCTCTTTTTTTCACTGGGATATATTTTTGAAAATTTATTTTTTTCACTGGTCATGTCCAAATCTCTCATCCATTTTTCGCATTGTTACAAAACCGCCATCGATTTTTCACCTTGTTACAAAGTCCTCATCACTTTTTTCCCTTGTTACAAAATCCTCATGCCTTTTTTCCCTTGTTAAAAAGTCCTCATCACTTTTTTCCCTTGTTACAAAATCCTCATGCCTTTTTCAGTCTCTGCCGACTGCGCTGCTTTTTCGTTACAAATGCCCCATTTCCTATCTACTTACATATCATAAAGGATGGCAAAACGTTCTTGTCCAAATTTAATATTAAGATCATCATAAGGATACGACTCTGAGTTAAGATGGACTTTGAGGTTATTTAAATCACAATTAACGAATTTTTTGTCATGGATGAATGATATCAAAACAAAACGGGGTCGTTCTCTGTTTGCAGCTAATATAACATTCCAAATGTGGCTAGTTCCAGTCGTTAATTGAGAATTATAATGACAGTCTCAACTGCGGAATGCCATTGGTAAATTTACACCCCTATTGTATGATTTTTATCACATTTATTTTAGTCGGGTCGGAAAGGTGTACATGTGGTATTCTCCATGAAATATTCGTAATTTTTATTTTCGGTTTTTCACTAGGTGCCGTTGAATGTACAAGCTCGTCATCACTTTTGCCACGCAGTAGAATTAATTCATGTTTACAATTTAAAATAATTTTATTAAAGTCTTCAGCAAACCCCAACAATAATTTCAATGGTAAGTAAAAGTTAAATACATTTAGATCTTCTACTTTATTCCAGCCAGCATTTTCCATAGCAGTACCATCTATTGCCATTAGTGAAACATAATTTTTTATAGTACTTGAAATACCTAGATGCCTAGTGCGATCAATTTCAACACCATTGACCTCATATCGAATTTCATCAAACAGATGAGCAACGAAATTGTTTATTAATCTGAAATTAGCAGAAGATGCTACCAGTTTTTTACTATCGCTGCTATCTTCAACGGAACCTTCAATGTAAATAAAACTTTCGCTTGGCAAAACATACAAGTCCTGATTTTGTATTGAGATTCTTATCTCATCGTTATTGTTGTATGATTGCAAATATGGAGTATATGTGTGATAATCTGTTTTTATAGTGCTGTCATCTGTTAAGGGAGTATCCAAAACATTAATAATTGAATTCATTATTCTTCTCTTTGTTGATGATTTTTCAATTGGAAATTCAATGATTTAATAAAATTTATATTATTTTCGGTCAAATTGATCGGTGATTGGGACGATAACGATGATGATGATGTAAGCGTTGGTTTACCTAATGGTGACAATGTGTATTTTGAATCTAGATTTCTAGGTATTTCATCAGTTTATAGCCGGGCGGAACATTTATTGCGAATTCGTGTAATGTATGTGCATGAGAACTGTTTATATATGTATTAACTACAAGTGTAGTGTATTTAATATTTTTCACTTTATTTTTACTTTATATTATATTTCTTTATATTTTATATTTATTTATAGTTTATATTATATTTTTAACCCTATTCATTATATGCCACCCTAATGTAGTTTTAAGGATTTTGGAATAATTGGAAATTAGATTTATCTATTGGAAATTGTATAATTTTTACAACAATAAATTTTAGTTTAAGGATCCCGTTATATTTATTTATAAGTCAGCGAAAATTCAAATAAACAATCATTATTTATTCAGCCTTAAACTCGGCTTTTTATTTGGCATTATATTTGCCAGTAATTTAAAATATAGTTCGGCATATAAAACTGCCAAACTTTAAAACCATTACCAGTGGCGTTAATTAGCGCCGGTAACAACATTTTTATAAATCAACCCATCGTCCTACCGTTTCACATTACATGGCGATCCTGCCAAATACTATTAAAGGAGAATTTGACAAAAAAATTCCCACTGACCACATCCCCAGCACAGCACAAGTAAAGCAAGGGCCACAGCCGATAACGATAGATGCATACAGGCAAAGAATAGCGAAGAAAAAGGAGGACGAACTTACCAAGATTCCTAAAGTTACCTTTCCGAGACATCGAAGAGGCGGGAAGTTATTTAAGCTGCGCCGTCGTTTAGCTTCTTTAAGAAATATTGTTAACGCAGACCCACCACCATCCTGGCAGACTGCATCAACGATTTGGGGCGAAATCGATAAGTTGGAGGCCCAAATGGATGAATTCCGTAAAAAGAAAAAACACTAAACATTTTTTTTAATTTTATAAACATAAATTTTAAATTAAAATCATGAATTTATTTTAAAAACAAAAATTTTCACTTTATTTTTACTTTTTTTTTGTAATGAGTTTGACACTTTATATTACGAATGAATGTAATAGGAGTAATTGAATAATAAAAGAAATTATCAAGAAAAGTGCTGCCAAGTTTATATATTGTTAAGGCATTGCCATACTAACTGATCAAAGAAAAGTAATTATCAAGGGTGTTACCAGGTTTTAGTGATAACTACAGTATAGAGTTGCCACATTGTATTATTTTATTTTACCCGTAAATTTTGCATGTAAAATCCCATTTTTAAATTTATTTAAAAATTTTTTTAATTTAATGGAAGAAATAAGAGAATATATCAGCGAATTACAGAAATTTGATGCAAATGTAAAGAAACATTAGAACAGAGTTTACACTTCCCGGTATAAAGTTGAAAAGTTGGATAGATTATCATTATTAAAAAAGGAAGTTGAAAAATATTCTGAAACTTTAGGTGAAAAGTGCAAATCATTAGTTGTTGAATTTCAAGGATTGTATGATAACGCTTTATTATTGGTACAAAAGTTGAATATAAAGGATATTGAAGGAAAAATTGAGGAAAATATTGAGGAGGAAATTGAAGATACAGAAATTATTGTGGAAAGCAACATGGCACATTTTGACATATCAGTAGTAGGCAAAAATCTACAGATTTTTAAAGGATCGTATGAAGCTTTAGAGGATTTTTTGGTCCAAACGGAATTATTACACGATCTTTTAAGAACTGAGGATAGAGAAATATTTATTGAATACGTGTTTAATTTTAAATTAACGGCACAAGTTAGAAGCATTATAGGGCGTGCTAACAGGCCAGTAACTTTTTCTGATTTAAAAGATTCGTTGATTACAGCTTATCCGAATCCTAATACTTTGCAACAAGTTTTGACAAAATTTGGTACTTTACGTCAGGGCAATTCTGACATAACTTCATTTAGGGAAAAAATAGCTTTACTTTCAGACCAGCTAAGTACATTTGAAATACGGTCTCTAGAAAACCCTACACAAAGGGAAAAAGATGCCATATACAAAATGAGCGACAGCATGTCTCTTAACGTTTTTATAAAAGGAGTTAACCAAGAATTCCATGACCTTTTAATAGCAAGTAACCCTAAAACATTAAATGAAGCGGTAGAAAAATGCATAACTGCTGAAAGAAGCAGAGTTACCAACAGTATTTTTCGAGTTGGCAACGCGGGTCACAAGAAACAATAGCCGTGACAACAACTGGTATAATAATCGCAACTATCGGAATTATAATAATAATAATCGAGGCTACAACCCACAATACAACCAAAATTATCATAGAGACAACAGTGTGCACAGCAATGGAAATGCTCGTTACAATAATACCCAATACAATAACCGTTTTAACAGTGGGAATAGAAATAATAGTAGCAATGGCTACAATAATAGTAACAGCCAACGAAATAATGGATATAGGGAAGATAGAGACAATTTTAACCGCAACAGAAATAATGCAGCTTTTAACACAAATAGGGCTACAGGTAGAAAAATACAGGGAAACTAGTGGGGCAGGATAACAAAGATTGTTATCCTAAGCCTAAAATTTACACATTTTTCACTAGTAAGGATAACCAAATTACAATTACTTGCAGGAGTGTAAAAGGATATCTGAGTTTTTTAATAGATACTGGAGCGGATATTTCCATCTGCAAACAAGGGGAAATTAGTACAATAGATAGAACAAACATTTCTACGTTGAGTGGTTTTACTTTGGAGACAGTTGAAAGCTTTGGCACAGCATATTTAAATTTACACTTTGAGAATCGACATATAGAACATGAGTTTCATATAGTCCATAATGATTTACCAATTCATACTGATGGAATCATTGGTCGAGATATTTTAGAGAAATATAAATCAAAAATTGATTTTGAAACATATACGATAAGTTTTAACATATTGGGTGAGGAACTCATATTACCAATAACACCCAAATGCGTCTACAAGGCTAACATTTGTATTCCAGCGCGTTCAGAGTCAATTATACCCATAAATATACATACTAACAAAGAGAGCATAATTTTGAATAAGGAAATAAATCCAGGTGTTTTTGTTGCAAATAGCATTATTCCAGCAGTAGGCACTCAGCATATAAAAGTTTTAAATACAACTGATAACGATGTTATCATAAACCACATGGAGTTAGATAAAAGAGATTTAGATGATTAGCAAATATACAATTATAATGAAAATAATGCACCAGTAGACAATAATAGAATGAAAAGTGTTTTAGAAGCACTAAATATTGAATCAGTAGAACCTATGGCGAAACAGTCTTTATTGAATATAATCTCTGATTATAATGAAATTTTTCATATTGAAGGTGAGAAGCTCACTGTAAACAATTTTTATACACAACGTATAAACACAACAGATTCGACACCGGTGTACATTAAACCATATAGGTTACCAGAAACACAGATGAAGGAGATTGATGAACAGGTGGACAAAATGTTAAAAGATGGGATCATTGAACAGTCAGTAAGCCCGTATAATTCACCACTATTGGTAGTTCCTAAGAAATCAACAGACGACAACAAAAAATGGCGTCTAGTGGTAGATTTTCGTAAATTAAACCAGAAAATAGTAAATGATAAATTCCCATTGACAAGAATAGAAGACGTTTTGGATAAATTGGGCAGGGCAAAATATTTTTCCACTTTAGATATGAATAGCTCGTTTCATCAAATCAATTTAGATGAAGATTCTAGGCCATTAACATCGTTTTCAACAAGAAATGGTCACTTTCAGTTCACACGTCTACCTTTTGGCCTCAAAATATCGTCAAACAGTTTTCAGCGCATGCTAACAATAGCTTTAAGCGGTTTAAGCGCAGAAGCGTTTTTGTATGTAGACGATATAATCGTATTTGGATGTAGCATACAACATCATAATGATAACTTAATAAAAGTATTTGAACGTTTAAAACAGTATAACTTAAAACTGAATACAAGCAAATGTTGCTTTTTAAAAACTGAAGTAGTTTATTTAGGCCACCTTATAACCGATAAAGGAATACGTACCGATCCAAACAAGAACAGTGCAATTAGAGATTATCCAATACCAAAAAATGCTGATGATGTCAGAAGATTCATTGCGTTCTGCAACTATTACAGACGTTTTGTAAAAGATTTTGCACAATTAGCAAGAGATTTGAACCAATTATTAAAAAAGGATAAACCCTTTGTATGGAGTGAAAACTGCCAAAAAGCATTCGATGAACTTAAAGCTAAATTATTAAACCCACCAATTTTACAATACCCGGATTTTTCACAACCATTTGTTTTAACTACAGACGCGTCAAACTTCGCATTAGGAGTAATCCTCTCACAAGGAGAGATTGGCTCAGATTTACCCATATCATATGCCAGTAAAACATTATCAAAACATGATTTAAATAAATCCGTTATTGAAAAAGAACTTTTAGCTATACACTGGGCGATAAATTTTTTCCGTCCATACCTTTACGGTAGAAAATTTTATGTGGTCACAGACCATAGACCATTAGTTTCGTTATTTACTCACAAAAATCCATCGTCTAAAATGACTCGGATTAGGCTCGATTTATGTGATTATGATTTCGAAATATCATACAAAAAGGGCAAAATGAATACGAATGCCGATGCATTGTCAAGGATAGTTATACATACCGACACGTTAAAATCTATGATTCCCACTGAAACAGAGCACGACAAGCGAAATATATTAGCCATAACCCGTGGCATGAAAAGTAAATTAAAACAACAAGTTGGCAAAGATGAAATCAGCATTTCTGGTGAAAAGCGTCATGAACTTTTCTCATGGGAGTGCACATCGATTTCAGATGTTAAGGATATGATGAGGCTTAGATTTGAAATAGGTACCAATTTCAAAGAAACTCATATAATAGTTACTGATATAGAGATAGTAATTAGGTGCAACGATAATCCAATGAACACACAGTTGTCTTTGGAGAAACTTTTACCAATAACGCTATCCCGTGATATACAGGAACTTGCTTTAAATGCCAATGACACCATTTTTAAAACAATAAATATTGAAGAATTTAAGAAAATGTTTAACAAAATACACAGAAAAGAAGGTGAAAATTTGAAAATTTTAATATATAAAGCGCCAACCCGTATAACTGATAGAAATTTGCAAAATAAATTAATTACTGAGTATCACGATTCAACTACAGGAGGCCACTTGGGCATAAGAAAAACCTGTTAATCGTGGCCCCTGTTGGCCCAAGTAATTTAAAATGTACTCCGAAACCGTTCTGTCAGTGCGTAAAATTGGTCGGGCGGTCGAGCAATCCCTACGTAGCAGAAGTTGGTAATATTTGAGTGCTACCAAGCACTGTCTCAAGCGGTGCCCGAAAGGCGCCAAAGTGGGGGGTTACCTGACATTTTCCTAATTAGTTTTAAAAGAAAGAAAAACACAATTAGTTTCAAGTTGGCTCTTGATTTCACTTTATTCAGTGGGTAACTGCCCCAGTTTCAAGTCACCCACTTTCTTTTATACTTAACCTAAATACTAAACGGAAGTTGCTTGGCCTTAAAATATAAACAAAATTAATAAAACATTAATACAAAAAATTATATATCATCAAAACTTAATACAAAAAATCTGGCCAAGACAACGACCTACTAAAGAATTGCATTACAAAAAAAAAATGCAATTCTGCAACTTAATACTAAATACTTTAATGTTGGTTGGTAACGAAGCAAAATACATGCCAACCCAGTGTCAGTACAAAAAAAAACAAATACAATTTTATTAACAAACAACAGCAACAATGAAAAACTAAACTGCACCAACCAACAAAAATATTAAGTTCATTACACAAAAAAAAAACAAACACAACTGGAATTAATATAGACAGAAAGTTTAAAGAATGTTTTGGTTCATCCCAGCAAACATCGGACTGGACAATTGGTCCACAACATTCCTCCCCTCTTTGCAGAAACGATGCACGCATCGTTATTGTCGCAAGTCTCGTTCAGCTAGATGTTTTACTTAGACCCCATAAATGGCTCGGACTTGATTCCATTTCCTGGTGATTCAACGCCGCATTACAAGTCCGCATTAGCACCTCCTCCCATACAAATATTCGGTACGCTGAGCTCAAAAAAACAAATACGGCCGCACATAAATATAATGTATGCGGCGTCAAAAATTCTCGGCCCAATTACTGCCACTCGGCCTATTGCTCCATGCACCGGCCTGATGCCCAAGCAAATTTCAGAAGCTGCGAAACACCAGGTTGCAAGGTCAACATCCATCCGACCCTTTTTGGCCTATACCGTGAAACATTAGAAGCTGCGAAACACCAGGTTGCAAGGTCAACATTCATCCGACCCTTTTTGGCTTATACCGTGAAACATTGTAACAGAAGACTGCGCCAAATACTTGAGCCTCGTCCTACATTTGATACATGCCTAGGATGCTCGACTGATCTTCCTCATATAAATTCCGTTGACACCATACGAAGTCCTCGACTTCATGGTCTTGATGGCCTTCAGTGGGCCACACACCATACCGGACAACCAGCCATTTACCACAGTCCCCTCAAGCTTCCGTTACATACTCCAAGATCGATGATCAAGTCACATCCTGCTGAGCGTCAACTCTCCTGCAACTCCGACCAACCGCATCCAACGAACAAACTCCCCCTGCTGGTCCGCTACTCACTCACCAAAACATTCTACACTGCATTCTGTACTACTGTTCTATACTACGCTAACTAACTACCTTATATAGATCTTGGCCTACATTAAACTATATCTTATACTTAGGTTGGGGCCTTCACCCTCTTTTCTATAACAGCCTCAAATTTTTTTTATTCTTTTTTTTTCCTTATATTTTTTTTTCCCCTTTCATATATTATTATCCAAAAATTTTTTTTTCCCTTGGGGTCAGCCTTAATCTTTCTTTATCGCTGTTTTGTTTTTTTTTTATATTTCTTATTTTTTTCTTTTTTTTTCCCCCTTTTTGGCCAATTTTTTTTTTCATATATTTTTTTCTTCTCTTTTCTTTTTTTTTTTCCTCCTCACCTTCAATCTTGTGGGAAAGACCATTAATGCTTACTGATAGTAGCCATTGATGGTCCTCGCGACCACACTCTTTTCTCCTCCTCTCCCCAACTTCGATCTTGTGGGAAAGACCATTAATGCTTACTGATAGTAGCCATTGATGGTCCTCGCGACCACACTGCCAATCCTTCTCAAACATTGAAGGACACCCGTCTAACCCGTCTACCGCCCTTGTCCTCTGGACCCCTCGCCCTTTCTGCCAACGACACTTCGGGCATTATAATCGGACCCGAAATAGCCACTGCCCCGGACTGGTCCCCAGACCCTCCTTGCCTTCGACCTCCTCGCGACCGACCCATCCAAACCCCCAAGAGGCCAACCATCACCACTATTCCAAACAGTCCCCCCACGGAGTACCCGATAGCCTCCAACCGACCTTGCCCACGCCTAAGAAGGGCCAGCTCCCTTTGACGGCTCACTTTCCCCGCCAAATCCCCTAACTCCTGCCGGCCGCCCTCCAATTCCGCGTGCAAGGAATCATGACTAGTCAACCGCACCGGCAACGCCCCCGTTATGTTCACATCTTCCCCTCCCAACACCGCTCTATATTCCTCCAACTGGTCAAAGGCCGCGGACACCCCTACACGAAACGGTCCAATCTCGGCTGCAGACAACATCGTTGCTTGGTGCGTAATGTTCACCCTTGCCCCAATCATCGAACATCCCTCCTCCAGATCGATCTGACCAAATCCCTCCAACCGGGATAACCAGAACCCGCCACCACAAGAGACCGTGAACAGTTCGCTTTTGGCTAAGCGAAAAATCCACCTTCCCTCACTGTGGGTCCTAATCAGCAAATCCGACGCGCGAGGTGTAGCCCAAAATTGACACGCCGATGTCGCATTCGGAAATTGCCGAAATACACTCTCTTCGCAAGACACCCCGTCGCTCATACCTACTATCCTGGGTAACGGACATATTTTCTTATTTTGACTTCCCTCAACACCCACGGACTTACACTCAGCCACGTCGTCCCTCGAAAACCCTAGCACCCGGTTACCTTCCGCCGAGACCGCCAAATACTCAGTAGACACGTCCACCATGCCATCCCAACCCGCTCCGAGCTTCATGGGCACCGCGTAAATGGCATTTAATTCGAACCCGCCTTCCTCAGGCATCGGAACCCTGACAATGACTCTCACCCCCTGACCAGCGGGAAACGCCCGCACTTTCGCTATACGCAATGCCTGGCCCCAATTCGCGGCCACCCAATTCCTTCCCCCACTCTCTGGTAATGTCGTCAATAAATTTCCCAACTCCCCATCCGACAGTACCCGAGGGTGCAGACTTCCCTTCCTCAAATCATCCAATATCGCCAGTTCCGATTGCTGAATTCCCTGGGCCTCTAGCAGGCTCGCACTTATCCGCGATAACCGCTCCAGCATGTCGACCCTAAACTCCAGAGATATCACCCTAGATCTCTCCGCCTGTAGAAGCCGGCTCTCCCCCTGCGACGACCAGGTGAGAAACTTGCGCATGTCCTCTACCTCCCGCGTTATTGATTCCAAAGGACCAGTCAATCGATCATACGCCCTCCTAACCACCGTCACTTCCTTATCAAGAAGCTCATAGGTTTTGACCTCGCCATCCTGCACCCCCTCGACCTTCTCCACGATTGAGCGCGCACTCTTCTCGTCCATAACCCCGAACGCCCAATGCAACGCTTCCCCCACGAAATCCAATGCCCGCTTGCCTCTCCTCCGAGACACCGCCCATACCGCCTCCTGACCTCTCCTCAACAATTCCACAACCGCCTTGGTCTCCGCATAAGGAATAATGCAACGCTTCGCCAGCCTATTCCCTGCCTTAGCACACATCAATTCCTCCTGTTCTATGAGCTCCTCCGCCACGGACACTAATCTGGTCACATCTGTAGGCTGGAACTCCGTAATTATCGTCCACTCCCTCTGATAGATATTCACATCCGCTATCGGCTCGAAAATCATTGGCACTTCCTCCAGCTGCGTTATCCGAAGCCCCTTCGGCTCCGCCCATACACCCGCACACACACTTAAAACAACCATAATGGCCCCTATTCCTGAAAATAAGAAAAAAGAAAGAAACTTCATATACAAACCCCATCAACTAATCATTATGCTGAGCTTGCACAATTATTCCCAGAATTTCATATAAATAGACATACTGCTGAAACCCAATTCATTAGTCAACAACCACTCATCGCGATATCTACCAATACTACGTCACGCGCCGCTATGGAATCTAACCGGATTGAAACTCAACCCATTCATCAACAATCCTCCTTCGTGATAACAAGCAATACCACATCACGCACCGCTATGGAATCCAGCCGGATTGTTATTACGAAAGAAGACAAACCGTTAGAACCCAAGGGAACTCCACTCCCCATTCCCGGTCCAAAAAAACTCACCATTGAGGAGTACAGGGCCCGTCAACATCCCAGACCCCGTTCCCCTCCGCCCAAGCGCCGCACCAGAGCAGGAAAGAAAATTCGCCTGCGTAACCAACGGCGGGAACTCTATCGACTAATGCGACTTACAAGCGATCGGGCCCTCAAGGCGGGTTACCAAGCCCAATTACGGGCCCTTAGTAACCACAACAACCCACTTGCCCATATGCCAAACAGCGCCCAGCCATCTCCACATCCCCATAGAGCCCCGATCCAAGAACGCAAATTACCAATCCCAACAAGGCCAATTCATATCCCCAACAAGACTTAACCAAAATAGCTCCTAAAAACAACTAAAACTACTTTATACATCAAAAAAAAACCTAATCTATATATACAATGAACTAAGCTATATACACAATAAAATATTCCATTTAAAGCTGTCATATCTACAAAAAACATAATCTATATATACAATGAACTAAATTATATATACCATAAACTATTCCCTATAAAAACTATCATAACCAATCCTATTACCCCTAGCTCTTAAAACCTAAGTAAATAATCCAAAAATAAACTATTCTAAAGAAAACTAATCTATCAATACAATAAAATAATCGACTATTCTACAAAAACCTATTATACCAACTAAAAATAGTTATTATCCCCAATAAAGCACTACAAAGTAAACAAAAATTAAATAGACATTACGACCTACCTCAGCAACCAATAAAAATCCCATTCTTAATCCCAGAGCGCAATACCAAACCATCCCTAGCTCCCCCATTTTCCCCATATAATGTTCCGATCACCTGAATTACTAACCTTCCGCTCACACCCTCAAGAGACGAACCTCTTCGAAGCCCGGGTCAGCCCCGAAGAAGGGTGCCACCCCTATGGTAGCCCCGTGACTCTTTAGAGCCTACTCCAATCTCCAATGAGCCCATTCCCTGGACCCGTGTTCCATAAACCTGAGGCCCCCAGCAGGCAACTACTGGCCAAGCAACCAACCCCAACCGGTAACGAGTTGCACATGACCCCATTAACTACCTGCCAATCCCTCACCTTTCAACAATATTCCAAAAAAAAAACCCATATAAACATAAACTTCCTCAACCTTCTCCCTTTAAAGGCCGAACCCTTCCAGCGCCCAGGGTAAGCACTGAAAGAGGGCGCTACCCCTATGATAGCCCCGTGACACCTCGGCATCTACTTCGCACCTTTCTGCCTGAGCCCATCCCCGTGGACCCGAATTCCAAAACCAAAAACAAAAATCTAACCTCCTTCCCTCTAAGAGTCGAACCTTCTTGGTGGCTGGGAAAACACCGAAAAAGGGGGCTACCCCTATGATAGCCCCGTGACACCTAGGCATCTACTTCGAGCTCCTACACTTGAGCCCATCCCCGTGGACCCGTCTTCCATTAACCTGAGGTTCCCAGCAGGCAACTAATGGCGAAGCTACCAGTCCCGACCGGTAACGGGTCGCACATGACCCCCACTAGCTACTTGCCAACCTCTAAAAATATATAAAAAAACGACTACCCTCGTTTAAAAAAAAAAAAAAAACAACATACATAACTCCTCTCCCTCAGCCTCCGGAACATACATGACTATACTACCGGAACTACTGCCCGGTCTGATTTCGCATCCTCATTTTCCCCGTTTTACCATGGTATTTCATTGCCTACTTCCCCTAATCGTAATACTTTCTCAAATAGTTGTTATGCCACTTGCGATTCTTTCCTTTAATCCGTACCGTGACCGTTACTGGCCCATCCACCGATACAACCTCATATGGCCCCGACCATATCGGCGAGAACTTGTTCTTCCTCGCCTTATTCCTAACCAACACCTTTTCCCCCGCTACGAACGACACTTCCTTCACCTTCCTGTCATAAATCCTCTTCGCTGCCACCTTAGCCCTCTCCTGGTTTTCCCGTACCAGTTCATGGGAACGCTGTAGCTGATACTTCAACACTTTACTTGGGTCATCCGCATTGTACAAAGGAGTACATTTCCTTGCCAAATTAGTGGGTAGAACTAAGTCAAACCCGTATAATGTCCTGAACGGAGTCTGCCCCGTAGATGTATGTACCGAGTTGTTATGCACATGCATCGCCGGTGCCAGCCACTGATCCCAGTTACTGCCGTCCTCCTTGGCAAAACTACGCAAATATTCCGCCAACGGCCTGTGGCTCCGTTCCAAAGACCCATTCGCTTGTGGATGGTATGGCGTTATATTTAACTTCCTAATTCCTAACAATTTGCATGTATTCGTGAACACCTCTGACATGAAATTAGTGCCATTGTCCGTCACCAACACACTTGGGACCCCATATCTAGCTATTATCTCATCGAAGAACACTCTGGCCACTGTGCCTGCTTCCCCATCTGGCATAGCCGCACATAGCATAAACTTAGAGAAATCATCCTGAAAAGACAAAATCAGCTTGTTCCCCGAAACCGTCACCGGCAAGGGACCCACCATGTCCATATAAACCTTCTGAAAAGGCCGCGAAGGGGTATCGGTGAGTACCATCGGCATCAGTGTTTTCCGCGCACTTTTGTTGCGCTGACACCTCACGCATTTCCTCACATACCGTTTTACGTCACCATACATCCCCTTCCAACTGAATTGTCTCCTAATCCTCTCCAGAGTTTTGTGCCAACCCAAATGACCTCCCAACGGCCCGTCATGGAAGTCTTTTAACACCGACTTTATTTCCTTCGGGTCTGTTAACTTATCCACGTTCTCCACTCCTGATTTATCTACCTCCTCCTGCCCCAAATCCTCGGAACTGGTTCCCTCCACTGCCGTGGCTGGATTCCGCCTGACTTGCCCTTCCCCCGATACCCTTGACGCAGACCTGGTCTGAACCGCCAACACCTCCTCGGTTGCGTATGGTATCCTACTCAGTGCGTCCGCATTTTGATTCTTCTTCCCCGGCTTATACCAGATTTCGAAATCGTATTCCGACAGCTTATGCCGAAACCTTGCGAGTCTGGAAGTTTGGTCCTTTAAGTTCGCAATACCTCTTAATGGTTGATGATCCGTAAATATCTTGAAATGCCTCCCCAAGAGATATGGCCTGAAACTCGTTACCGCCCAGACAATAGCCAGAAATTCCTTCTCGATTGTCGAATATCGTGTCTCCGCATCCTTCAGAGCGCGACTCGCAAAGGCAATTGGTCGGTCCTCGCCACTTTCCCCCTGGGAAAGAACCGCCCCTATGGCCCCTCCGCTCGCATCTGTCGTTAGTAAGAATTGCTTTGTAAAATCAGGATATGCCAATACCGGTGGTGATAATATTGCCTCCTTCAGCTTCTCAAATGCCCCCTGGCACTCCTGTGTCCATTCAAACTTCGTGTCCTTTCTCAACAATCTATTGATAGGTAATGCAATTTCTGCTGTTCCGGTAATAAATTTCCGATAATAATTCACCAAACCCAAAAACGATTGTATCTCTTTCCTATTCCTAGGAGCAGGAAAATCTCTCACACATTTCACTTTCTCTGGATCCGGCAATGCTCCGTCCGCAGAACATTTGTGACCTAAGTACACTATCTCGCGTCGCATAAAATTGCATTTCTCCGTTTTTACCTTCAGATTATTCTCCCTTAACAGCTGTAGTACCTTGCATAGTCGTGCTTCATGCTCCGCCAGATTTCCTCCGTATACCACAATGTCATCCAGATAAACGAAACACTCAATTCCTTGGAGCCCCGTCAATACATGGTTCATCAATCTCTGAAAGGTTGCTGGTGCCCCCGTAAGTCCGAACGGCATTCGGTTAAACTCAAAATGCCCTAACCCAGTACTAAATGCTGTTTTCTCCCGGTCCTCAGCATCCATCTCCACCTGATGATACCCACTGGCTAAATCCAATGTTGAGAAATACCTGCTACTACCCAGCTGGTCCAATATTTCATCCATTCTGGGTATCGGAAATACCTGTTTTAGCGTAGCATCATTCAACTTGCGGAAATCAACCACCAATCGCCAATTCTTTATTCCTTTTTTCAATGCCTTTTTCGGAACTAACAGCAGCGGTGAATTCCAAGGTGATACACTGTGAGAAATTATTCCATCCTCCTCCAGCTGCTTAACTTGCCGATTTATTTCCTCACGATGCATCTGAGGCAATCTATATTGTTTCTGATTTATAGGCTGCTGCCCCTGTCGTACTGGAATTTTGTGCCGGACCACACTAGTGCACGAGAGCTTGTCACCTTCCAACCAAAACACATCGTGATATGCCGCACAAACAGATTCAATTGATGCCTTCTCCTCTGGGTTCAACTCCGAATCCGTTTTAATCCCATCGACGATCCTGCCTATTCTCCCTTTGACATCCATCTCCCGTATGTGGCTCACAAGACCCTCTGCTGGTTCTCTAAAGTTAAGAAAACTACTAAAACCTGGCCTAAAATCTTCCTTTAACACGAAATCCTCCTCCGTTGAATTTAGAATAGGTACTCTTATCCTCCCATTTCTTACGTTCGTCACCGTAGCCCCAAGATATACCCCCGGGGCTAGCTGTTGTTTGTTGATCACCACTGTGGGATGTTTCGTGCCCAACCTCACCGACACAATAGTCATTGCCTTCGCCCTGGCCACCATAACTTCCTCCACCGCCTGTATCTCCCGAGCCAGCGTCTCAGTCTTACACAAAAGGGGGAAACCCACCTTTTCCCGTCTGAGTCGATAGTCATTGTTCGACTAATTGAATCGATTATCGCTCGTCCCCATAAGTTGTCCCTGCCTAAAAGACCATCCCCGGGCAGACAACCTCCCTTCTCCACACAATGTACCTCAAATTTCAATCCTTCATATGTTATATCAATTACTCCCTTTGTTCGAGTAACCCCCCCGAATGCTCCACTCAAATCCTTTACCACCACCCCATCCATATTAATACCTCTTTTAAGACTGCCCTCCTTTAACAGACTAGTATCTGCACCCGTGTCCACCATTAAAAGGACACTTCCATTTCTCGCCCCCGCATACGGCAGTCTCACAAACACGTCATTCAATGAAACAGATCCTGAGGAAACTCCCCCCGTATTCATTTCTCCTTCATTCCCCCCCTCTGCCACTGACGCACCTCCTTGTATTAATTCGCCTGGTTGAGCTGGTGGTCCCGACCGTTTCCCGAGGCATTAGATGCCTGTCTGCAATCAGCCCGCATATGTCCTGGTCTTCCACAATTATAGCAGTTAATGACCCTTGGCACCCTGGCTGATCTCTCATTGTTTCCCGTTCTCTTGCATGTA
This sequence comes from Delia radicum, assembly GCA_021234595.1. Lineage (NCBI taxonomy): Eukaryota > Metazoa > Arthropoda > Insecta > Diptera > Anthomyiidae > Delia > Delia radicum. The sequence goes on from CM037853.1 coordinate 184,779,276, forward strand.
GGTCCTTGCTCATGACCATAGCTCTGGCACTCAACACAGTACGGCGTGTTCTTCCTCTGCCAGCACACGTCCCTTGTATGTCCTGGTTTGCTACAGAAAGAGCAATTCCCCTTGAAAACTTGAACTGTACTCTTTGTAGAATTCCCTATTGCCGGACTTGCAGATTTTCCTGCCTCCCCTTTCTTCAAAAATTTTTCAACCACAGCGATCAGACTGCCCACTGAATCTTCCTCCTTACGAGCCCCTCCGCTTCCTTCATCTGACCTTGCTGTTGGCAACATCCCACACGCTTCATGGAAGCATACTCTACCCAATGGAGGGTCCTCACCCCTCCACAACATGCTCTGCGCCTCTAATGCCTCCCCCAACAAGTCATCCAAGTTTGTGGCCGTACTTGCCAACATCCTTCCCCGCAGCATGGAATCCCTAAGGCCAGACGTAAATGAAGCCTTCAACTTCTTTTGTATCTCTAATCTCATTATCTCGTCCGTTCTACCTTTGTACATATCACACAGAATCGTATCTGCCGTAGCTGATAAGGTTTGGAGTCTCCTCGCAAATTGTCGAATGTCCTCATCCCTCTTTTGCGTGGCTTCATATAGCTCCCGCAACACCGAGTCCAATGATCTAGCCCTCAAATAAGTGGTTTTTATTATGCCCGTGAATTCATCCACCGAAGCGAATGTTCGCAACCTTACCAACTGATACGCGTCTCCATATAACCTCTGTTTGATAATATCCAAGAAGTCCCCCATACCCTCTAGGGGTACCCCCTTTGCTGCCAACTTGCAGCCATCCACAAATTTATACACCTCCATTTGGAGATTGTTCTCCACCGAACGTTGGTACTAACGCCTGCACCGTCTTTAGAATATCCGACGGAGACATTTCTTTGCCTGCCGCTGATACTACCGGTTGTTTGTGAAAAAGATCCTCTTGTTGTGAGAGTTGCCTCTCTTGCTGAGCTAATCTCAACTGAGCCTGTAGTTCCACCACCCGGTTAGTTGCCTGCTGCAAATCCCCGAAACACAACTTCCTTATAGTTCTAGGTGAACCCCCTAGTGAAATAGATTTCCTCAACTCCTCGTTCTCCTTATCCAATCGTTCGGCCTCTGCTAAGTTCTCCTGGATCTCCTTCTTAAGGGCTTCGTTATGCCTCTTTAACGCCTCTAACTCCGATTCCAACTCCCTAATCTTCAATTCGCCAGACTCCTCCTTTGCGTTTACTAATAGACACAGCTCTTCTAATACTAGATCTGCTTCCTCTAACCTAGTAACCTTCCAAGTCCCTTTGACCTTAGCCTTAATTAATTGATATGGTTCCTGACCACCACAAATAAATCGTATTTCCTCCCAGAGCTTAGCGATAAAGTGATCCGTTTTCTTCCTAAATTCGCAAATCAATTGGTTCGCGTGTTCCAATTCCAGTTGTACCGCTTCCATGCAGAACTAACACTTCCAAGCACCTGCGTGCCCCCGATACTAATTAACTAAAAACGATAAAAACTGCCTAAACCAATAACTTTATGAATTTTGGCATCAATTTTTAAATAGCCACTCCAAAAGATTTCCCAATCATTATTCCCAATTGTTATCTTGTGGCAAAAGAAAGAAATACTATTGTCAAAACTAGTTAATAAGTTAACGAAAAGTAACGAGCTGTTAAAACCTTACTTTAATTACCGCCAAAATACAAAAATTGAATTCTCAATTCACACCCAAAGGAATATGCCCTTTAAAACTACTAAACATATCGTCAAAAAACGGCCTACCCACTTTTCTTTTAAATCAAATACTTTCTTCATCTATTTTTAACCATAAAAAGAAAAACCTCAAAATCAGTACAAATGAAAGATTCCACTCAATTCTATAAAATAATTCTAACCAAATATGAATCCATCCCAAATTATTAAAAACAACAGTTTCCCTTTAATTTTTACTTTTCACAATATTTCAGTTTTTATTCTCAACGAATTTATAAAAGTTTTTTATCGATTTTCTTTAAAAATATTAAATAAAAAGATGCTTTAGCTTATTCTTTATTTAGCCCTTTCATATAAGAAGAATAACTCACAAAATTAAATTGTTCCCTAACAAAGTAGAACAACGGCATTTTTCAAATTTCTTAATGAAGTCTTCCGTCTATTAGTAAAAAGCATAATATTTCCAAATTAAATCCAAAATTATAACGTACTAATCAATTTATTAATACATATCGCCAAAAATGTAAGTAATTAAAAACTTGTTGACTCATAATTTGAGCTGCTCACAATTTTTAATTCAAATGTTTGCAAGTTATAATAAAATGTTCTTCCTAACAAATTCAGCCAATAAATTTATTTGTTAAAAAAAAAAACGTTAATTTGTTAATAAAAAAAAACGAAAAACCAGCTTTAGACAACATAAAGCAAACGAACACAAACTTTTTCCCCCTTAATATAACAAACAAAAACCCAGTTTTTATCTTCAACACTTACAAACAAGTTACCAAAACATATCTGTTTTTACAAAATCCCTTAAAAAAAAAATCTATTTCATTTTTAATAAATTACAATTTAACTAGAAAAAACCGGAACCGATAATCGGTTCGAAATACCGACTGCGCCAATGTTAATCGTGGCCCCTGTTGGCCCAAGTAATTTAAAATGTACTCCGAAACCGTTCTGTCAGTGCGTAAAATTGGTCGGGCGGTCGAGCAATCCCTACGTAGCAGAAGTTGGTAATATTTGAGTGCTACCAAGCACTGTCTCAAGCGGTGCCCGAAAGGCGCCAAAGTGGGGGGTTACCTGACATTTTCCTAATTAGTTTTAAAAGAAAGAAAAACACAATTAGTTTCAAGTTGGCTCTTGATTTCACTTTATTCAGTGGGTAACTGCCCCAGTTTCAAGTCACCCACTTTCTTTTATACTTAACCTAAATACTAAACGGAAGTTGCTTGGCCTTAAAATATAAACAAAAATTAATAAAACATTAATACAAAAAATTATATATCATCAAAACTTAATACAAAAAATCTGGCCAAGACAACGACCTACTAAAGAATTGCATTACAAAAAAAAAATGCAATTCTGCAACTTAATACTAAATACTTTAATGTTGGTTGGTAACGAAGCAAAATACATGCCAACCCAGTGTCAGTACAAAAAAAAACAAATACAATTTTATTAACAAACAACAGCAACAATGAAAAACTAAACTGCACCAACCAACAAAAATATTAAGTTCATTACACAAAAAAAAAACAAACACAACTGGAATTAATATAGACAGAAAGTTTAAAGAATGTTTTGGTTCATCCCAGCAAACATCGGACTGGACAATTGGTCCACAACAAACCACTCTGAAACTTAAACAAAGATATATTTGGAAGAATATGGGTAAAATGATTAAGGCACATGTATCAAAATGCGAAGAATGTAGAATCAACAAACAAACAAAACACACAAAGGAAAGCTTAACTTTAACAGACACACCAGGAAATAGTTTTGAGGTCGTTTCAGTAGACACAGTAGGGCCACTTAGTTATTCAAACGAATTCAGGTACATACTGACTATGCAGGATGACCTTACCAAGTATATTATAGCTTGCCCAATTGAGTCAAAGGATGCCAAAACGGTTGCAAAGGCTATAGTTAATAATTTAATTTTAGTATACGGTCACTTTAAAATACTCAAATCAGATAAGGGTACTGAGTTTTTGAACACTTTAATGGCTGAGATATGTAATTTATTGAAAATTAAACAAGTTTTTAGCACACCCTATCACCATGAAACGCTCGGCTCTATAGAGAGAAACCATAGAGTTTTAAACGAATTTCTTTTAAATTTTTGCAAAAACGATGAATGGGACCAATGGATTCCATACTTTTGTTTTGCGTATAACACAACACCTCATATAGATACAACCTACACGCCATACGAACTGTTATTTGGAAAATTGCCAAGCTTTCCTAATGATAATATTCTTGATTCGAATCCTGTTTATAACACTGATAATTATGCACAAGAATTAAAAGCGCGATTGCAATTCTCACTAAACAAAGCGAAGGAATATTTGGAAAACTCAAAAAAGAAAAGAGTAGAAAAATGTTTAAATGATAATCCCCTGAATTTGAAAAAAGGTGATCTAGTTCTCGTTCGAAATTTTAATAGAAAGAAGAACCAACCACCATATCATGGTCCGTATAAAATAATTGAGACAAAAGGGGTAAACTCTGTTTTAGATTTCAAAAATACAGTTAAAGAATATCATAATAATAATTTGAAAAAGTATTAAAATTTGTAGTAATTTATATTGTAATTACAAAAAAAAAAAAAAAAAAAAAAAAAAAAAAAAATTGATAAATTAAATGAGAACAAAAAAAAAAAAAAAACAAAAAAGTAATAAATTAAATAAAAAAAAAAAAAAAAAAAAAAAACAAAAATTTTACTTAATTTTTCAAAATTGTAAAATTTTTCTTTAGGGTTAGGGTGTAGTGTATTTAATATTTTTCACTTTATTTTTACTTTATATTATATTTCTTTATATTTTATATTTATTTATAGTTTATATTATATTTTTAACCCTATTCATTATATGCCACCCTAATGTAGTTTTAAGGATTTTGGAATAATTGGAAATTAGATTTATCTATTGGAAATTGTATAATTTTTACAACAATAAATTTTAGTTTAAGGATCCCGTTATTTTTATTTATAAGTCAGCGAAAATTCAAATAAACAATCATTATTTATTCAGCCTTAAACTCGGCTTTTTATTTGGCATTATATTTGCCAGTAATTTAAAATATAGTTCGGCATATAAAACTGCCAAACTTTAAAACCATTACCAGTGGCGTTAATTAGCGCCGGTAACAACATTTTTATAAATCAACCCATCGTCCTACCGTTTCACATTACACAAGATTACATTCAATTCGCAAGAGATTAACCTTAAAAATGTTTACCGGTAAATCTGATAAGTGATGTGCGTTTGGAGAGAGAACTTTCTCATTAAAACCAAACAATTTTCCTATCGAATTTTTCTTGTTAAAGTATATCGAATTTTCAGAACTGTACACTTTAACTTGCATTGTATTGTTATTAGCTTCTATGCATATTTTCTTCTTCCCCAAACCATAATGGTCATATTCCTCTTTTATATACTCAACAATATCGTTTAGCTCATAGGATCCAATAGGTAGTGCAATTAGTTTATTACCAATGTGAAATAAGTTATTGTATTTATCTACATTTGGTATGCTATTGTATGAGTGAAAATCTATGAGAGCACATTCATAATCACCATTTAAATCTATTGGAGGAATAGTTTGCCGATAAATTGGAGGAATTTCCGCTCAATGTTAATGTTATTGACATTTTGCTAGTCTAATAGTAAGTGATGTAAATGAAACAAAAATTTTTATTTTTTAAACAATAAAAATTCCTTTATTTTATAATCTTATTTATTATCTTATAATATTTCATTTTCATTAATCCAAGAATTGTGTTGATTTGTGAAACCTAACCATTTAACATATGCTCTGTCATCCTTAGTTTTAAGAATTTTTTCAACTAGATAGGTATCAGGAAAGCGAGTCTTTGAAAGTTCGTCATCATAAAATGCACCTTCAATTTTATTCCTTGATAATCTTCCAAAATATTTGTCGCAGGAAATGTATTGTTAATAGATCTGATTTTAAAAATTTCTGTTGTCCAGTTTGGGGTGTACCCCGTTTCAAATATGTGTTTGTATTTACTGATGCGTACGTGATCTCCAACATGAAATTTTGAGATTTTATACATTTTTAGGTGGTTGTATACTGCGTTTAGCAACATTTTCTCATTATTATAATTAACCTTAATGGGCGCCATTTTAATTGTGCGATGTAGTTTTTTATTATATTTGTCAACTAATTCTTTATACAAGTCAATCCAATGATATGATCCGTTGTAGCTAAATTCCTTACACATCATACCTTTAAGAGTTCTATTGAATCGTTCAACAATAGACGCCTTCATTACACTATACTTTGAGTAGTGATTAATATTTCGACTTTTCATCAAATTACTAAAGATTTATTAAAAAATTCCTTTCCATCGTCAGTATGCAAGTTTTTCGGTACACGACCCAAATTAAAAATATTTTCAATTGCTTTGCAGACATCTGATGCATTTTTAGATTTGAGAGGTGCAGCCCAAGCAAATTTTGAGAATGTGTCAATGACTGTCAGCAAATATCGATAATCATTGTTATCCGATGAATAATTCCCCATTTCAACTAGATCAGCTTGCCATAAATCATCTACACCTTTTATAACAACTCTTCGACGTTTAAAATTTTTTCGAGCTTGCTTATGCAACTCTTTCACTAGAATTCTTTTTGTATCCACTGGCAACATTGTATATTACATTATTATGATACTATACATCTTGTTTATTATTTAAATAATTTGATTTAGTTAGGAGCACCTGCAAACACGATTTCCTCCGGCAACAATTTAAGTAGCACTTCCTCCGGCAGCACTTTTAGTAGTAAAGTTTTCTAGTACTTCATTTGTTAACACAACACCTCAAGTTCTCCGTCAATGTACAATTTTTGATTTTGATTAATATCAGAAATTTTATTATATATTAAATCATCATTTTTATTTATTTTCAAAAGTAAGTCCGTTGGAATTTGGTTGATTTGTGTGAGTAGAAAAGCTTTTGTGACAGCATCGTTTTCTTCCACAGGGGACGCAACATTTTTAATCCTCTTGTTTTTGACATTTTCGAGTCATTCTTGCTTATTATATTATTGTACTTCAACTTAGAATTGTAATAGTGTCCGAACTTGTCGACAGACATTTTCGGTATATTGAATTAACTCACAAACTATATTATATTATTATATTTGATTCCTGCAATTCTTCGATGATTGATATGAGAAGCTTGAGAAGCTATTAAAAGTCTTAGACGATCAACTAACTCATTCGGATCATCCCAATAAATATAATTGGGTTTGTTAGAATTTAACTTCATAAGACCGCTGTTTTTTATTTTTAAATAATTTGCTAATAATGGTTTTATACTTGTATGCCCGAGTGCGATTAAAATCTTTTTGTAAATATTCAATTCTGTTTGATCATAGTTTTGTGGGACTCTATAAAACATTAACTGAAGCAAACCAGGTGTAAGCAACCAATTTTGGTTTCCTACCATAATTTTATCTTCACCCAAATTTATATAGCTATTGCCCAAATTTCTATTCACCATTCGAGTCTTTATGGGGGCCATAAAGTGTATCTAGTTCATTTTTTCTACCCAGATGTGATAAATCTATTGGACTTATTGTTGTATTATTGTTAGTAACATTAATTGGAGATTCTGCTTGCTGATAAATATCATCTTCATCATTCTCACCTTCAACTGTATTGTATTCATTGCTTGTAAAAACTTTCTTTGGGGTACTTGTTTCCAGTTTCATTGGTAGCTTGCTAAACGATAAACTCATATCATTTTTGATTTAATTTTTAATTTCTTCTTTTTCTCTATCAGAAATATTCTTTCTTTTATTAGAAATGTTTATAAGATCATTTAATGGTTTGGTTATGGGCTTAAATCTATCTTCTAATCTATCATGTTTGTTAGTTTCACCCACTTTTATGCTTCGAAATTTCCTCTTCATCTGGCGGTATAACACTGTCGTTATCAGAAAATGTGAAATATCCCATTCCTTTTATTGGCGACAAGTATTCATATTTAGGTTGATATAGTGCTTTTGAATACAAATATATATTTTCAAATTTAAGACCGTTCGGACTTTCAATCAGGCTAATCATCACATTAGTCTTTCCACAGTTGGATGGCCCCACTATTAGAGACCTAATAGAATTGGGTAATAAAACATTGTGTCTTCTTTTTTTGGGTGTATTCGTTGAGAAATATACGTTCCTTACATTAATATTATTATGTTGTTTGATCAAGCGCATTTTTATAACTAAGGACGATATTATAAATGTTCCTTTTTATCAGTTTCCAGAATATATAAGTAGGCATTACAATATAATAGAACTATCAATCATATGGATTCTATCACTGGAAGCGGACTAGTAGATAGAGTTATAAATTCTCTACCATTTGAACTTCATTTACCAGGCTACGAATTTTGTGGACCAGCGGTGGAGCAGCTATTGTTAAAGCTATTAATGCCGCAAAAGACGCTAAAAAACATCTCGAAGAGGCTACTAGACACAATAGGAGTATGGAGGCTATAGCAATGGGAAAAGGAGTTTATCTTAAGCCATATAAGGAGGGGTATGGTCTTGTGTTTGATAAGATGTCAAAAAACTAATAAAGATGCTGCCCAAAAGACCACTTACTGACATCGATTTGAATAAGTTTTGTATCCACTTTAGAGGTGTATTTATGAGAGACTCGCTTTCCAATCATCCTAGACAAAAATAATGTGGAATTATAAATTTGGATTCATCAAGTGGTCCTGGAACACATTGGGTAGCGTACTATAAAAATAAACATTACACAGAATATTTCGATAGTTTTGGAAATCCGCAGCCACCACTTGAAGTAATAAAATACTTGGTGGGCAATATAGAATATAATTATAATCAACAACAAAAATATGATTTATATAATTGTGTAAAAAGATTGTGTTCACTTTAGTGAACAGTGGTGTTAACAAAGGGCCCTCTGTACACGCACTAACACCCTCTAGTGCATAATTTAACAGCACTGCAGCCAACGTTAAAGATCAACATTAGCCGTCGGCTTTTGGTTTGATTTTCAATCGTTCGTGAACTTTCATCGTTATAACATCATATTTTAACTTGCTCGCTTGCGCCACCCAACATAAATTGTCTACAAAACAGTGTAAAAACTAAACCTAAATATAGCTTAAATCCTACATATTAAGTAAAGGAATTAAAGTCTTAAAAACTAGAGGATTAAAATCTTACAAAACTAAGAGAAGTATAAACTGGAAAATAAGTGTGAATTTATTTATTATATTCTCGTTAAAGTTAACCTAACTTAAAGTCTAACCCTAAATCTAATATATAAAAAGAATATTGAATATAACCCCAAAAACCTAAAATCTTATGTAAATAAAACCATAAATTTTATAACGTTTTATAGAAAACATAAGGAATTATTATTTACAAAGATTCTCCTTATACGGTAAAGTAAACCCTCTATCCTAACCCCTCTAACCCGTTTCTTCATGGTCCTTCGAACCTACAAGTGAAGAGTGAAACAGTGAAATACTAAAAAGTTAAAATTTCTCCTTAAAACTAAATAAATAAATAAATAAATACAAAAAGTTGGCGCTAAAACTTAAAAATAAAATAAATAGTACATAAATATCACAATAATATCACAGTTGGTTTCCCCTTATATTATAACCTAAAAAGTTAAAAGCGGACAATACAAATAAGAACAAGTTAAATTAAAATTTTAATTAAATGGAAGAAAAGAACAGTGCAAAGTGAAATAATAAATAAAGATTAAAAGCAGTGTTTAAAAAACATATTTTAGCTATTCACAAAAAAAAAAAAAAACTAAATTAAAAAATTGTTAAAAGAAATTTTAAATTAAAAACCCACCCCTAAAACATACAAAATCAATTTGTGTTAAAAAACAAAAAATATATATAAACAACAAAAAACAATACAGTCCACTAAAAAGAAATTGTGAAAAACCCCAGTTAAAAACAACACTTAAGACGGTAAACACGTACAAAAAAAAAAAAAATTGCTACAAGTTTTGTTGAAATTAAAAGCAAATTAAAATCACAAACCCTACCCTAAATAAAAAATTATAAAGTTTTTTAAAATTTACAAAAAAAAAAACTGTTTAAAGTGGCAAAAATTTATTGTTTAAAAAAAAAAGTGTTTTACATATAAAAAAAAAAAAAAAAACAGAAAGTTAAAAACAATAAATAAAGTGTAAAACGAAACAAAAGCAAACAGAACATAGTGACAGACAAGAATACAAGTTAAAAACAGAATAAACTGTGAAAAACACAACAAAAAAATAATAGTTTTTGTTTTAAATTTTGTTTAAAAAAGATTTTTATTTTTATAAAATTGAAAATTTTGTTAATATTTTAAATAGATTGCAAAAAAAAAATTACTTAAAACGATTTTTAATAAAAATTTTTTACATTGACATATGTTTACCGTGTTAATAGGAAGAATAAAAAGTGTTTAAATAGACAAAAATATTTCTTTTTCCCTAAAAAATTATTTACAAAACAAGTGCTTATACTTAAACGACACTAACAACAACTACACTAAGCGGGAAGATCAACACAAAAGGGAATCAACGTGTAAAGAGAGTACACACACACCCATACGTAAGGTAGAAGTCCCTACACCCTTACAGAGTCGGTAAGTTGAATTGTTTACAACTTATTTTGAACTTTCAATCACATAATATTGCACAATATTACACATTTTTACACAGCGGTCAGATCGGGAATAACTAATTATCTGCATTCACCCCACCCACCCACCCTTTTCGTAGTTATTTCGCAGATATTTTAGTCGTTCGTCTGACAAACTGATACTGACGACTACAGTGTGTAGCGCACATCAGTTAAGTAAAACATACCCAGTTAAAATTGGCCACTTGGATTTTTTTTTTGAATTCAGTGTTTATTCTGCCAATTAAGATTGTGCAATATATTTTTAAACCCATTTAACCCTCGCAGTACCGAACTCTGGTTTTTATTATACACTTAACCCTTTCTTTGCCGCAGAGCAAAAAATACCCTTTTTTAACCCTGTGTTGGCCGCTTAGTGGGGTTATACCCTCATTTAACCCCCTTTTCCCCGTTGTTGGAAATTTTGGTGACAGTTAACCCCTTTTGTACCCGTATGGTACAAGTTGGTTTTTTGGGAACAATTAACCCTTTTTGTGCCAGTAAACCCAAATTAACCCGTGTTTTACCGCTATATCGTGTTGTGAGCACAATTAACCCTTTTTGTGCCGGGTAACTCACGCTTATCCTGCACTTAGCCATTTTTTATCATAAATTGATATTTTATCAATTTTTAACCCTATTTTGCACAAATTAACCCATTTTTCCCACAACTTTGTGCTGTGGCCATTTTTTTTTAACCCTTTTTTGGTCCACGATTAACCCGTTTTTTGCCGGAAGCTTAATTTTGACGCAATTTTTAACCCTAATTACCCGTGAACACCCGCAATTTCTCGCTTTAACACTCGCTTTACCCCGTTGCTTAATTTATTGCATATTTTTCCGCTAAAATGGAGGATATAAAAACAATGGCGAGAAATTTGTTCATCTGCCTTGAGCAGGACATGAAGGCTTATGAGGAGGATTATCGGGATGCATCGGAGGATACCCAGTCTTTACCCGCCTTGAAGATAAGAAGGCGTGAATTAGAAGCAATTTGGGCAAACATTCACGCAAAATATAATAGTTTGCGCGAATCCCCTCAATTAGGGGACCGGGAAGCGTCGAAAGGCATTGACATAGTCGAAATAACACGGCTTGTCAGAGGAGCTAGGCAATTTTATAGGGCAAGCATGACATCGATTGAGGAAGCAATCGACATGCATACCAGGGAACGAACCTCTTTACCCCACCCAACCGAGCCTAGTATTCAGAATTCTGGCGGAATACATGTTTTCTCCCTGTGAAATACCAGTTTTTAGTGGCGATTTTAAAACTTGGGCGTCATTTAGGGACATTTTCAATGCCGTTTATGGCAAAAACCCCCGGCTAAGTGGCATTGAAAGATTGTGCAAGCTCAAAGAGAAAACCCGCGGAGAGGCCAGGGAAATTGTTGACAGTGCACCCGTGGCAAATGATGGCTTTGACATTGCCTGGGCTGAACTTTCGGCTCAATATGAGGACAGGCGCAGGCAGGTTAATGCGCAATTAAAAATTTTATTTACCCTACCCATAGTAAATAGCCCATGCGGTTTTCAAATACGAAAATTGCAAAGGACTATTAATAACTGCATTGCGGTGCTTAACACTTTGCAGATAGACACTGCAAACTGGGACCCAATTATTATTTATATATGCACTTCCAAATTACCCAAAGAAACCCTTTTGATTTTTGAAAGGACATTGGACGACAACACTAGCATTCCGTCTTGGACTGAACTGGATGAATTTTTAACATCCGAGTATAAGGGTCTCGAAGCAGCTACTGATGCCAAAGCTCTACAAGTAAATGTAGTTCAAAACCCAACCCAAAACCCACCCCATAACCTAAACCTAAGACACGGGCAAAATAATGATAGTAAAAATCATTATGAAAAAAGAGGCAATGTTTTTTTGAATGTGACACAACAGCCTAGAAAGGATAACCGTTTCAGGAAACCCCCTCAACACGAACAGGTAAACCCTCAACGCCAACAAATAACCCCTCGACGTGAACAATATACCTTGCCATCAAACCCCCTACAACCTAAAGTAGATAGACTTGATGGCTCTGTTTGTGCGCTCTGCAGGGGAAATCATACACTTAGAGATTGTTCGTCGTTTATGTCAATGAGAGTAAACGAGAGAAATGAATTTGTAAAAAAGAACGGTTTTTGTTATAATTGTCTGGCTGTTGGTCACGCGATTAAAGATTGCCGAAGTGCATTTACATGCAAGCATTGTGGAAGTCGACACAATTCTCTGCTACACAAACCCAGATCTAACACAGAATCCCAGAACACCCAAAGCGATTTGAGCCAGCAATCGACTTCGCGAAATGCTGCACAAACTTTTTCCATAAGTACCCATTCCAATACCCTAGATGATCGCAAAAGGCTAGTAGGAACAGCTATGGTAAATGTGGAGTTTCAAGGTTCTCTAATACCCGTAAGAGCGCTTATTGATCCAGCATCGGATTACACCTTTGTTTCGGACACACTTAGGAAAAAGTTAAAATTACCCACCACACCCATCCGCGCGGAAATCTCAGGAGTGAATGAGAGTCACTCCGGCAGCCCCGACAAAATGTGCGACATAATATTGCGATCGGATAAATGTAGTAAATTTAGAATTTCACTTCAAGCGATTGTATTGAGAGTCATTGCGAAAAATATACCCACCCGAAGTTTAAACCCGGAAATTCTCAAAGAGTGTCAGAATATTCCACTTGCTGACGAAAGATTTTTTGAAAGTCGGCCCGTCGATGTGCTAATCGGCGGCGACTATTACCCCCAAATTATGCGGAAAACCGCTAGCAAAGACTGCAGGACTCTCTTAGCTCAAGAATCCCACTTTGGTTGGATATTGACTGGCCCCGCTTGATGATTTACAGAAACCCCAACCCGTAGTATCGCATTTTAGCACTGTGACCCTTGATAAGTGCTTAACAAAGTTCTGGGAAATTGAAGAAGTTGTTAAAAAACCCATTAAATCAGTAGAAGATACCCTGTGTGAAGAATATTTTACGAAAACTACTGTTCGTTTACCCAATGGCCGTTATCGAGTCAATCTTCCCTTTAGAACCCCACAAATTGAGTTAGGTAACTCACGTCATATTGCGATGGCGCAATATCTCAGAAATGAGAAAAATTTATTGAGAAAACCCGAACTAAAGGAAGAATATGATAACGTTCTTCAAGAATATATCGACTTAGGCCATATGCAACCCGTAGCTTATAACCCGAACACTTCTTCAAACACTCATTATTATTTACCCCATCATGCGGTCGTTAAAATGGACCGTATAACTACAAAAGTTCGAGTCGTTTTTAATGCATCGAGCAAAACTTCGAACACAATGAGCTTAAATGATGCCTTACACACCGGTCCTACACTACAACAAGATTTAGTTGTAGTTATTTTAAAATGGCGCTTTTGTAAGATCGTTTTTAACGCGGACATTACTAAAATGTACCGCCAGATCTTATTGAATTCTACCCACACACCCTTTCAGCGAATACTATTTCGTAAAAGCGTCAACGAACCCATTTTAGACTATGAACTGCAAACAGTCACGTTCGGAGTCAATTGCGCACCCTACTTAGCAATTCGAACTCTTTTAGAACTGGCTAATGAAGTTCAAGATACCCACCCAATTGTGTCTAACATTTTAAAGGACAATATGTATGTAGATGACGTTTTAGCTGGGGCTCATACCATTGAGGACGCTCAAACAGCTCAACAGCAGTAATAGAAGTTTTGGAATCTGCTGGTTTCCCATTAAGAAAATGGATATCAAATACTGCTGATCTACTAGACACTTTACCCAAGGACCATTTGCTCGATGTAGATCTGCTTACACTGCCAGAATCAAATAATGCCAAAACCCTAGGCATTCGGTGGAATGCCAAAGAAGATGTGTTCTTCTTTAATGTACCCCAAATTGAAAGGAAAGTGGCATACACAAAGCGCTCAGTCTTGTCTGATATTGCGCGTCTTTTTGACCCCGCGGGCTGGCTTGCACCCATTGTTATCTCTGCTAAGATTATTATGCAGCAAGTGTGGCAGGATAACACAGCGTGGGATGAATGTCTGAAACCCCTTACCCTTTTAAAATGGCAAAAATTTTTACAATATTATGATAATATTGATAAAATTAGAATTCCTAGATGGATTCAATACACCCCATCAGCAAAAATTGAGTTTCATGGCTTTTCAGATGCCTCTGAGAAAGCCTACTCTGCGGTTTTATACGCACGAGTAACACCAATAGACGGTCCTAATTCCGTAACCCTACTCTTCGCTAAGACGAGAGTTGCACCCATCAAAGTTATCTCATTACCCAAATTAGAGCTTTGTGGTGCGGTGTTGTTGGCTAATATGGTACACAATTTACTCGCTCAACTCAAGTTACCCCAATATCAAACGTATTTTTGGACGGACTCGGCTATAGTATTGGCTTGGCTTAGTAAGCAACCCAATCACTGGAACACGTTCGTTGCGAATCGGGTGGCTACAATTTCCGAATTGGTCGGAGTTGATAATTGGAATCATGTAGTTTCTCATGATAACCCTGCAGATGTAGCCAGTCGCGGCTGTAACCCTGATGAGTTGCGAGGTGATCCCCTTTGGTGGAATGGCCCATCGTGGCTTAAGGACTCTGCAGCAAAGTGGCCAACAACAACACACAATTTTGTAACTCAAGCTGAAGCTAAACCCATTCAGACTTTTGCCAATTCTGTGAATATTAACCCTACAGACACAGAAAACCCAGACATTCTTAGCCGATTTTCAAAATGGTCTAAATCTCTTCGAGTCATGTCATATGTCTATCGCTTTTTGGATCGAATTTCAGCAACCCAAAGGAACAGAACTCATCATGAAGCTGTAACTGTGGATAGAAATATTACTTCAACAGATGAACGAATTCGAATCCTATTAACCCACCCGAGCATTCAAATAGAATCACACGATATGAATTTAACAAAAGATAGACTTATAATATTGTGTCAGACTCAATACTTCAAAGAAGAGTATAATTGTTTGAAAAAGAAAACCCTTTTACCCAAGAAGAGCCATTTATTAACCCTAACACCCTATTTGGACTCTAAAAATATCATGCGTGCGAATGGTCGCCTAGCAAGTTCCAATAGTTTATCGTTTGATGAACGGCACCCAATTTTGCTACCCTACGCAAGTTGCTTTGCCAAATTATTAACCCTACACGTTCATTTAATTACACTACACGGGGGAAATCAAGTTATGCTGAGGATAATTCGTTCGGGATACTGGATTCCAAAGCTTCAAAATCTTATCAGCTTTGTGATAAAAAAATGCTCACCCTGCACAAGATACAAAAACAATCAGGCAACCCAATTGATGGCCGCTTTACCCCCAGAACGTACTCAACTAACCCGACCCTTTTATAATATTGGAATAGATTTTGCTGGCCCATTTGATATAAAAGTTTATTCTGGTCGCACGTGTAAGATAACTAAAGGATATGTTTGTGTTTTTGTCTGCTTTGCAACAAAAGCCATTCATTTGGAACCAACATCAGACCTATCTACCCAAGCATTTATGGCAGCCTTTGCTCGATTTTTTTCGAGGCGGGGATGCCCTGCCGCCATCTACTCAGACAACGGTACAAACTTCGTCGGAGCCAGCAAACTGTTGAACAAAGAGCGGCAGGAATTCATGAAATGTTTAAGAGATTCTGTTATATCAGCCAGCAGTTTTCAGAACGTGACGTGGCATTTTATTCCGCCTGGAGCTCCACACATGGGAGGTTTGTGGGAAGCTGGAGTAAAAAGCTTCAAATCTCATTTGAAAAGCTAAATAACCTCAAATATACGTTTGAGGAATTATCCACTCTTCTTGCGCGAATTGAAGGATGTCTCAACTCTAGACCGCTAAGCCCGTCAAGTGAAAACCCTCAGGATCTCAACCCCTTAACCCCAGGTCATTTTTTGATTGGTTCACCCTTACTCACCCCAGCCGAGCCTGATTTAAGTGATGCTAAACATTACTCTGGCAAATAGATGGCAGAAGCTCAGGATTCAACACCATTATTTCTGTAGAAGATGGAAAGATGAATACCTAAAAGAGCTCCATAAGAGGCACAAGTGGAAATACCCTCAGCGTCAAGTTGAAGTCAACGACGTAGTTGTTATAAGACAAGACAACTTACCCCCGAATGAATGGTCACTTGGACGTGTGACCAAGGTTTACCCAGGTTCCGACGGTCGTACAAGAGTCGTAGAGTTACGTACTCCTACAGGAACTTTAACTCGACCGATAACAAAAGTCGTAGTTCTACCCACTAATTAATTTTAAACCCTCTTGTCTTACTAATACCCACTTGTCATACTCACCCCTAACATTGTATACTCACCCATAACATTTCATACTCACCCATAACACACCCACTCATTACTTACCCAAGTTTGATATGTAAATTAAATCACAATTGAATGAGTTGCCGACGTAACCCTTTGTTTTGTGAAAAAGTTAACCCTGACTAATTGTCACTTTCAGGCATCGTGATTTACTTTACATATTTTGCTTACGTTAACCTACATCATCACCCTTCATACATTAACATATCATAAATTTCATTTACCCCTATAGAAAATGGCTCCTCGTGGAAATCGTTCCAACAACAATCGCAATAGATCTGGCCAAACTGCTAATAACCGTAACCATTCGAATCGCAACGTCAACAGCAACTCGAACCGCAGAACCAACAATAATCGTTCTAGCCGTGTACCAGCCAAACGACATTTTGGTTGTGGGATATGCCAGGCTGATCATCGTTTAATCAGCTGTAAAAAGTTCGACAGGATGAACCTAGCTGAGAAGTACCAGAACGTAGTTAAACTGCACTACTGTGTAAATTGTTTGGCACGGAACCACTTAATAGGAAAGTGTACTAGCAACATACGCTGCCAAACGTGTGGTGGTAAACACCATACCTTGCTTCACGGTCCCCAAGGATATTAAGAATCTACCAACTCAACGGGACCGTACTCCCCCAATCCCAGCACCACGACGTTTGAAACCTGCTGCTGACTCGGCTGTACCAAGTTCAATGACGAAAACTTTCGTGCCTACGGCAATCGTCAAGATCGTTTCCGGTAACAGAAGCCGGTTGGCAAGGGCACTGCTTAACCCAAGCCTTACTACCTCGAGGGTAGCTGTCTCGTGTGTTCGGGACTGTGAATTGAACCCATTCAAGGTAGAGGATAAAGTGTTCACGAAAGTTGTGATTGAGGCCAATGTATCGCCTGTTGCCCGCTATGAAGTTTGCATGTCTGTGGTTGTTTCCTTCAATAGCCTTCTTCCTTCACAAATGCTGCTTCCTGGAGTGTTACCTGGTGGATTCCTCTTGAAGCTATCGTGGTTGACGTCGTCTTAGGGCCAAATCAATAACGCACCTTTTTTGATGTTAATTTATTTTTTTTTCTCTTTATTCAAATATTTTTTTTTTCTCCTTTTTAACAATTTTACGTTTATTTGTGTCCTTTAGAATTTAATTTCGACTTTAATTTGCTTTCAAAATTTTAAACCCTCTTTTTCTTTGCTGCGTCAGATCAAAAGTGATCAAGAATAAAAAAAGTTAAAAAAAGATAGTTGCCATAAGTTGGCAGCAGTGTACTCGGTTTTACACCGTGATTTAACGAAAGGCATGTAGAAACGCCGGCTACCATCGATTGACCGCACCGCCGTTGACGGTGTTTTCAAACGGTGGCAGGCCGGCGCAAACATACCGCCCCTCTTGCAACGACAGTGCAACAAAGAAAAAAAAGGAAATTTTTTATATTAATACAAAAATAAAATATATGGACTTAATCCATTTAAAAATTCATTTTCGACTCTGTGAGCCATAAAAAAAAATCTAACAATAAGATGATAACTTAGGTACTAAAGGCAATGTCCTCGACCAAACATATCAACGTTAAAGAAAAAGGTAATAAACACCTAACGTGTATATGTTTCGTCGAAAACACGCAACAAAAAAAAGAAATAGAATAATTATAATGCAATGGTAATTTTCAGGGAGCTACTAGAAACAAATTATATAATTCAAATAATAGTAATAATAAGACTTCAACGATACTAAGGGCCACGCACCTTCTAGATTTCTTGCTTATTCATATTCCAAATAGTCTGGGTTCATTTCCTCCTTGCCCTCACCGAAATATGCGTCACCGAAGAATGTTTTTTGGACGTATATTTGGCCAGGTCTACCCTCGGCAGGGCCCTCCAAAATCTTCGGCATGACGTCAGCTCCCAGGACCAATTCGTAGTCGTCCCGTGAGAACCACAACACATCTGCGTTTACTACGTGTCTGCCGCGACTACGCACCCAAGAGTTGTCGATTTCACAGGGCGGAGTATATCGTGGTGTCACATCTTCCACGGCACAGACTACCACCGTACGCTTGTGGTCAAATCGCCGGTGACCCAATATTACAGTCGTCCGGTTGAACGACACGAGGCAACCAAATTTTTCTGCAGCCTTTGCGGTTATTGAGGATCGAGCGGCATTGGGGTCGAGCAAGATGCGGACAATAGCATGTCGCGGAGACATTTGGTGAGGGAAAAGTTTGGCCATTGCTGTCATTTGAAACCAAGTACAGTCTGGTGCTACCGGATGTAAAGCGGTGTTGTGCTGCTGGCGGCAACGTTTACACCGATCAATTGAGCGACACTCTTTAAAAGGATGAGATTGCGCCAAACAGTTCGAACACAGGGCGTGATCAGCGACCGCGCGCAATTTTTTCTCGACGTTCATCACCATGAAACGTGTGCATTGCCTAATAGCGTGCAGCCGGGAGCATAGGGGACATCCGTAGTTGGTGTTGAACCATTGTTTTTCGGCCATTGTTGAGCTACAAAGAAGAAGAAGTATTATTCATAATGAAATAAGTGAAGAAGGATACGTGGGCCGAGAAAACACAAAAGTTATTGTTCTTGGCTACGTGGCAAAGGACCAGTTTGTGAATTGGCCTAGTGATAACTCCATTTTGAGTTTTAATATCTACGACTCGAACCCTACTATCGGAACCTTGGTGAATCTTTAAAATGCGGCCTAACCGCCAGTCAGTGGGACAAAGCGGCTCACTTCTTAGCACCACGAGGTCATTTTCTTGGAGGTCAGTTTGAGGGAGTTTCCATTTATTGCGTTTATGCATTTCCTTTAAATATTCGTCTTTCCAACGGCGGCACATTTCGTGTTGCATAGCTTTGATCTTACGCCACCGATTTAGAATACTAACTGCTGGATGAAGTTCTTCGGGTTCAGCGGGTGATAGCATGGCAGAGCCAATCAGAAAATGACCTGGAGTAAGGGCATTTAAATCTTCGACGTGATCAGACAAGGGCCCAAGCGGACGAGAATTTAAACAAGCTTCTATGGTTGCTAGCAGGGTCGAGAACTCCTCAAACGTATATTTTAGTTGACCACCCATTTTTTTGAGATGCATTTTAAAACTTTTAACTCCAGCCTCCCAAAGTCCGCCCATATGCGGGGCTGCGGCGGGAATAAAGTGCCACGATAGGCGCTGGGGTTCATATTTTGTGACGGCGCGGTCTCTTAGCTCTTTTACGCATTTTTCAAAGTTTGCTTTAATTTCTTTCGCTGCTCCAACGAAATTTCGGCCGTTGTCGGAATAAATAGAATTCGGGCAACCGCGACGGGCGACAAAACGAGCTAAGGCAGCTAGAAAGGCGGGAGTAGATAAATCGCTGACAGCTTCTAAGTGGATCGCCTTGGTGGAGAAGCAAACAAAAAGACACACGTAGCCCTTGGTAATTTTACAATATCGACCGGTGAAACTTTTTATTTCAAAAGGGCCAGCAAAATCGACGCCTGTATTAGCAAATGGGCGACTCAAAGTAGTTCTTTCTACGGGCAAAGCGGCCATAATTTGACCTTGACGAGTTTTTCTGTACAGAACGCACTCTTTGCAATTTTTAACGCAGGTTTTAATCAGGTTTTTCACCTTAATTATCCAGCACTCGTGCCGAATTACACTGTGGACCAATCGCAAACCACCGTGATGGGTCATCTTGTGAGCAAAATCGACGTACAGGCGAGCTAATCTGCTACCATAGGCCAAAATTATGGGGTGTTTTTCGGAATACGAGAGACTGGACGCTAAACTAAGCCGACCATTTGCGCGAATAATTCTGTTTTCATCTAAAAACGGCGTAAGCGTCAACAAAGGGCTATTTGACTCGATTTTCGAGTTGTCGATCAGACATTTATAGTCTTTAGGGAAATATATCTGCTGGGACAACAAAAAAAGGCGATTTCTGACGAACCTTAACTCCTCAGCAGAGAGCCTTAAAGAGGGAAAATTATCCTTAGATTTTGACCTAGCGTTACGAGCAAAGCGAAACATGTATGCAATTACGTGAATGGCTTTGGGCAAACTAGAAAAACGTTCTAAGATATCTTCGTTTTCGAAAGATCTAGCAACATGAACCTGGATACTTTTCATTTCCTCTGTAGTCTCGTAGTCAGAGGGATGTGCAGGCCACGCAGATTTTTGTAAACTGAGCCAGTCAGGACCATGCCACCAAAGATTACAACCCCTCAATTCCGATGGGATCAGCCCCCGGGTTGCTAGATCAGCGGGATTGTCTTGAGAGACTACATGAGCCCAATTTTTGTTTCCGACTTTTTCCAAGATTGTGGCAACCCTGTTAGCCACAAAAGTTTTCCAACTACAAGGAGGTTTTTTCAGCCATGCTAAAACTATTGTTGAGTCGGACCAAAGATAAATTGAGAAGTTCTTTAAGTTAAACTGGGGCATTATACTATCGACTAATTTGGCTAAAAGTTCAGCACCACATAATTCTAAGCGAGGGATCGATGGTTTTTTTATTGGGGCTACTTTTGATTTTGAAGTTAATAAATTTGTAAAAACTTCCCCCCCAATTCGAACTCTTGCATACAAAACCGCAGCATACGCTAACTCCGACGCGTCACAAAACCCATGAAATTCAATTTGAGCATTCGGAGAATATTGAATCCAACGTGGAACTGTTATTGCATCAATATCGTTATATTGAGATACAAAAGACTGCCAATTTTGTAGAGCCGCTGGTTTAATTTCCTCGTCCCAGTTAATTTTGTCGAGCCACATTTGCTGCATTATAACCTTTGCGGTGATAATAACCGGAGCCAGCCAACCAGCGGGATCGAAGAGCCTAGCAATTACAGAAAGAACTTCCCTCTTTGTATATGAAGCTTTTAGCGGAATTTTCTCCGTCGTAAAATAAAAATAATCAGCCGCAGCGTTCCAGCGAACTCCCAGAGTCTTTGCATTACTTTCATCGTCAAAGCATAAGAAATTTTCAGTCAACAAATGATCTGAGGGCAACCCATTTAAAATTTCTCTTGAATTGAAGTCCATTTTCGTAACTCAAAACCTGCTGTCTTTAATATAGCAATCAGTTGGTTACGGGCCTCTAAAACGACTTCCAAACTATGAGCACCTACTAAAGCGTCGTCTACGTACATACAGTCTCTTAAAACTTTAGCACCATATGGAAAATTACGTTCTTCGTCATCAGCCAGCTGCAATAGCGTTCTGAGAGCCAAATAAGGAGCGCAATTGACGCCAAATGTAACGGTTTTCAACTGATAATCTTGAACTTCTGCATCAGGAGTGTCGCGAAAAACAATTCGTTGAAAACAAGCGTGCTCAGGGTTAATCAAAACTTGCCGGTACATTTTCGAAATGTCCGCATTAAAGACGAATTTATAAAATCGCCATTTTAAAATTAAAAAAGTTAGATCTTTTTGAAGCACGGGGCCAACGTGCAAGATGTCATTTAGACTTATCCCACTGGACGTTCTGCTTGAAGCATTAAAGACCACTCTTAACTTTGTTGTGGTACTTTCAGGCTTAAAAACGCCATGATGAGGCAAATAATAACTCGGGCCAACTACAGGATTCTGAATTTTTTCCATATGTGCCAAAGTTAAATATTCTTTAACGACCTCATCATAAAGAACCTTATTTTCAGGTTTCCTTAGCAAGGATCTTTCGTTTCTAAAAAACTGACTTAGCGCTATGTGTCTATTTGGACCAAGAGATGAAAAATCAGATTTGAAAGGCAAATTAACTATATATCTGCCTTCAGAATTTCTCACAGTAGTGGAACGAAAAATTTCTTCACATAGCTTATCATCTTCCGAGATTACCGGCTTACGGTAGACTTCTTCTAGCTCCCAAAACTTTGAGAGTTGATCATCAATCGAAACTTTGGTTAACAAAGAACGCATAACTGGGCGAAGCGGTTTTGTGGGCCCAGTAACAATCCAGCCGAATATTGTATTTTGAGCCACAAGCGAATTTAGAATACCATGTTGAACGCCCTCACATAAAATTGACGGATAAAGTTCACCTCCCAATAACATATCGATTGGACCACTTTCATAAAATTTAGGATCCGCAAACCTCAAATTTGGCAACACCATGTTACTAGGGGGATTAAAATTTTGTGTCGGAGTGTCTACAGTAACTCTCGGAACTACTAATGCATCAATTTTAATAGATAAATCAGGATTTACTATTGAGACCATAGAGAACGTTGTCATTTTTTCGATCCTACTAACAACTTCACATCCTAGGCCTGTAACATCAGCTGACACTGGCACAGTTGGCAACTTTAAAAGTTTTTGAATATTTTTTGAAATAAAACTTTCCTCAGAACATGGGTCAATTAACGCCCTGACCTTGCAACTAGCGCCTTTATAAACGATATTAACCCAAGCAGTACCAAGCATAACATTCTTTGCCACAGAGTGATAATGACTTTGAACTACATGGGATGAACCTTTATTTGAAGTGGACTGTAAATTAGCATGCGCTGAAGTTGAAGGAATGTTATCCTGATGTGTGTTGCTTCCCTGAGCCACATTATTAGAATTATTTCTCTGATTTTTGTTTCTATCGAAATCCCTATGTAAAAGGCTATGGTGTTTCTTATTGCATTTTGAACAACCATTTGAACTTGGGCAATCGCCAAACAGATGACCAGTTTTCAAACAATTAAAACAATAATTAAATTTTCTCAGTGTATTAACACGATTTTTGTTGTCCATGTTTAAAAATCTACGGCATTTACTAATTGGGTGATTTTCTTTGCATAATTTGCACTGAGCTACTTCAACTTTCGTATGATGCGCTTTAAATTGTTTGGGTTTATTGGCATTCTGATTATTTATTTGAGAAAATGCTTGGGAACTACTGGCACGAATTTTGCCGACACTTTCAAGAGCCCGAAATCTATCTGTCAAAAATTCATTGAATTCACTCCACTTTGGGATGTCTTTTTTATTTTTTACGGACTGTTCCCATAAATTCAGCGACAATACTGGGAGCCTAATTGAACAATGAAACACAAAAAGTGGTTCCCATGCCTCGACATCGATTTTGTATAATCTCAAAATCGCCATAATATTATTCACCCCTCTTTGGAGTCTTTTAATTTCCTCCGCGGACTCCCCTTGGCATGGAGCTAACGCATATAGAGCAGTCATTTGCTCATTGAACAAAACGCGCCTATTCTCATATTGGCTTCTTAAGTTTTCCCAAGCGACTTCGAAATTTTCCGAAGTAATGCTGATATTTGCATTTACTGCACGAGCGTCGCCAGTTGTTTTTTGAAAAAGGCAACACAACTTAGCAACAGGGTCTAAACTATCATTATTTATATAAATTGCCGTGAATAAATCCCTGAAAGTGGGCCATTCCGAATAAGTACCATCAAAAACATCAACCTCACAAGCCTGAATTGGTAAAGAAGTCCCATGTTTGGGAGCTGCTGCTTTTGATTCCGAAGTTTCTTCTTTACTTAACTTTTTCTTTGCCCTTACAATTAGATTTATGCACTTGACATTAATCTTATGAATCTGGTTATGTTTTGTGTGGACCGCAATCGTTTCCTTTTTCTTTTCAGGAAGTTCAGTAGAACAACTGTCGTAAAGGCTTTTATATTTGGACCACAATTTATTTAGCTCGCTTCTTTCAAACTCTAGGGCTTCTAATGTATATACAGAAAAATCTTCATCTTTGAGCCGATTCTCAAATCTAACCATTTCATCAGCGGCTTCATTAAATTTGTCCAAGTTCGACATTTTCTCTTCTTCTTATTTTAAAATTGTAGCAAATAAGTTTAAAAAACGCTTAAAATTTAAAACTTGGTAAAATTTGCAAGTTTTTATTAAAGTTCCACTGTTTTATCTAAACTTGGTATAATGGTGAAGGTTTTATCAAGAAGACGTTGCCGCAGGGTAAAGCTAAGAAAACTTGGTAAAAATGTGCAAGTTTAAAAAAGGCAACTAATCTGTATTGGTAAACCCAAGGAACTTATTAAGACTGATAGTGTTCAGTATTGCGAAGAAAGTTGTTCAATATTCGAAGAAAACTTGGTAAAAACTGTTGATGTTCAATGAGGAAATTTAACCGAAGTACAAGAACTAACCACTTGGTAAATTCGTAAAAGTCCCAGTGAGACACTTTAGCCGTAGACAAAGCAGCCAACAAACTTGGTAAAATCTTGACAGTCGTGTTAAAGACTTATCCGAAGACTAAGAACAACTAAACTTGGTAAAAAATTAACGTCGTGCAAGAAAATACAATTCGCAATCCAAGAAAAAATGCTACTTGGTAAAATAATAAAAATTTATCAAGGAATAAAGTTGCAGTACACGTACCGGTTAACTTGGCAATGTTGTGAAATTTATCACATAAAATTAATTTGTAGACCAAGAAATAATCAACTTTGTAAAATTGAGCCAACAAATTCTCAACAACAGCAACAAGGATAAAATATTATGCACCATTCAATTTTTACAAACAATTTTTTAAATGCGCCAAAAATTTTTAGGTATTAAAACTGGACCTAACGTACCACAGATTTAAGAAATGCTCAAATATTTTCTTTCAGAATATCACTATGAGCAACAAAAAATTTAAGACGAACTTATGCACTGTAAAATACTGGACAAACCGCTAAAAATCTCGGGGTATTAAAACTGTACACATGGTACCAAAGCTTTAAGAAATGCTCGAAAATTTCCTTTTGAAATATCCAAATGAGCAACAAAAGATTAAAAGGCGGTGACAGAAATTTTACCGAAATCCTTAAGCGCTTTGTAAAACAAATTCAAATTGTTTTATTCAGACAGCAATCTGTCTAAACACCCTATGCAGTATAGCAGGTGTTGCTTGAGACACCAAAATTCATACAGCCGGTGTAAACGCACAAAGGGGTTGCGTAAAAATTTTGGAAAACTTGAAAAAATTCACTTAAGGAACCACAAAATTAATAGTTTGCTTTAAATTTGTTGTAAAAATTTACTAAACTTCAACAAACTCGCATTTAAATTATTTTAGGCAAATTATATTTCATAAAAAATTTGCATATCATGCAAACAAAATGGTGTCAATATGTTGTAGGCCAATATACGGGCCTGTAAACGTTTTACAACAAAACTTGTAAAAAAAAGATGGCTGCCGAACCACAGAAAAAATTTTAAGGCGCGAAGCTTTTATAGAAACAATAAGGGCTACAATACAAAATGGCGGTGTAATTGAAAAAACACGATGAAATTCACCATAACCTTAAATTTTCAGAGCCACGAAACTCGAAGACACTTTGTCGAACAACCACAATTAAATTCACAGGTACATACCTTTTTTCCAGCTTACTTTTATTTAGGTTTTACCGGGAGATAGGACCAAATGTTTCCTTCAATAGCCTTCTTCCTTCACAAATGCTGCTTCCTGGAGTGTTACCTGGTGGATTCCTCTTGAAGCTATCGTGGTTGACGTCGTCTTAGGGCCAAATCAATAACGCACCTTTTTTGATGTTAATTTATTTTTTTTTCTCTTTATTCAAATATTTTTTTTTTCTCCTTTTTAACAATTTTACGTTTATTTGTGTCCTTTAGAATTTAATTTCGACTTTAATTTGCTTTCAAAATTTTAAACCCTCTTTTTCTTTGCTGCGTCAGATCAAAAGTGATCAAGAATAAAAAAAGTTAAAAAAAGATAGTTGCCATAAGTTGGCAGCAGTGTACTCGGTTTTACACCGTGATTTAACGAAAGGCATGTAGAAACGCCGGCTACCATCGATTGACCGCACCGCCGTTGACGGTGTTTTCAAACGGTGGCAGGCCGGCGCAAACAGTGGTAAATGAACTACCAAAGCATCCCTACCCAAACCCCATTGATGCTTCAATCAAAGATAAGTTTTGCCGCATCTCCTTAGCAGACCCGGAATTCTATTCCAACGAACCAATTACTCTCGAAATTGGTGGAGACTTATATACTTCGATCCTTAAATCGAACACTATCCACATCGACGGCGGATCTTTGATTGCCCAGGACTCATGCCTCGGGTGGTTGGTCATGGGATCTATCTCCCACTAATGATACCCTAAAAAATACTCAAGTATTTATTATGCATTTCACCCTACACTTTTTTACTAACTCTCAGTCGAACAAATAAAAATAATTGTCTTCTTTTTATTAACAGATTCGCCTGGCCCGGGAGGATGTTCACTTTAGTGAACAGTGGTGTTAACAAAGGGCCCTCTGTACACGCACTAACACCCTCTAGTGCATAATTTAACAGCACTGCAGCCAACGTTAAAGATCAACATTAGCCGTCGGCTTTTGGTTTGATTTTCAATCGTTCGTGAACTTTCATCGTTATAACATCATATTTTAACTTGCTCGCTTGCGCCACCCAACATAAATTGTCTACAAAAACAGTGTAAAAACTAAACCTAAATATAGCTTAAATCCTACATATTAAGTAAAGGAATTAAAGTCTTAAAAAACTAGAGGATTAAAATCTTACAAAACTAAGAGAAGTATAAACTGGAAAATAAGTGTGAATTTATTTATTATATTCTCGTTAAAGTTAACCTAACTTAAAAGTCTAACCCTAAATCTAATATATAAAAAGAATATTGAATATAACCCCAAAAACCTAAAATCTTATGTAAATAAAACCATAAATTTTATAACGTTTTATAGAAAACATAAGGAATTATTATTTACAAAGATTCTCCTTATACGGTAAAGTAAACCCTCTATCCTAACCCCTCTAACCCGTTTTCTTCAGATTGTAAAAAGATTTTATTTCACAATATAATTCATAATAACAGAAATATAATAAATTTAAAATAAATTTATCTTATAAATACGTAACAATAAGTTTTATAATATTATATACATATAAAATGAATTTATTCAAGTTCAAGGCCATACTCTATATTTCTTTATTAGGATATTGTCCTAACAAATAATCTATAGAGTTTTTTGTTTTCAATTTATTAATTGACTACCTTCAAAAATTTGTTGATGGTTCCATTTCGGGAATATAAGTGTTTGAGTTTGTGAATGAGGTAGCCACTGCTTTCTAAACTTGTTCTGATGATGGGGACCTAGAAAATCCCCGAAATGGAACCATCAACAAATTCTTGAAGGCAGTCAAATAATAAATTGAAAACAAAAAACTCTATAGATTATTTGTTAGGACAATATCCTAATAAAGAAATATAGAGAATGGCCTTGAACTTGAATAAATTCATTTTCATAACAGAATTATAGGTCGAAAAAACATAATTTTTATTTTTTTAGATAATAATTATAACAAACTTTTATATATATTATATTTACATCTTTAATAAAAAGATTAAAAAAAAATTATTCAAGAAGCATTTCTATTCGTTCTCAAAGATATTCCTTTACGTTACTTTTAAAAATAGATAACCGATTACACATTTTTAATCTTTCTGGCAAATTATTATACTTCAAACTACCCGAATATTCTATTCTTTGCCTGGTTGTCTCCAATCTGCATCGTCTTAATCTAAGATTTCCAGCAATGATTTTAGTTCATTATTATTTTTATATGCATAAATAATTGCAAGGTACTTGAGGCGACTATGTATAATAGATTGGTAAATTAACATTTTTGTTCTTGAACTTAATTTTCTCTTTAATTTAAAAAGCATACCAGAAGCTGAAGAAATTTTGGTCTTCAAATATCCCATATGAGCATCCCATGATAAACTGCTTTTCAAAATAATACCTAAGTATTTCATTTCATGTACTTCATTTACTATCTTCCCGTTGACGTAGATACAAAAATCTTTATTCAAAACTTGTGAGTGAGGTCGAAAACGTAACAATTTAGTTTTATCTGCATTAAGTACAAGTCGATTTAATCTTGCAAATTCAAATAATAATGATGAATCTCGTTCCATTTGTGTTTGAGTACCAAGTCAAATTTATAAGGATAAAAAATCGAAATATCATCTGCAAACATAACAATTTAAAAAAAAGGCCAATATTATTGATATCATTAAGATATAACATAAAAAGAAGAGGTCCTTACACACTACCCTGCGGCACTCCACACATCACAGAAGCAACAGAACTTTTCTGTCCTAAGACATCAACATATTGTTTTCTGTTTGTTAAAAAACTTTCAATTAGTTTAAGTTCATTACCAACAATACCGTAATAATGAAGTTTTTAGATTAAAATCTTGTGGTCTACTAGGTCAAATGCTTTACTGAAATCATAAAATATACCAGCAACTCCACTATACCCTTTATCCAGACCTTCACATATAGTGTTAACAACACTGACCACTGCCTCGTCAGTACCACTACCCTGAACAAATCCGAATTGATTTTTGTATAATAACGATTCTTTATCAAGAAAATCCCTCAACTGAGAGTGAATTATTTTTTCTGCATAAACAGATGTACTGATCATGACATTGAAAATTCTAGCTAATTGTGGTGACAATACTTTAGAACAGTATATTAGTAGTTTTGAAGAAATATTATCATTACCAGTACTATTTGATTTTTTCAAATTCATTATAATGTTTTCTACTTCATTTGATGTGACAGCTTTTAGCGAGATCTCAATGAGTTACAACTATCGTTGGGATACTTTTCAATACTTTCTCTTAACTTGTCAACAGCACCAATAAAGTAGTCATTTAAAAGTGTTGATTTTATTTCATTATCTATAACACTTATTCCATTTGCATTTGTAATATTAATAGTTTTATTCTGCTTACTTCCGGTTACTTCGTTTAAAAATCGCCAACATTTCTTCATATCGCCTCCACAACTCAAAATATTATCCTCATAATAATCATTCATTGAAATTCTCGTTGCTTTTCTAATAACCTTGCTAATTCTTTCAAGACTTTGATTCATAGCTACATCATTCAAATTATTTCTCCTCTTTTTCAACAACTTCTTTTTTATTTCAATCAGAGACCATAAGTTTTTATTAATCCATGGGGAAATATCTCGTTTTATATAGTTGGCAACCCTTTACTTGTGTCAGTCGTGAAATAATTTGTGCTCTTGATAATTTTTATTTTAATATTATTTAATTGGATTTTATCCCGTATTTATTGTTTTAATTTGTTTTCATAACTTCCGTGAAGTGAGATTTATAAAGTGTATTAATGTTCATAGTGTTTTATGATTTCTTTGGTTTGAAATTTATTTAAAATAATTGATCTTTATTTGTTTTATTGATTGTGCTTTGCTTTCTGTTTTCTTAAAAGGCTTTGCTCAACTGTTGTTGTTGGTACATTTTTTATTTATTGGTGTTTATTTTAAAACTGGTTTGAGTTTATTTTTAATTATTAGATTTTTTATAGCATACCTTTGGGCTTATTCATTTATATATTTACTTACACTCAGAAAATGTCGTGCTTATTTGCTGAATGTAAGGTTAAAAATGGACATCGTTTTATAACATGCTGGCTATGTGATAACCTTGAGAGAAGCTCAGAAGATGGAGGGAGTCGGAGTTTGGGGCCTATTGGGCCAGATCGCCTGGGCAGCGACAGGCGAGGCTGTTTATATCTCCCTCTGGGGAGAGATCGCGGAAACTCTTGTCTATGACGAGGGGCGAACTAAGGACCGTAACGGGTTACCTCACAGGACACTGTGGCCTTAGGTATCAATTGTACAAGATAGGACGATCCTCTACGGATACGTGCAGGTTTTGTGAATTGGAACCCGAGACCTCTGAGCATGTTCTCTGCAAATGTCCGAGGCTCTCCGACAGGAGGGTGCGTTATTTTGGTGATCGAATAGTGACGCCATCGGACGTTTGGAACTGTTCACCTGGTAGGATAATTGGCTTCGTAGGGAGCCTGAACCTATAGGGTGTATTCGCTGGCAGCACAAAATACCAATTTCTGGCCGCGGTGCATAGTGCCACTATAATCTAATCTAATGTGATAACCTTGCTCACTACCAGTGCGCTGGGTTTAATGGTAGGGATTTTGATAAAATAACTGATTCATCTAAAGGTCTTCGGTGGTCTGTGTCAACTGTAGGTCATTGGACATAAATTTTTATTAACTTTTTAAGGATCTTAAAGTAGGGTTTACTGAGATTGGCAACGAGTTGCATAATCTAACTGTGAAATTTAGAAAATTTGAGAATCTGTTTATTGATTTTGAGCTCTCAAGCGGATTGGGTGCTTCACCGAAACGAAAAAAGTCCTCGGGAAGGTTAGAGGTTGGGGATATTCCCTTAAATATTTCACCAACTTCGCCCGGGGTTTCCCAACTTTTTCGTCTAATTCGCTTGGTATCAGGACTTTGGGACCGTCCAGTGGAACCATCGTGGATCCACCGCTTATTTCTGTAACGGCGGCTGGGGATCAAGCTGCTAAGGGAGTAGGGGTAGTAGGTGGGGGTATTGAGGTAGATGGTTTTGGGAATAATGCTGCTCTTGTGGATGGGGATAATGTCGGGCCATCATCGAGTTCATCTGGTTCACCGGAGGTGAGTAAGGAGACGTCCGGTGATAATGGTCCTGTTGAAATGTGGATTAGTTGTTGTTCCACCTCGTAGGACTGTTTTTGTGTCAAGATTCCCTCCGGAAAAATTGTTCAGGTATAAATGGGTCTGATTTTAATGTTATTAAGTTTAAATTTTCGCAGCCTAGAGATATTTCTTCCTTTAGGATAATTGTGCCGTTGAATCTGTTTGATGTTCTCAATGATAAATCGTTTTGGCCGCAGGGTGTGCTTGTCCGTGAAGTTATCCATAGAGATAAACCGAGAATGGACAGACCCGCTGTTCTGCCAAAAAACTAAGTGGTGTTAACAGGTCGTTGTCGATTTTGTATCAGAATGTGTGGGGTCTAAATACAAAATTGCATGAGGTTTGTAGGAATAGTGTTGGATGTTGCTATAGTATTATTGCTTTTAGTGAGACTTGGCTGAATCCTGATATTTTTGATAGTGAGATTTTTGTAGTGATTATCATATTTATAGATGTAATCGTTATGGTAATGATCGAAATGATCTGAGTTGCGGTCGGAGGAGAATGAGAGGTGGTGTTTTGATTTCTGTGCACTGGTCAATATCTTCGGATCACGTTGATTTTTTTAGTGTTAGAGATGTTGAATTTTTATGTGTTCGTTTGTCTTTTGACAATAAATATGTTTATATTACCTGTTCATATATTCCACCTAGATCTAGTTTGCAAGTTCATCTGGATCATGCTAATTTGATACGTGAAGTTGCTAGCAGACTTGGTGAAAACGATATTGTCATCGTTTTGGGTGATTTTAATTTGCCTAAGGTGTCTTGGTCATTGTGTCCTGATCTTTGTCGATTAGTACTGTTGTGTTCTTCCAACGATATGGATAAATTTTTCGATATCTTGTTTGATTCGTGTCTTACTCAGTTTAACAATATATCTAATATAAGTGACAAGTTTCTGGATCTTGTTTTCTCGAATTGTCCTGACATTTCTCTTTCTATATCGTTACCGTTTGTTTGTCCTGAGGATAATTATCATCCAACACTCTTCATTGTGGTTGATATTATTGATTTTTCTAGGGCTCCCTGTTCTGAAGTTGTTTCCCTAAAACAGTTTAATTTTAGTAGGACGAATTATGATTTACTAAAATGCTTTTTAAGAGAAAAATCATGGCCTTGTTTGAATAATGGACTGGATAATTGCATATCCACATTTTATGATATTTTGTTTTCTGGGTTTTCGAGTTCAGTCCCTACCCGTAATAATAAATTTGTTA
The DNA here is from genome assembly GCA_021234595.1 of Delia radicum. Taxonomy (NCBI): domain Eukaryota; kingdom Metazoa; phylum Arthropoda; class Insecta; order Diptera; family Anthomyiidae; genus Delia; species Delia radicum. Next base: position 184,811,786 of record CM037853.1, read on the forward strand.
CAACTGGTCCTGTTTGGTTTACGAGTGAGTTGAGAAGATTAAGGAATGTTAAGAGTAGACTGTTTAAAAAACATAAGGAGAGGGGTTCTTCCATTAGCTACATGAATTATTCAATTGCTAGGAATATATATAATGCATTAAATCAGAGATGTTATTCGGATTATTTGGTTAAAATGAAGACTAGGTTTCGGACCGATCCACAGAGTTTTTATAGTTTTGTAAATTCCAAAAGGAAGATTAGTGGTTTTCCCGCATCTATGAATTTTGATGGCAAAGAGTCTTCAAATGTTGTTGAAATATCTGATTTATTTGCAAAATTTTTTCAGAATACTTATTCTGCTGTTCCTGTATCAACAACTATTTACCAGTTCAATCTTAATGTTTTTAATATTGTTTCTGATTTTATCATTACTGAGGATGAAGTTTTTATTCCGCTTACTAAGATTTTTAATTATTCACTGAAAATTGGCTACTTTCTTTCTTTTTGGAGGGAGAGTTTTATTATTCCCTTCACAAAAATGGTAATCGACGTTGTATTGACAATTATAGAGGAATTGCGAAATTGAGTGCTTTGCCTAAGTTATTTGAAAAGATTGTCACTGATAGATTGATTCATATGATTGGAAATTTGATATCTCCATACCAGCATGGTTTTGTTAAGGGTAGATCTACAACAACAAATTTAATGGAATTAACCTGTCATGTCTTTAATGCTTTTTCGTGTGGTTCTCAGACTGATGTATCTATACAGATTTAGTAAGGCTTTTGATACGGTCAGTCATAATCTTTTAGTACACAAGTTAGGTGCCTTTGGTTTTCCTCCGAGGCTTTTAAATTGGATACCGTCATACTTGAAGGATCGAACTCAACGGGTTATGTTCAGAAATCAAGTATCTAGGAAGATATTTGTCACGTCTGGTGTGCCGCAGGGTAGTCATCTTAGTCCTATTTTATTTGTTTTATATTTATTATCCGTCTATTATTAATAACTCTAGAATTTTGATGTATGCAGACGATGTTAAGCTATTTTTATCCTTGAATAGTAAATCAGATTGCATTTTGTTACAGAATGATCTCACAAAACTTGCTGAATGGTGTAATTTTAATAGGATGTCTCTTAATTTGAGAAAGTGCAAGAAATTGTCTTTTTACAGGTCATGCCCAATTCAGTTTGATTACTTCATTGGAACTTATGGGTTGGAAAATGTTGTTTCGTTTTTGGATTTAGGTGTCTTACTTGATCATAAGTTAAGCTTTAATTTACATGTTAATTCATGCGTTAACAAGGCAACAAGGCAAAATCAGTGCTAGGTTTTATGAAAAGGTGGTCTAGGGAATTTGATGATACTTATGTTACAAAAATTTTATACATTAGTCTTGTTAGGCCTATTCTAGAATATGCATCCATCGTATGGTCCCCAAATTATGGTTGTTATATTGATAGTATAGAATCGATTCAGAAACAGTTTTTGTTATTTGCTTTAAGCGGATTAGGTTGGAGTTTGACTCAAAATCTGCCACCCTATGAACATCGTTTACATCTTATTGATCTCCCTACACTTTGGAAGTGAAGATTAATGCTAGGCGTAACGTTTATGGTTAAATTAATTAATGGTGAAATTGATTCGCGGTTCTTACTTGGGAACATAGATTTTAATGTTCCAGTTCGGGTAACAAGGAATTATGTTCCTATACAAACGTCCTTTTGCAGATATAATTATGAGGAATTTAATCCATTTCGATGTCTATGTACAAATTTTAATGAGTTTTACAACTTATTTTCCGTGACCGATCCTATTCATAAAATAAAACGGTTATTATTACGCGAGATTTAACTTTAAATGTTTATTTCCGCTGTTGCCAACTCCTGTATCTGTAGCGATGTGTCGGATTATTCTTTGGTGTGTGAGAATCTTCCGACTGCCTCCAGATATTTATTAGGGAAAATTTATTAGGGAAAATAAAACGATTTTTTTTTTTTATTTTTGTATGGCCTTTGTTGCCAAATACTGTGCCTGTAGCGATGTGTCGGAATTTTCTTTTGTGTGTGAGAATTTTCCGACTGCCTCCAGGTATTTTGTAGAAAACTTTGCAAATTGGTCCTGCCTGCTCTGTCTGTTTCTGTTTATGCTCATGTGATGGTTGTCTGCCTATTTATCCATTGTTCCAGTTTAATTTATTAAATTCCTGCCTGTCTGTTCCTGTTTTTTCTCCTGTGCTGTTTCTGCTGTGGGTTCCTGTGCTTGTTGTGTGTCTATTTGATGTGTTCCATCATCCATTTCTTATATGTAAATTTGTTTGTTTTGTTATTGTCTGTGTTGTTTTTATGTTGTTCTGCTATTTGACTTGTAATCTTGTGTTTGTCCTTTATTGTCTATACATGTTTTTTTTTATATTTTTTTCATTTTTTTATTTTTAAAATTTTTTTTTTAATTTTTAATTTATGTTTTTATATATATAAAATTTGTACTTTTGGATAAAAATAATTTTTTCTTATTTTTATTTGTTTTGTATGTTTTTAATTACTTATTTCATTACATATTAAGCAATTACTTCATATATTTATATTATATTATTATTATAATTATATTATTCTGTATTTTTCGAAATTTGGTTTTCCAGCTGATGTATTTTATACTGTAGCTGATGTAAATAAATAAATAGATTTTTTATTAATAGATTCACTTGAGTTAACCAAAATAGCATCATTCACCACTTCCAACAAGCATGCAGTCGCATCTGATGCGTTTTGTGAGTTGTTTAAGCTTAAAAGATTTTGTTCCAGATAGTTTTTTACCTTAGCATAATCACAAACAATTTTTACACTTTCAACATAGTTCTCTTCTTCAACTTCCAACCTTAATTTACAACAAACAAGATTATGATCTGTTAGACTGCATTCAACAGAGTCAATATCAATATGATCTGCTAGGTTACTAAATACATGATCAATACATGTTCCGCTTTGTGGCCTTGTTACTAGTGTATGGCAATTTTGTAAGCTAAAACAATGAAATAAATTTGTAAGATCATGTGATGGTACAACTTCAATTAAATCAACATTTGAGTCCCTCACCACAATTGATGGATTATTAGCAAAATTTATTAACTTATTTTCTAATATGCTCAAAAAGTCTTCAACTTTACATTTTTGGGACCTATAATACGATATGAACTCTAATGGCTTTCCATTAACTTTGATATTATTCAGCCGTACTTGAATTAAATCAACATAGTTAAAACTCTCACAACAATTCACGGTAAATTTAAATTTATTAGCAATATATATTGAAGTACCTCCGTACCCGTCACCTCTGCAACAATGAACGCTGTTGTAGTGAGGTATTTTATACATATCAGAACATTTTTCCTCAAACCAAGTCTCTTGTATAGCTAGAATATCAGGCAATTCAGGCGGAAAATTCGAAAGAAAGTTTTTAAATTTATTAAATTTATTAAGCGAAGAAATGCTTCTTAAATTTATTGAAACAATATTTAAATACTTATAATTAATAGTTTCTAAATGATTTTCAAAAGAATTAATAGTTTTAAAACAGTGATTTTGAATCATTGAAAAAGGAAAAAAAAATAAATAAAACAATTTTTTTTTTTTGTTATACATTATTTGTTAACAGGTGACATCAAATTAACTTGCTCTTCATCATCAGTGCTAACCAAATCTGTTACAGCTGTTTTATTCATAGATCTACGCATCCTCGGTTTATTTGTACTGGCTTCAAGCAAAATTTCATCAACATCTTCCTCATTTCTTATCAAACGGGGTTGAGATATAGAACTTTTTCTCGCAAAAATGCGCCCATGATTCAGATAAACGGATGTAAAGCCTACTGTTTTTAAATTATTAGCATATTTAAGCAATGACAATGTTTCCCTGCTAAGGAGATCATTTACAAAAACTTTATTTTCTCCCTCATTTTCTTTCAAAATTGGTTTAACGGCCATAAATTTATCTTTAGTTTTCTTGCTGGCAAATTTTACAATTACATTTTTATTTGTAGAATTTTTGTTGCGACTTTTCAAGTAAAAAGCATCATCTATGGTATCACTAGAAATTTCCACACCAATATTTTTCGAAAAATTTAACACAGCTTTCGTAGCAGAATAATTTCAATTCGGTTTTAAACCAATTACAATACATTGATTTTTTACTCTTTCATCATTCAAAACTTTTACATTATTCTTCAGGTAATTTATTTCTTGTTTTAACTAAATGTTTTCTTTTTAACTTCATCAAGTTTTTTGTTGTTTTCTACCATTTTTAATAAGCGACAACTCTTCTTTTATTGTTGCATTATCTTCTCCTTCGCAGAGATGACATTTAAATTCCTCACTCTCATTCTCCAACAACAAATTAAATTGGCGCTTATCCAGTTTAGTACATTGAGAATGAGAAACTTTGTTACATTTGTCACAAGCGATGTTTTCTTCTTTTTGTTCATTTATTTCAGTTTTGCATTGTGCACAAATTAATTTATTAATTTTTACACTTCTTCTACTCGGCGGTGCCATATTTCACTTTACACGAATATTGTTTTATTTGTATAATATTTTAAAAAGTATTTCAAGTTTTAAGATAAATTATAAACCAACGAAATTAATTTATAAAATTTGATTATACGGAGCTATCGAAAATAAACACTTTCTCACAAGGGTTGCCAACTCTTTTGCATAAAATTTTTATATGAAATTTACAATAAATAAGAAAGAAACAACTTTATTTTTTTTAATTTTGGTATATAACTTCCCAGGTAGAAATTTGGGATGGTACAAAAAACGAAGAGTTTTCAAAACGTTTGTTTTTGATGGTACTAAAATAAAAGCGTTTCCAAAGCGATAATTGCAAATAATACGAAAAAAAGCATTTAAAAAACATTATTTTGGATTGCTATTCGAACGTTCGGACAAAGTATTTTAGGAATACTTTTTATACAAAACTTACAAATATTTGTGAAATAAAAACACTGTAAAAACATTGGTTCAAAGCGTTTTTCCAACGTTTGTAAAAAGTACTTTAGAAGTTCTTATCGTACAAAATTTACAACGGTTTATAAAATAAAACCAATGTAAAACCATTGCGTTAAAGCGTTTTTCTAACATTTGCCAATAGTACTTTAGAAATACTTTTTTTTTTTACAAAATATATTACTGATTAAAAAACAACACTGTCATAAGGGGGTCTATCTATATGCGAACTCGGTTTCTTATGCAATTTTTTTATATGCTTTTCTCTTCATGAACCGAGTTCAATAAATCACTCAATATGGCCAGCCCATAATGTAGCGACTCTATAAAGTGTATAGTCCTTGTATATCTTTTATAAAGCACTATATTTTGAGGACAGATAAAGCAATATTTTAGAGGACTTTTTCAAAACTTAATAAAACGCTAGTTAAACTATTTAAAATTACAATGTTTTGTTACTTTATTTATATTATTTTAATCATATTTTACATGTTTCATTATTATTTATGTAATAGCGTTATAGCAATTGTTTCATTGTAGAACTTTGTAAGTATACACTTCACTTCTACTAAATGCATACTAACTTCAGTATAATTTTCATTTAATTTGATTTTGAGGATTCTAAAATGGTTCCAAGAGCATATTTTGTGTTTTTAAAAATTGGATAAACCAACGGGATATTGTTTTGTACGTTTTTGTTGTGAAAAATGTGCAATTTTCTTTGAATTTGTGCAATAGGATTTTTCGGTGATTTTACAATTGATTTTATAAAGCCTAAACTGTTTTCATAATCGAAAGCCGAAAAGTGAGATATAGGAGCCCCAATATTAGCTACGTCATCCTTAATATGAATAAGATTATGGATGTTCATTGTTTGCGAATTTGGTCCATAAAAATGTGGCATAAGTTCAACAAATTTCCTTAAAATACGTTTTACATAATCAGTTTTTAACGTCGCTAATGTGGTAGACGACAAAATTCTGCAAGGTGTATATAAAAGTAAGAAATGTCTGTACTGATCAGAACTTAAAACATTTTCTAAAACAAAAGCTCCACCATATAATAAAAAAATCTGAATTGGGTAGCTTTCCAATTTCTTATATCTATTATATCAAATGTTTTCCTTTGGAACTCTGATGTTACGTCATTAGAAATGTTCAAAAAATTTTGATGTAAAACCGCAACACTTTCTTGAGAAACAAATGAATGTGATTTTTTGCAAATTAAATTTTGTAGCAAATATTTGCTAACGCCAATATGCAACATATGCATTTCATCAAGGACTACGAATTTTACTAAATCAAAGTTTACTAGATCTAGAAGCGGACTGTTTTCTTTAGTTAAATGATGACCCGGATTTTTTCCCCCTAAATGATCGCAAAGTTCTTTCTTCGCAATTAATTTCTTTAAATACACGAGTGTTGTTAACAGTTTCTCCGTGAACAGTGCATCTTTCGCAAGAATAAAAACCGGTGTGTCCTTTGCAACATTTAATAAAGGCACGAGCCGGCATATCGCAGCAAAATGCTAATATTTTAAAATTGAAATATTTTCCATTTATATGAATACCTATACAAAAAAAAAAGTTTAAAATATTTGAATTTAAAAATGTTAATATTCTCAAACATTCATACCATCATTTTGTAAAATGTTAGCTTATTAATTTATATTTTGTTACTTTAAAATATATTTTAATTAAATTCAATAAAAATATTATTTTTCAAAATGTAAATATATAAAATTGTTTAAAATTATTATTCTGATATTTGTGTTGAAAACAATGACAAAGTACTTTAATTGTAGCTTTTTTAACGCTTAGAGAACGTTAAAACTGTAAATTGGTATTTATGAACAATTCATAAAGATCTTTAAAATTTGTCTTTCGAGCGTTTTGACAATGTTCAAAATTACAACCCTCAAAGCGGTTATCATTTGGGTCGTTTTCATAACGCTTAATAACTGTAAGCCAAAATGTTCTGCAAATACTTATTTAACGATTGAAAAAGCATTTCAAAAATTTTGTTTTGCAATGTTTCGAGAACGTTATAAAATACCATCCTCAGACCGTAAATTTGGGTTATCATTTTGCACATTCTCAAAACGCTTTAAATTTGTAATTTGGTATGTTCTGAAAACGCTTGTACCATCATGAAAAATGCTTTTAAAACGTTTTAAAGATTGTATTTTTCTACCTGGGTTTGGTTTTATTTAAGATTTTTTTTTTTTTAACAATTTAATTCCAAATCGGATATTCACCATTTTGAGGAATAACATATTCATTTATATGAAATAACTTTTTGATTAACTAACTTTCATTGCGAACGGTCGATTTTTTAGTGTGCTCCAATTAAAGTCAATTAAACCCCATTTAAAGTGTTGCAAAAAATTCAAAAAAATAATATATTATAAAACAAAAACATCCCAACATATTGGTGAAAAAATTGTTTTAAAAAACTAACTGAAATACCTTTTTCTCGTGTTTTTAAAAACTTTTTCCTTTCATTTAAATAAAATAAAATATTTTTTTGCATATTAAACAAGGATATAACAGAAAAGAAAATATAAAAAATGAGTGTGTGCGAATTTTGTAAACAAAAACTAGCAACAACGTACGTTACTTGTCGTGGCTGCAACGCAAATTACCATTACCTCCCCTGTTGCACCTTGTCTGAAAGCTCTTATAATACCATGAACACCGAACGTAAAGAAGAGTGGAGATGTCATGCGTGCAAACCACGAAGAGGATCCAACAATAACGCATATTTGGTAGTAGTTGATGGAAAACCTCAACAAAAACAACTACGGCGAGATGAGGAAAATGATGGCAATGATGATAATGCTAAACGCTTTAGAGAACCTTTGTCCCTAATTGACGTAAACAATAGTCTCGGTATAGTGAAATCTGATGTTATGTTACTTAAAACGGATGTAACAACGATAAAAACAGATATCAGCGACATTAAAACATCAATGCAACAATTGGCGATTAACATAAATCAAAACAATAACCAAATCAACTCAAATATACAAAATGCACTCACAACAATTACAAGCACCCTTACAACTTTAACATCTCAGGTTAGTGAACTTTGTGAAAAAAACAAAGAAAGAGAAAAGCAAATGCAAGACATGGATAATCGCATCAATAACCTTGAGCAACAAATCATAACAAAAAACATCGAAATTAAAAACATAAACATCAAGAAATTTTAGCAAATGATGTTGTCAAAAAAATTGCCTCCTCTGTTAATGTAGAGGTAAGTGAAGCTGATATTAGTAATGCGTACAGAGTAAAAAAAACAGACAAAGTAATTGTGGAGTTTTGCTCTCTTAATAAGAAAAGGGAGTTATTGAGTAAAATAAGCCGTCACCGAGTCAATGCAAGCATAATAAATGTAAACAACGATGAAAACAACCAAAACCCCGAAAACAACAATAGTAATTATATTTACATTAATGATCAATTAACTGCCCACAATCGACGACTTCTTTGGCTTGCAAAAACAAAAGCCAAAGAATCTAAATGGAAATTTGTTTGGGTGCGTAATGGATCAATATTTGCAAAAAAGAATGAAATATCAAACCCTATTATTATTAACAACACGTCTGATATTTAGTTAATAACGCTTGTAATTTAATTTTGCAAAATATATCTTTATTGAAATTTCCAAAATAAATTAAATAAATCTTTACCATTTTTCTAAATATTTTTTACACATTTTTGTTTTCTAAATAAAAAATGAATCAAATTATTAATCAATCGGTTGATAGTTTTAATCAAATCGATAAAAACTTTTTAAGTTATCCCTTAACAATCATATACATGAACATTAGGTCACTACGATTAAATTTCACACCTTTTTTAACAAGCATAAACCATATAATTAACAATATTAACATAATTGTTCTGCTTGAAACGAATATAACCGACGATGAAAATCATCTTTACAACATCACTTTTTTAATTCTATGTTTTTCAATCGAGATGGTAAAGGAGGAGGAATAGCTGTGTTTATCAGAGAGAACTTAACATATTCAACGCTACCTTTACACACTTCTTCTTTTGAAGCACTGCAAATTAATATAAATATCAAAAACAAAAACAAAACAAAAACCCTTCTACCAATATATCGCCCCCTCGTCTAAATGTAAATAAATTCATATTGGAACTTGATAAAACACTAAACGAAATAAAAAACAAACAAGATCTAATTCTTATAGGGGATATGAATATAGACATACTTACACAAAACACCACATCATCAAAATATTTAGAAATGATACTCTCTATTGGCTACAATGTATAGTTAATGAGAGCACAAGAGAGGATATAAATAAAAGAACAAGTACATGCATTGACCATCTGCATGTTAGAAACAACAAAACAATCACACAAACATATGCTGCTATTGTGAAAACAAAAACATCAGATCATTACTCAATTTTTTTGCTGTGTTTATGAAGATAAAGAAGAAAACCAGGGAAGGGAAAATGTAGTGTTACCGAGTGCCCAATTGAATAGCTTGGAAATTAATAGGAAAATAAAGGAAGTGAATTGGAGTGCTTTAATAAATCAGGATCTAAATACAAATGACTTTTTTAATAAAATCTATGAAATTTTTACAAATATATATGAAAATTCAAAAAAACAAATAAAAACAAATAAAAAAAGAATTTCAAATCCGTGGATAACTGATGATCTTGTGAAATGTTGTGAAATTCGGGATAAACTTTTTAATAAATGGCGCAATAACAAAAACAATAAACTGTATGAATACGAATACAAAAAGTTCCGAAACAAATTAAATAAAAAATTAAACTCTTCGAAAAACAATTATTATAAAATAAATTTTATGAAAATAGAAACAATATTAGAGTAACATGGCAAATAATAAATGAAATAACTGGCAAAAAAACTAATAATATCGATGACACGATAATAAAAAACTTTAAAAACGAAAATATTTCAAATATCACACAAAATTTTGCTATAAATTTTAAAAATAATGTTCAAAATATAATACATAACTGTAATATAAAAACCTTAAATAATCCTACTACTACACTACAAAACTCCATGTATATAGCACCAACCGATGAAAGAGAGGTATATATGATATTAAATAATTTAAATACTAAAAAAGGTGCCGGTATTGATGGAATTCGGCCAAAAGATCTTAAACTAAATGCCAGCTTCATTACGCCCGCGATAACAGCTTTTATAAACTCAAGCATACATAACGCCATTACGCCGACTTTACTGAAAACGTCTGTCATACGGCCAATATATAAAAACGGAAAAAAGAGTGATTACAATAATTACAGACCTATTTCCATATTACCTGTAATCGAGAAAGTCCTAGAGGAAATAATTGTCAGAAGACTTACGAGCTTCTTGCAAAAATACAAAATTATAAACCCTAACCAATTTGGTTTCCAAAAGGGAAAAAAACATTAATATGCTATTAGGAAACTTTGCGAATTATATTAATGGTTGCCTAACCAAAAAACAACATTGTTTGGCGTTATTTATTGACTTTAGTAAGGCATTTGACACATTATCGCACAGCAATCTTTTAAATATTTTATATAGAAACGGAATCCGAGGCGACTGCTTGAAATGGTTCACAAATTATCTGGAGCTCCGAACATATCGGGTAAAAATAAAAAATATATTAAGCGATGAAATTTCATCTACCTATGGAGTACCCCAAGGATCAAAATTAGGCCCAATTCTCTATCTAATTTACGCAAACGAAATGATAAACATGTTGAATAATAGTACCACGTTCGCATACGCAGATGACACAGCAGTTATTGTAGCGCACGAAAACTTAAACACGGCTTCTGAAATTATGCAAAATGAACTCAACAAAATAACAAAATGGTGTCATGATAACGGACTTGTTATAAACGCAACAAAAACCAAAGCAATGCACATCAAACCTACCCATATTAAACACACCAATATCAGCATAAAGTTTCACGATATTCAATGTCTACATAACGCAAGCAATAACAATAACTCTGCATATACAGACACATGTACAACTTTTATTGAGATAGTAGAAACATACAAATACCTGGGAGTCTACGTAGACGACAATTTTAAATGGTTAACCCATACTCAAAATCTCAGGAAAAAATTACGAAAAACAGCATACAGTCTGTATCACTTAAGCAACTGTGCCACCTTTAAAGTGCTTAAACAAGCCTATTTTTCATTGGCAGAGTCATACATTAGGCATGGCATAACTGCGTGGGGAAGTGCTACCTACTGTAAATCCCTCCAACAAACACAAAACCAAATATTAAAGATACTACTTAAAAATAAAAAACACAACAATATGCTCAATTATTCTTTGATTTACACCAACACTCCCAACAACACACCCAGCAACAACAACACAATCGGCAACAACATCACATCTAACAACAACTCACGTAATTACAACACTGCGCTCGCCAACAATATATCTAATCACAATTTCAATAATACTGTTAATAATATTGGCGACTCATCAATGAACAACTTGATAAACAACACCAACAACCAAAACAACAATATGAACAACAACACCATCAACAACAACGCTAACAACCAAAACAACAGCATGCGCAACAGCAATATTAACAATTTGCCAAATTACAACCTCAACTACATAAACAACAATATGCTCAACTGTTCTTTGATTTACACCAACACTCCCAACAACACACCCAGCAACAACAACACATTCGGCAACAACATCACATCTAACAACACGCGTAATTACAACACTGCGCTCACCAACAACACATCTAATAACAATGTCAACAATACTGCTAACAATATTGGCGACTCATCAATTAACAACTTGATAAACAACACCAACAACCAAAACAACATTATGAACAACAACACCACCAACAACAACGCTAACAACCAAAACAACAATATGCACAATAGCAATATTATCAATTTGCCAAATTACAACCTCAACTACATAAACAACAATACGCAAACCACATATAATAACATCGCGAGTGAACTTGGGATATTGAATGTTGAAAGTATTTATCGCACCACCCTAATAAATGAATTCTTCAAAGATAGTCGTTTCCTAAAAGTCATCGACCACGAACACAACACGAGACTTCGTTCTGAGGGAAGGTTCAAAGTGGAACGTCATGACAACACATATGGGAAAAACACCTTAGCCGTTGTATTGCCAAATATATTTAACAAATTGCCATTAAATTTATTAGATATTTTAAATACACACAGAAGAAAAAAAAATTAAGAGAATATTTTATAACTTCGCAATGAAGTAAAACTATTAATATAAAAAAGAAAAGGAAAAAACAAAATGAATTAATTAAATTATACAATTAAATGAATTTTTAGAATATTTTAAAATAACTCACCATATTAGACAAATAATATTACACATCCTACAGACAAGCCATATGGCTTCCTGGGATTAGATTAATTTAAAATTGTATTAAATGGTTTTAATAAAAAATTGAATAGTGAAAAAAAAAAAAAAAAAAAAAAAAAATAATCGGAAGGGTTTGCCGTCTACCCCACGTTCTTTTTGATAAAGTAATTCCCCGATGATAAATCGAGTAGTTCTGCTTCAGTGATGCCATTAAAACTTTTTAGGAGAAATATGATACAGTGCTCCCCCTCAATCTGGATACTTTCTCCATATTTTGTTTGCGTTCGAATTGCTTTCAAAATTTTGTATAATTTAAGATCATAAATATCTTTAGTATGGAGTATGGGCTTGTTGTTGAGATCATGAAATTTCTTTAATAATGAATTTGATGCAGCGTCCATGGTGGTTGCTTCTTTGACGACTTTTTTAGAATTAAATTTTCCGATGAATTAAAAAATAAACTAACTTCTTAAGATATTTTATTGATAGCAGAATAAACTGCGTTGACTGGTAAGAAAAGAGCATAAATAACATAACATATATATAATGTTGGGGATTTAGAAAGGAAGAAACACTCAGACGATTAAGATGTCAATGCGAGCACAAATTACCGCTTTCGTTAATGAATATAAGGAGTTCATAAGTCTAGAAGATTTATATTTCTTCTGGTCTGATGATACCTGCAGTGAAGGACCTGATACGTGTCATTGCGTGACTTATAGATATAGAACAGATTGTGTAAACAATCTCATAAATTTATACTATAAACATGTACATTTTAATACTTTTAAATAAAAAATAAAGTAAATGCTGTTGTAAATAAAAAGAAATTAAAATAAAATATTATGAAATTTGTACTTTAAATAGCAACCCCTAGATGCAAACGATCAAGTTTTGTCAAAAACAAACAAAAATGCCAAAAACAAAAAAATTAATAATTCTAAACTACACAATTTTGTGAAATTCGATCAAGTCTAAACTATAAAATTTTACTTATATTTGTTGACTTGTGTTTTCTGATCTAGACATTGTTGCAAGATACAATGTTTTGGGTAATTATAATGAAATCATTGTTTTGGACCCCAGCAATATTAATTGTTTCTTTTTAATATAAAGAACGGATTTTTGGTAATTAAGCTATATTTATTAGAAAACGATCAAGTTTTGTCAAGAACAAACAAAAAAATGCTAAATCAAAATATGATTTTTGGTAATTAAGCTATATTTATTAGAAACGATCAAGTTTCGTCAAGAACAAACCAAAAAATAAAGAAACTAAATCAAACCAAATTTTACATAATGAGAACGCAAATTTCCATTTTCAGACGGCTAGCTTATTTTCAGCCGTTCATTTTCCGGTGGTCAGCCTTTTTTTCTCTACCACACTTTTACACTATGAGCACGCACAAACTTTTTATTACCCCCCTTTAACACTATGGGTATGCAAAAAATCACAGAAACTAATACCTTTTACACTATGATCACGCACAAACTTTTTATTACTCCCCTTTAAGCAATTAAGACTTAATGGCTTCCCATTTCCATCAACCGTTTTACACTATGGGCATGCAAAAATCCATAAAAAAAAACAAAGAAGACATTTTGCTTGCCCAACTGAAAAAAAGCAATTAAGACTTAATGGCTTCCCATCTCCATACTACTAACAATTCGGTGTACCCTGACATCTTAAAAGTGCACAAAATAGTTCCAATGCCAAAAGAAGTTAATGCAACAAATATAGATAAATTTAGACCTATTGCTGTTCTTTCTACAATTGATAAAGTTTTGAGAAGATTCTTTAGATAAACTTTTATTTACATGGAAGAAAATACTTTTTTATACAAGTACCAATTCGGATTTCGAAGGGGATGTAGTACTGAAGATGCTGTGTTGAATGTAGTGCAGTTTATTTTTAGTGGGCTTGATGGAGGTTCTAGTGGAGTTGCCGGAATATTTTTTGATTTTACTAAAGCTTTTGATTTAGTAGATCATGAAATAATGTTACAGAAATTGATGAAATATGGTATTCCGGGACGAGAATTTTTATTATTTAAAAATTATTTCGTTAATAGGAAACAATATGTTAATATAAATAACACGGACAGTTTTCTTCTCTCTGTTGATTATGGTGTGCCGCAGGGTAGTGGACTGGGTCCTCTATTGTTCTCTATATATGTAAATGATTTAAAAAATCTGAATTTAGATGGGCATATTTTTATGTTTGCACATATATCATTGAAAGATTAAAAAAATTAGAGAGAGGGAAAGCCATGGTTTACGAAAGAAAACAAATTGTTAATAGAACACCGAGATAGGATGTACCATATGTGGAGACGTTATAGGACGTTATAGGACTATACTCGCTATATGCCAATGATCTTCCACAACAACTTCGCTACTCTAATATACAAATGTATGCTGATGACGTTCAGCTGTATCTCAGTTGCCCAAGGAGTCAATCACAACAAAAACTGTGGAATTAAATTATGATCTCGATAAAATTTACACATGGGCTTTGGTGAATGGTTTACGACTTAATCCCAACAAAGGAAAGTGCATGATAATAAAGAAAAAACATGTAAAATTTGTGATAAAATAAATATTTTTATTGGCGTTTCAAGAATTGAAATTGTAGACACTGCCACTTGGGTATTACATTCAACAGTACGTTAACATGGTTAGATCATATTAACCAGGCTAGTGGTAGGACATATAGTATGTTGCGAAATCTGTGGACCACAAAACACTTTACTCCTTTAAAAGTTAAAATCCTGTTGGCAAAAACCTATCTAATACCAACACTCATATATTCTTCGGAAATTTTTACAGCTTGCAACTCTAAGGATATGAGAAAACTTACTACAGCCTTCAACAACATCATACGTTACATTTTTAATTTGAAAAAATTTGATCATATAACCCAGTATTCTTGTCTTTTATTCACTATGTCACTTCTCAACAACCTGAAGTTCAAAAACGTTATTTTAATTCACATAATTATTATGGCAAAGGAGCCAAAATATCTTTTTGATCGTTTACAGTTTTTAACATCTCCAAGAGGCAAAGGTCTAACTCAATTTCGGCATCGTGACCACGCTTCCAAATGTCATTTTTTCATATTTACAAGACATCTGGAAAAATCTTCCGAATAATTTGCAGACAACTATCAACTCAATAAGATTTCGGAAATTACTTGTTGAATATTTTCAATAAATTATACATCTATATCAGCGATAAGCAAACATATACAATCGTATTTTGTAGTTGTGTAAGTGAGCTGTACCTCTCTCTTACTCAATGCACTTAGCAAAACTTGTAGCAATAATAAGAAAACGTACATAAACAAAAAAAAGTATTTCATATTAACTTTATGTTTTTTTAATAAACAAAAAAGTAAATAAACAAAAAATAAAATTAACTAAATAACAAAAAAAAAAAAAATGAATAATAAACTAAATACAGAAAAAAAAATATATAACATAAAAAATAATTTCAATTACCAAAAAAAAAAATGTGCAGATTCTTAGATTTGTAAGATTTAAAAAAGTTATATTTGATTAAAAACTATCAATCTTTCAATAAAAAAATATATGAAAAAAATGTAATTTAATATATAACAAAATAATACTAATGATGAAAGAAAATCACCAGTTTTTGAAGTTGAAGTACATTTTTTTCTTTTGCGGATAATTCAAGATATTTTGTATACACTGATTAAGTCAATGAGATTATCAAAAATTTGGAATTTTTTATACAAAAAAAATAATTTTGATATCTACGCAGTCAATATTTTAATTCATAAACAGGCATTCTTTACAGAAAAGACTTAAATTTGGAAAACCATGGACATAATAAAAATTATTATCAAAATACGGTTTGCAACAATACTCTGAGCTACAAAAATTTTAAATCGTCGTGAAGTGGTGATATTGTTTTTTTGGACAAAATCATCAAAATGAAACAAAGCAATTTATTTATTTAAGGATTCAAATTTGTTATTGGATATTAAATTTTTGACAGTTATAACAGATTTGTTACAAATTATAAAGTAAAACAGAACCATATTCGAACCAGTTTATAAAATTAAAAAATTTTTAAGAAAAATTAAAATATTAATAATGCATTTCAATAAAAAAAATTTAAAAAACTACAAAACTAATAACAATATTATATACATAATTATCCTTTATTATATCACATTGAAGAGCAAAGTAACAAAACTATCCTAATCATTATGTTCATGTTGTATAACACAATCAATATCAATATCATATGGGCAACATTTAATGCGAACAAGATCCTCAACATGTGCATCTGTTAAACGATTTCTATTATTATTTTTGATCAATTTTAACGAGGAAAATGAAGACTCACATATATATGTTGACCCAAACATTGAATATAATTTGAATATTTCATTTTTTGATTTTGGATATGAAGATTCATTAATATTTCTCCAAAACTCAAGACCAGTTGTAAGAGGTAGATTGAAGTCATTTCTCATATTAACGAGTTCTTCTTTAATATCAACACTTTGCTTCTCAATGTTACATAATAAAGGATTATTATGTAATTCAATAATGTTTTCTATTTTGTCAAAATCGTTAAAACGCATGTTGTAGTTAACTAACAAAGTTTCCAATATATTTACATATTCATTTAATTTGCTTAAATTATATGGAAATATATTAAAAACTTCTGCAGTTCTTGTTAAATTAATCAAATTTTTTTCCTTAAGATACATTATTAATATTTTAATTTTTTTAATAAATTGCTGAACTGCGAAAACTAGTTCAATAATGGTTTTATTTTTACCTTGCAACTGAAGGTTAAGTTGATTTACAAATTCTGTTACATCTGTCAAAAATGCAAAATCCAAAACAAAATTTGGATCTCTTAAATAATGAATATATTGGTTTGTATCATTTGAAGGATTTTGCTCAAAAAACAGTGCCACCTCTTCACGAAGACTGAATAGCCTTTGAAGACAACGTCCTTTGCTAAGCCATCTAACCTCTGTAAACATGAGTAAATCGCCATACTCAGCATTCACCTCTTCAAGAAAAGATTTAAATTTTCTGTGGCTCAGAGCATTGTGGCCTCCCCGTATTTTATTAATTATTTTTAAAAACAATGTCCATGGTGTTCGTTATGTTAAGACATTTTGTAAAAAGTGCCTGCTGATGAATAATGCAGTGAAACGCATAGATATCAAATCTATTTTTCAATAAAAATCCTACAAAGCCATCTTTTTTTCCCACCATTACCTTGGCACCATCAGTGCATACAGAGGAACATTTTTCTTTATCGGCAAAAGAAAAAACCTCTTCGTTAACAATATTGAAAATGATTGATCCCTTTACATTGCCATGTAATGCAACCATTCTCAATATTTCTTCGTGTGTGTTGAAGGACTCATCTACTGTTTTCACGCATATCATTAGTTGAGCTATATTATTAATATCAGTGCATTCATCTAAGCAAATAGAAAAATATCTAGAATTAAGTATTTTATTTTTAATATTTGAATAAATGAATGCACTGATATTTTCAGTTCTACGAATAATAGTGCGTGGTGACAGGGGAACATCATTTATTACACCTCGAATTTCAGCGGCCTTTTCACCAAAACATTTAAGCACATCGTTGCTTAAATCTTTGTAAAACTGGCCATCTTCGTACGGACGCGATCGCTTTGCTAGACCAGCCGCAATAACAAATGATGCTTTTTTTTTAAAAAAATATTTAGTAGATTCTTCTTCTTTTAACTCCTCCGAGTCCGCCATAAATTTTTCATAAAAGGGTTTTTTCAGTTCAATAACCAATATTTTTTTTTCATCATTAGATAAATTCTCATATTGATAATGGCATGTTTTAAAATGCCTTGCTATGTCATATTTTGCACATCGTGACAACGTACGTTGGCATACAAGACATTCTGGCTTACCAAAATAATTTTCGCTAAACAAAAATTCATATTCAAAACATTCATACATTTTGTCCGTGTACCTCAAACACAAAGCGTCGAATCAACCTGCTCGTTCGAATGCTCATGCGAGACTGATTGTTGTTTTTCATTTTTTTTAATGTGTGAGCGCATGTAGGTGTGAGAGCAAAAACGCCGCGTAGTGCTTTTGCCTGTCACTGATCTATATTTATATATAACTACTTTGTTTTTTTAATAATGTTTTCTTTAACAATCATATTATTTTTATTTTTATATTTTTATTTTTTTATTCAATATTAGATATATTATTATTGTATAACTAGTCTGATTCTAATACTGTAATTTATAAGACACTGCTACTTGTTGTATTCGGAAACCAAATTTAATAAATACAAATAAAAATATTTGAATTTTTTGAAAAAATAAGTATTTTTTGAAAAATTACGCTTTTTTTAAATACAAATTTTTTAATTAATAGCAATATAGACGGTGTTAAACGATGTCTGCAAAATCCCAATAATTTTAATTTATTTACATCTGGCATCACCAGAATTAATTAATTTATTTGCCATAAAAATATTTTCAGAGTGTTAATTTTGTAAAAAAAACTTAACGAAAGATAAAACATTTAGGGTTTACCTCAGAGCATGCGCCCTTTTGGCAGCCATTTTTAATTTGAACTACAAGTTGGCTGTGCACTGCGCCTGCGCTCGGGAGCAAAATTTATTTTCATATAAATATTTTATTTTAAAAATGTTCCTGGTGGTTTCTAAACCAAAAACTATGTAAATAATTTATTTTTATTTTTTAAATTATAAATTTATTCCTAACAATTTAAATTTAATTTAGACATGTTAAGGTTAGGTCGAAAAGAGGATTCGGAGAAGGGAATTACTCCCCTAATCCGACTCAAGTCCTTAAGGACTTGCGCTCAAAAATCGGTCCCACCTCTATTTCCTACCCCAGGAACTCCGTCGCACTGACGAAATTCCTTAACCTCTTCCATCCTATGAACCTAAGATCCCCCAATGTAGATATTGGGTCACTGGATATTATTTCGACCCGGAACCCAGTCTCCTCGTCCTCCCCACAGGCCCTATATACTCCCGAGTCCGCTCTACCAATACGGTGGATATGGGTCCTCAGTGTCGAGTGTCCCGTAAGGATTTCCATCAAAAGACTCACTTCCTTCCTACTAAGATTCATAATTTCCCTCGTCCTGTCCCTGTCCGGGTTGCCCCAGAGAATCCCCGTGGTCCTGCCAACACCCGCATTATCCCAGATGGTCCTATGCATGATGTCAGCCCAATCCACCAGCTCCGCCTTGAGAGCCCGAAAAGGTCTAGCGTTCCCCAAAGTGACTAACTCTAGGGAAGATCCTCCCCTAGCCAATTCATTAGCCATTTCGTTCCTCGCCACAGTGTCCCGGCACCCATATAATCTCAATGCGTCCCCGTGCAGAGAAATCGTTAATTTCCCCTTTACACCTGAGTATCGTCATTGATCCCACAGAGTCCGTAGATAGAGCCCGGATAGTCGCTTGGCTATCCGTGAAAATCACAATATCACCGGTCAAGCCCATGATATTCACCTGCTTAGTGCATTCCGTAATCGCGGTGACCTCCGCCTGTAGTACGGTATTATGGTCATTAAGACGGAAGCATTTGCGTACATTAAAGTCAGCTTCACAGAAGCCCAGACATGTTTTCCCATCTAGTTTCGATCCATTGGTGTAAAAGTGGATCCCCGGGTGGTTCCCCAAGAAGGTCCCATTTAACCATGGTTCCCTGTCGGGGATTAACGTGTCACAGAGCGTCGTGACCGAACTCTCTGAAATCCTGTCGCAGTCCCATTCTGGGACACAATACCCTGGCAACTGGTCCACAATAGTACGGTGACCGAAAATATGGCCATTACTGTCCCATTCCCCGTTAGCCCTCAGCCGTATCATAGTCAATGCGGCCTCGTACTTCACCTGTACCTCAATTGAGCGAATTTCTAGAATAGTCTCGACAGCCCTAGTAGATGAAGTTCTAATTGCGCCAAACAGCATAGGCGCTGTACCAAACAGCATAGGCGCTGTACCTTCTGCAATAGTCCCCACATACGAGCAAAATCTCATCGACGTCCACCATACTACAGATGCGTACGTCAGTATAGGTCTGACGACACTAAAGTATAGCCAGCGTGTCATCCTGGGATTCAGATCCCATTTAGAACCTATTGCCCTTCACCCTTTCCTAAATATGATCCCTCCAGTATAGTTTTCTGTCAAGAACAACTCCCAGATACTTGACCCTATCGGAGATGTGAACCGTTTTTCCCTGGAAGATAGGTTGATCAAAATCAATGATCTTCCTCTTCCTAGGCCCCTGGCCTAGCCCAGTTGTACGTCAGTTCGAGTGCATAAGATGCCCTCCTACATAGATAGCCAGGATTCTCCCCCTTTAAAAGTATCGCCACATCGTCTGCGTAGCCGACAGGTTGGAAACCTTCACTTGATAGAATCCTCAAGAGACTATTAATCGTGGTCACCCATAGGAGTGGAGATAGGACCCCTCACCCTGAGGAGTCCCACGGTTAACCCTGTCTCTGATCCCTATGTCATTTGGCTCGCAATTTATCCACCTATTCCCTAACATATGATCGACCCAGGCTACTATGTCCCGGTGAATGTCAAACTGGTCTAGAGACTGGACATTATTAAAAGCCCCCTCCATATCAATAAAATTTGCTAGAGTGAAACAGTTCTGATCAAAAATCTCTCCACATGACAAACCACCTCGTGAAAAGCAGTTTCCACTGAACTCCCCTTCAAGTAGGCATGTTGTCCAAACCTAAGCAATTCCCTAGGAATTTGACCCATAACCATGTCGTTTACTAACCTCTCCATGGTCTTGAGTGAAAAGGAAGTTAGGTTTATCGGCCGATAATCCTTTGGGTTCGCATAACTCTCTTTCCCGGTTTAGGTATGGAGACTACTTTAGCCTCCTGCCATAACCTTAAAGTGTACGCGAATTTTAGGCACGCATGCTCTGCTGTAGTAGAGCTGGAAAGATCTCGTCCGGTCCCGCTGCTTTGTAAGGGGCGAAACTGTTAACCGCCCTTCTCACCATATACCTGGTTATTACCATACTATTGTCCGATATACTTCCTGGACGTGGTCGTTAGGTTCAACTGTTCGCCCCAAGGTTGTTGCAAGTTGTTGGTCCTCTGAAGGCCAAACGTATGCCGCCCTTGGTTCAATTTGGTATCCGTTGGTTTCGGCCCTGTCCACAAGAAAGTGTGTTTCCATAAGTATTCTTAGCGACTGTTCCATAGTGTCCGCCCTCCTCCCGCTATCGTCTACAAGGGTCTCGGGCTGCGTATGGTGTTTTGATAAGAATTTCTTTATCTTTGATACCTCGCTCACGCTGTCCACTTGTTTACAGAAAACCTTCCAAGAGTTGCGTTTTTATTATACTCCCTGAGTCTACTGTGATAGTCATCCCAGTACACCGATCGTTTCTTTCGGCGGGCCCTATTAAAAAGTCTGCGGACATCTCTCCCGAGATTGATCAAATCCACCGTCAGCCAGGGTTTTTCCCGAGGAGATCTTTGCGATCGGAGTGGGCAACACTCCTAAAACGTTTCAATAAGTCCGCCCGTTATCCTAACCACTTCCCTGTCTGTGTCGGCCCCACGCTCAAGGTGTTCGTGATGCGTGCCAAGACGTTCCTGTAGTTTATCCCTAAATTTGGTCCAGTTCATTTTAGCCTTGTTCCGGTACGTTATTGGTTCCGGTGGAGGCTGTGCTAGCCTAAAGAGAATGCAGTGATGATCTGAAAAGGAATGTGCGTCCGAGGCGTGCCATTCCTGGATATCATCCACTAAATTTTCGGTGCATACCGTTATATCCAATACCTCCTCCCTTAATCTGTTAACAAACGCAGCCGTGTTACCAATATTGAGGGTAAAGAGGTTATTTGAGTTTAGAAATTCGAGTAATGCGTCCCCTCGCTTGTTGCAGTTTGTGCTACCCCAAGCTATGTGGTGAGAGTTCGCATCACAATCTATTAGAATTTTCTTACCTGTTTGCCTTGCAGCCGTTACAATTCGTTGGAGTTCCGACATTGGTGGTGGAGTCGCCGTATCAGATGGTAGATATAGATGGTATATAGTAGAGGACGGTCGCATCTAGCGTGGATAACTCTGGGGAGAAAAGAAAGTTTAGATTTTTGTGACATGTAATACAGGTTCTCGGGCGAGAGCCAGCCAGATAAAATATTTGGAAATTCGGATCGTTCAATCCAGCAAGCTTGTCCTTAGTGGTCCAAGGCTCCTGTATTAATACGATATGAATCTTACCTCTGCGTAATTTTTCCATCAGAGCGAGAGTAGCCGTTTCTCCTCCGTCTCTATTTCACAATGTTACCAGATTGTCGTATGGTTTATGATGAGATCTTTAGCCAGATCGAAATACTAGTATCAACCTAGCTAATATGTTTGATTTGCTTTATTTTTGTAAATATACGGAGGTTGAAAGCTCGTTATAAATTGAAAATAGTTTCTAAATTAAATTTGTCAAATGCATATTAATTAAAAATTAATTGCGACTGTCTATATGATGTTATTACAACACTGTACTAAAATACATTATAAAATTTGGCCTGAGGCGATGTCTTAAAACTTAAAACGCAAAAGTGGTCAACCCTGAACGTAAAAACCATACGTCAATCTGGTAACATTGTGAAATAGAGACGGAGGAGATTAGAAAAATAAACAAAAATCTAAAACTAGAATATTTGTGTTGTTAGTGTTGTCATTTCTGAGTATAATATACAATGACAGAAAAAGCTAATATTAAAGAAAACTGCAAATTTAGGTGCATTAGATTCGAGGCCCTACTTGGGTGTGATCGCTAAACGGTCATGAAGTGGTATTGTTACGTTTGTAATGTAAGATAAGCGCAGGTTTGATTCTTACAGCCGCAGGTTGTTGAACAATTTATCATATAGAGACAATCTGACAATTATAAGACACAAATAATAATACAATTTAAATGGAAAATCACTGATGAGCCTGTCCATAAAAAGGCAGAAACTAGTCTAGTCTGTTTTAAAAATTAACAGTGTTTATCATTTTTAGAGAAAAACGTTTATTCTTCTTCTTAACCTCAACATTTCTAAATTAAATTTGTCAAATGCATATTAATTAAAAATTAATTACGATTGTCTAATATAACATATAACACTGTACTAATGTACATTATTAAATTTGATGCTGGAATTTTAATACAAACACATACAAACGCAGAGAAATACAGAAAAATACACATTGTAAAATTATATGTGTTTTATTCAAAATCCCCGTGGGAGTCACTTGGCCAAACGGTTGGCGTGCCTTGTTAACATTTTAAAATTCTTTTTGCTACTCCTGTGAGCCTTGCTTGTGGTTTACATCAGCCTGTTCCTGCGTCACCTTTTGCACCAACAAATTGCCAATCTCGCAGTAAGTACAAAATGTTGTTACAAAATATAGAGGGTCAACAACAAAATTAACTTGATCACAATTGCTAGCCTTGTCCCAATCCCCCTGACAATAAAAGGACAATCTGAAAGGATTGCCACAAAACGTTTCACAAAAGTTGTGCAAATGTCACAGATGACATAACTTTCAAATGCACTCAGTGCTCAACCATAAGACCAACTTCCCCCACTTCAAGTGTAGCAAGCCGTTGCTCAATTATTTCGCAAACACGAAAAATTCAACTGCAACTTAAAAGGCTAGAAGAAGAACGTGAACTGAACAAAAAATACCTTGATCAAAAGTATCAGCTTCTTGAAGAAGCCGAGGCTCTTACTGACAGGTCGTCCATAAAGTCTCAGTCCGTTCATAATTGATTGGATACATCGGAACCTCACCCTAGTTTACCAAAACAGTCATTGACCAATAGTCAAAACGACACCCTAAACCGGCAATCAAATTATTTGCCTAATACATCAACAACGTTGCGAAATCGGGTAGAGTTTTTCCAACAAACGTTTACCACTTCTGCCACAAGTTCGTCGTACAGTACCAAAATGTACTACGACCGTCGCACTGTGTTCAATATTTTGAGATAGCGGCCAAAACTCCTTTTGGTTTTTGTTCTCCGATTTTAAAGTTATTAGACTCATATGAAAGTAGACAGTAGTAAACCTCGGGAGCCAAAAAATTAGAACTCTATTTCAACTATTTTACTGAGAACAGGGTGGTCCAAAATGGGCTTTTTCAGAATTTAGTAAATTTATGATATTTTTAGTTAATTTTTAAAGTTTAAATGATCATAACTTTTTTGTTTTTCAAGATTTTTGGACGAAATAAATTTTGTGTTGTAACTTCCTATTACTGGTAAAAAAATTGAAGCTCTACTGTTTTCAGAACAATTTAATTATTTTTTTTAAAAAAGGTCAAATTTCTCGGAAATTTCCTACTTCATAGAGCACAACTCCTGTGAGTCAAGCTGAGTCAAAACACAAATTTATTATTTTGTAGTCCTAACTCTCCCCTACATTCCTATATATACATGTCCATGCATCGGGACTGCACTTTTTGAGCTACAGCAATTTTTCTGACCCAAGGTAAGATATTCGGTACAAATGCACGTCATATTTTTTGAGAAGTTATTTGTATGTGAAAGTGGCTATTATGCATATATTTTGATGAAATTTTGTACAAGAGTTCTTATTGACCCAAAAAATAATTCTGTTGAAATTAGGAGAAGTTGGCCCATATTTGGACCTAGTCCACATAGAAAGGTGTACTCTCAAATTATGTGGTATCTGGCAATTCATTTGGAAAAGGTAAAAAATGATTTTATTGCCATCTAATATACATAACTTAAATACCTGAAAATTGCAAATAAATTTAAAACCAATGGAAATAACTGGTAAAACCAAGTACCTGTTATATTATGTTTCAAAGAGGTAAAAAAGATCATGTTGAAACTTCGAGCAATAGTATATTAATCCATGCATTCATTTTTTTTCTTCATTATTGTTTAAACAATGGCTAAATTCAGTTATAGTGTTCTATCTGATATATATTTTGAACGGAAAGATGAAAACGACATTATTTTACATATAATGAATAATCCATTCTTCAAAATATGCGACAAACAAGAAATTAAAATTCATAACTTAAAAATAAAAAACTTTTTAAATACTTTAAGAAAACGGTACAATCAATGTTCCAGAAACAAGAAATTGTTTTACTCACGCAACCAAGAATGGCTAAGAAATAAACTTATTTTTAAAAAGCCATCAGTAACTACCACGGAAACTGGAAAAGGTGGTCGACCAGCAAAGCCAATTGATAATTGTAGTGAAAGATCACGAAGACGCAAGCTTAAACATATCAATGAAGAAGTTTCTTGTAGCATCATAAAGGATTCATTTCTGCATCAAATTCAACCATCGAAAACTAAAAAGAGTAAAATTGCTATCATTGAAAAAATAGTGGAAGCAAGCCCCAGACGCACAAAAAGGATTTTAGAAAGTATGCCGACACCAACTGAAGAAAATAAATTTACTCCAGAAGAAGCATTTGCACTATTTTTGAATTTGAAAATGCCTAAAAACCAATATACAGAATTGCGGAAGCGAACCAATGAAAAAAATTGTGGAATTTTTCCATCATATCGAGATATAGTTTCTGCCAAAAAAGATTGCTTACCTTCACCAACTGCTATTAGTGTAACTTCAAGTTCAGCAGAAATAAAATTGCAGGATCTTCTTGAACACACTGCAGAACGATTATTAAAGACATTTGATGCTGACTATTTAAAGAAGTTTAAAAATTGCAGCATGACTTTAATTTCTAAATGGGGATGTGATGGGTCCTCTGGCCAGAAACAATACAAACAATGTAATGCGGAAAATTCATCAGATGCCAATTTATTCATGATTTCTTTCGTTCCATTACGTTTAACAAAAACTTATATTGGTTCAGAGCCGTCAACTAGTAGAGCTGCAGAGATAGATGTATGGAAGAATGAAATTCCCTCGTCAACAAAATTTTATAGACCAATAAAGTTTGCTTACAAAAAAGAAACTAAAGATGTCATAACTGAAGAAGTTGGCAAAATAAGAGATGAAATTAAATAACTTCAACCAGTGATATTTGAATTTAATGACCAATGCATCGAAGTTAACTTTAAAATGTCACTTACAATGATCGATGGAAAAGTTGCACAAGCTTTAACCGAAACAAAGTCTTCGTCAAGCTGCACCATATGCCAAAAAACATCAAGTCAATTGAGCCAACCACCAACACAAGACGATAGTTTTAATGAAGCATATGAATTTGGAATGTCACCTCTTCATGCTAGAATTCGTTTTATGGAGCATATTCTTAAATTGGGATACGATTTGGAATTTGGCCCGTTAGGCGAAGCAGTGAGAAACAACAAAGAAAATTTGGAAAAAAGAAAGCAAAAAAAAAAGATACTCAAGAAAAATACCGTGAGATAGGCCTTATAATTGACCAGCCAAAGCAAGGAGAAGGAAATTCTAATGATGGAAACACAGCAAGGAGATTTTTTTCCGATCCAGAAACTACACACTCACAATAATCCATGCTTAAAAATACAAATATGTTTTTCGTAAATTTTTTTTCGTAGAATGTACAAACATTTTGTTTATATTACAAAACTTTTGTATAAAACAAATTATATAAATTTACAAATTTCGTATAAAATACAAACATGATTTCGTAATATTTTTTTAGTACATTGTACAAAAATTTGTAATGTTACAAATATTACATATGGATGTTGATGTGGTTAGAGGTCGGATTTGCAATCAGAAAGTTGCGAGTTCAACTCCTGGTCAGGACAATTTTTTTTTTTTTTTTTTTTAGTTTTTATATTTTTTTTGTTTATTAATGTTTTTTAAATTTCTATGTTTATTTTTTTATTTCATTATTAATATTTTTGTGTTTTGATATAAATGGATATTTTGTATTTTGTTTAATAAAGAGGATCCTAAAACAAGTTAAAGAGGACCCGAAAACACTACTTCCACTTTATTTGCCGGGTTTAGTATGAAATTCAATAAAACAAATAATTAAAAAGATAAAATATTTAATAATAAAATGCAATTCGTTTGAAATTGTTATTTAAGTTTTTTATTATTATTATTTTATTATTTTTTTATTTTGTTTTTTAATATATTATTTGATATATTTATAAAAAAATTATATTATTTTATTTAGTTCCATAAACATAATAAAAATATTTAATTGCCATTTTACCTTTTTTATTAAATATTTGTAGCATATTTTTCTAGTTTTCATAAAAATTTCATAATATTTTCGACTTTAGTTCCTTTTTAGTTTGTTGTATTGCATCAGCTACTTTGGTGCAAATGGTAGAGGGGTCTACTTCAACACAGCAGGACGTCACTGAAATCGTGAGTTCGATTCTGGTGTGGCAATATCACATTATTTTTTTTTTTAATTTTAAAATAAACCCGTAAGGTATGCACCACATTTTGATTTAAAAAAAGTTTTTACAAAACTTTACGAAATGTGATTTGTATATTCTACAAATTTTTTCGTAATGTCAAAATAACCAAAACTTTCGTAAAATGAACAACGGTTTTCGTGTATTTTACCTATAGATTATTATGAGTGCAGCTTCTATAACTGGAGTAGATTATGATTTAATACGACGATTCCAAATCATATTAGAAGTTATAGCAAAAAGATAGATGCAAAAAAATTTGGTCAGTATGCTAATGAGACAGCAACCCTTTATAACCAAAAATATTCTTGGAGACATATGCCAACCAGAGTTCACAAAATTTTGTTCCATGGGGAACTTTTATTAACAAAATTTATTTAATTCTGTCCCACAACAATTTATTTCATGGCATCCAATGTCATCAACAACAAACGTTACCGATAATGCATAATCAAATGCGGCTACCTCCATCTTATGTTGCCCCACAGCAAAGACTGCAACAAAATCACGTGAATGCCCGACAATCACTTCCAAAAGAATTGCCGACATTTTCAGAAGAATGGCCAAATTTTTATGTCCAAAAATGGATGAAACTAATTTAAAAACGCTTACCTCTTTTGCTATTGATGTTGGAAATCTTATTTCCACAATAAATGCCAGCAATTTATTAGATGAAATAAATAGTTCATCTCTTCTGCTTGAATTAATACAAAAACTTCCTCCCTGATTTCAAATGCAATGGGCATCTCAAAAACTACAGCTGATACAACAAAACAAAAAACTAAATTTGTACGAGTTTGACAAATTGTTTTTAATATTGGTATAATAGCTAGCAGTATAACAGTTGATCAATCAACGAACAAGAATAGTAAAGAAAAGATAATTGCAAATACAATGCAAGTAACAACAAACAAAAAAGCTTGTTTTGTTCACTCCCATATTGAGAACAAATGCATTGTGTGTGGTAACAACAACAATAAATGTAAAACAGTAGCTAGCTGCCCAACATACCTATCGATGGATCGTAGTGAGAAATGGGGGCCAGTAAGAAAAAAAAAATTTATGTAAATAATGTTTGTCAAAGCATAGAGGTGATTGTAAGAGAAAAAATAAATGCGGTGAGGAGGGGTGTGAATTTTTTGACCACTCATGATTACATCGCTATTCTGTGCCGGTAACTAAGCAAAATGAAACGTCAAATAATAATATAAGAAATAAAATTGAAACCGAAGCTGTAAACAACAGCCACATTGCTGGAATTAAAGATTTAATGTTGTTTAAAAACATTTGCGTTTATAGACGAAGGACCCAGCATCAGTCTAATGAATGAAAGTTTGGCAAAAGAGTTGGACCTCAGCGGTGTGCCAAACCCCTCATGTTTGCGGTGAACGGGAGGTATGGAAGGACGAGAATATAGTTCTCAAAAACTTAACATTTCCATTTCAGGCACTGATAAAAAACAATTAGATTTAAATGTTCATACAGTAAATTCACTGGATCTTTCGGAACAATCGTTGGACTATGATATTTTTTCAAAGCAATATCGCCACTTGCGAAAAACTGCCTGTGAAGAGTTACACTGATGCTGTGCCACAAATTTCGATTGGACTAAACCATGTTAATCTAGGTGTTTCACGAAAAATTCGTGAAGGTTCTCCATATGAACCGATAGCAGTCTACACAAAACTTGGTTGGCTTATTTATGGCGCTTCTGACGAGAATAAAAACAAAGGTATGAGTTATAATTTCCATGTATGCCAGTGCTCTGCCACCACAGGCGATGAAACGTTAGAACGTTTAGTCAGTAGCTTTAATTCCCTTGAAAGTGTAGGAATAGGTATAAAAGACCCCCTATTTGCTAAAAATGAAAAAAGGGGATTAGATCTTTTAAATAAATTTACACAACAGAAAGAAGATGGACATTATGAGGTTCCACTTCTATGGAAGTATGATGCCATAGGGTTGCCAGATAGTTATGAAATGGCATTAAAACGGTTTAAATGCCTGGAAACTAAATTGTTAAAAAATTATGATCTTTTTAAAATTTTTAAAGAAACGATTACCAAATATCTATCCAAAAACTACATACGAAAATTAGATTCTTCAGAAATCGGTCGTGCGGATAGAAAAATTTGGTACCTACCAATTTTTGCAGTTTTTAATAAAAATAAACCCGGTAAATCGCGTGTCGTCTGGGATGCAGCTGCAAAATCAAATGGTATGTCCCTCAATTTATATTTATTAAAGGGACCTGACCATTTGGCCAATTTACCTTCTGTTCTTTTTAAAATTCGTCAAAAATCGGTGGCTGTCTGTGGAGACATTGAAGAGATGTTTCACCAAATACATATAAGACCTGAAGACAGTGATGTACAACGATTTCTTTGGCGCGATTGTTTACAAAACAAAACCCCCTGATGTCTATGTGATGGATGTCATGACTTTCGGCGCCGCATGCGCTCGTAGTATTTCACAATATATGAAAAATTTAAACGCTAGTAAATATGAAAACGAGTTTCCGAAAGCCGCTCAAACACGAGTGGCACCTTTAAAGTTAACATCTGTTCCCCGATTAAAACTGATAGCTGCTTTAATAGGTGCTAGATTGACAAAGTTTGTAATTAAAAATCAACAAAAGTTAATTTTGGTGCGACTCAAAAACTTTCTTGAGCTGGCTTTATTCTGACCAACGTAAATATACTTAGTTTGTAGCCTTTCGAATTACTGAAATTTTAGAATTGTCTTCAATTAGAGATTTAAAATAGATTCCAAGCATACAAATGTAGCTGGTGATGCTACTTAGTGGTCGAAGATTCCCAAAATCTGAAATTCGAGCAGGTGGCTCCAAGGTCCGAAATTTTTATTTCTTACAGAAAACGAATGGCCTCAAGGAGAAACTCTACCTGAGTCAACGGAAGAAGAGCGAGTGCAAATTGCACAATTAGATAATATTTTTGATGTTACGAGATTTTCAAAATGGACTCGTCTTTTACGAATAGCAGCATATGTTTCACGATTTTTAAATATATGCCGCAAAATTAGTAAACAAAAGGGCGAGTTAACCCAAGAGGAGTTACAAAATGCTGAAAAAAATTTGTATATGCAGACCCAATCTGAGAGTTACTGCAACGAAATTCTCTTATTAAAACCGAACAATATTATTCCAAAAGGCAGTGATATTTATGATAAAAATCCATATTTAGGTGATGGAGTTTTAAATGTTAAACGTAGAATCGATACCGCTGATATTCTACTGTCTCAAAACGCCCAATTATATTACCTAGCAAAAGTTACACCACTCAATTGATTTTAATGAATCATCATGAAAAAGTCTACTATATGAATCACGAGACGGTATCAACGAAATTAGACAAAAATATTATATTTCAAAACTTCGCGCAACTTTAAGTTCAATAGTTCGCCGCTGCCAAATGTGCAATGTTGCATCTCATATGGCACCATTTACGTACACCGGTGTGGATTTTTTTTGGCCCAATTTTGGTAACCGTAAATCGTCACAAGGAGAAAACGCTACGGATGTTTATTTACTTGCTTGACAGTACGGGCAGTTCCCATCGAAATTGCCCATTCTCTAACAACGAGTTCCTGTATTTAGCTATACGCAATTTTATGGCCCGAAACGGAATTCCACATGAGTTTTACAGCGACAACGGGACAAATTTCGTCGTGCTGAGAGCTACGAGAGGCTTTGGCAGACGTCGATAAAGATGAGCTTCTAAAAACGTTCACAACGACAACAACAAAATGGAATTATAATCCACCGGCTTCGCCCCACATGGGTGGTGCGTTTGAGCGGTTTGTTCGCTCCATTAAAACAATTTTATGTAATATTATGCCTTCTAGGGCACCCAGTGATGAACTGCTACAGAGCATGATGATTGAGGTAGAAAACTTTATAAATTCAAGGCCCTTTGCCTACGTCCCTATTGACGACGAAACGGAATGAAGTGCTAACTCCAAATCATTTTCTGCTGGAAAGCTCCACTGGGCTAAAACCTCTGTCTACTTGTAACGATAGTGGTATATTACTAAAACGAAGTTGGCTTACGTCCCAGCAATACTCAAATATTTTTTGGAAGAAGTGGTTTACTGAGTATCTTCCAACATTAACATGTAGGTCGAAGTGGCATGATTCCCCAAAACCTTTAAGTCAGGGGGACATAGTGATCATAGTTGGCCCTTCTCTTCCTCATAACGTCTGGCTACGCGGAAAAGTCTTGGAGACGTGATTGGCAAGCGACGATCAGGTACGAAGTGCAAAAGTGCTGACTCAACATGGAGTTCTGTAAAAGCCTGTTTTCAAGCTGGCGATTTTGGATGCTGCTCCACAACAAGAGTCTGGCGGCGAAGAATCTCCTTGCCATACGGCGGGGGAGTGTTAATGATGTCTCCAAAATCCCAATAATTTTATTTGATGTACATCTGGCATCACCAAAATTAACTAATTTATTTGCCATACAAATATTTTCAGATTGTTAAGTTTGTAAAAAACTTAACGAAAGATAAAACATTTAAGGTTTACCTCAGAGCATGCGCCCTTTTGGCAGCCATTTTTAATCTGAACTACAAGTTGGCTGTGCACTGCGGTCGGGAGCAAAATTTATTTTCATATAAATATTTGGTTTTAAAAAAGTTCCTGGTGGTTTTCGTACCAAAAAGTATGTAAATAATTTTTTTTTTTTTTTGTAATTATAAATTTTTTCCTAACAATTTAAATTTAATGTAGGAATTTTAATACAAACACATAGAAATACATAAAATACACATTGTAAAATTAAATGTGTTTTATTCAAAAGCCCCGTGGGAGTCACTGGGACAAACGGCTGGCGTGCCTTGGTAACAGACGGAATATCAAATACAAACAGTTCGCATAAATTTTATCAACAAATGATCTGACAAAAGATTGAACGAAATTGTCACAGATCCATTGAAATAGAAGAGTTTGTTGGGGTCAATTGAACTAGAAAAAGCACTCACTCAAAGAACTAGATTGCAAAAAGTCTATAAAAAATTTTGTTTTTGTCTTCTATTGAAAATATTGGCATTTCATATAACAACTAACATATCGCACACCTAGTACAAAAGTGACTCAACTCAAAATTTTTCATTTTTCAGAAATCGAGAAAAAAAATATTTGCAACTTTATACAAATTGAAACAAAAAGAAATACATAACTGCTTTTTAGCAACAGTTAACAACAACAAAATACACTGATACTTTTTTATGGATAAACAAGTATATTGTGCATAGTTTAAGCATATAAAACCGAAAAATTAAATTTTGAGTTGAGTCACTTTTGAACTGGGTGTGCGATATGTATCAATCATGTATGATATGGACAAAGAGTTCAGAGTTTCCATTCAAAATTCAGAGAAAAATTCAAAATATAATTTTCCAAAACTTCGGGTTCTTATGAGATATTTAGCGAGATCGAAATACTAGTATCAACCTAGCTAATATGTTTGTTTTGCCGTATTTTATAAATATACGGAGGTTGAAAGCTGGTTATAAATTGAAAATAACAAAACTAATATCGATGTATATAAAAACAAAAAACTAATAAAACTGTAATAAATTAAATTTTTCATTTTTCATTTAAAATTTAGAAATCATTGAAGCGATTTTCTAATTGAAAATAAAAACATAATTTTATATTTAAAAATACATCAATTTAAATTCAGAAAATTTAAATACATGTGTTCAATAATTCCATTTAATAGAACATGTCAAATAATATTCACCAAATATAAAAAGCAATTTAGGAAATATGTATTATTTTTAGTACAAAAAAAAACGTTTTTTGTAATTCAGAATCATCTGTTTAAAATTCACATATTGAATATTAATAGAAAATTCTGATTTTCAAGTGATGTTCCAGAATCAAAACTTATTTTTGGGTTTCGAAAAGAAACCGAGCTATAATTTTTTTTTTTTTTTTTAATTTCTCTCTTTATTAATGCAATCTATATTTTTTTATATTAAACATTAGATTTGAGTTAGATACATATACATAAAATGGCTATGATCCATTGATCATACCATAAAGTTAAGAAGGTTTTGCTGTGGTTATTTAAAGAGTTGTACATCTCCATTTTAAAAGGAAATAGTTTCATCGCATTAAGTCTTGAGGAGCCCTGCGCCTTAGTCTTACAAATGTTGTGTTATTTCTCATGAGGTTTGATGCAAACGGATTTGGATGTTGTTTAATTCTATTTTTGTAGGATGCCAGCTGAGTTTTTATTTCGTCTTTTATGGTAGGTATTTTGAGATCTTTGTGGAGTTGATGATTTGTTACATACCAAGGTGCGTCAACAATTCTTCGAATTGTTTTTGATTGAAAACGCTGGAGAATTTCAATGTTTGAGGTGGAGGCGGTGCCCCACAACTGGATCCCATAGGTCCAAATTTCAGAATACATTTATATATTGTTAGCTTGTTTTCAATGGAGAGTCGGGAATCAATGATAACCCGAATTTTCTTAGTTGGATATCTAAAGCTTTACGTTTAGTTTGAATGTGTTTTTTCCACGTTAGCTTTTTATCTAGGTGTATACCAAGATATTTCGCTTCGTCCTTTTGGGGTATTTTAGTGTCATTTAATTTGATAGGAGGACATATCTGACGATTTAATGTAAATGTAACCTGCACAGATTTCGACTCGTTTGCTTTTATACGCCAAATTTTTAGCCATGACGATATATCATTTAGGCATTTTTGAAGAGTTAATGATACGTTTTCGTGGTTTTTGTCAACAGCTAATGCAGCTTTATCATCCGCAAAGTCCCAATGATGACACCTTCAGGCTGGGGAAGGTCGAAAGTGTAAAGTAGGTAAAGTGTGGGTCCCATAATGCTACCTTGGGGAACTCCTGCAGATATTGTATTTAAATCGCTTATATCACCTTCTTCTTTTACAAAAAATAAGCGGTTTTGTAGGTAGGACTTAATAATAAATAGAAATTTATAGGGAGGATTTTCTTGAATTTGAATAGTAAACCATCATGCCACACTTTATCAAAGGCTTGGGATATGTCTAGAAACACTGCTGTGCAGCACTGTTTTTTCTCAAATGTTTCATGAATAGTTTCAACTAAACGATGAACTTGTTCTGTGGTTCCGTGTTGTTTTCGAAATCCAAATTGGTGTGTTGGTATAAGACTTTTCTATTCAATAATGGGTGTCAGTCGTTTAAGAAATAAAGACTCGAGGACCTTTGAAAAAAGGGGCAGCAAACTTATTGGACGATATGAAGTAAGTTGCTCGGCTGGCTTTCCAGGTTTCAGTATCATTGTTATTTGTGCAACTTTCCATTGGATTGGTACGAAGCAGTGAGTTATGCAAGCATTGTATATATAGGTTAATAGCGTTATACCTTTTTCTGGCAGTTCTTTTAATGCCTTTGCTGTGACTAAATCATATCCTGGAGCTTTATTTATTTTCAATTTGCTGATAACGTTATAAACTTCAGATTTTGTAAATTTTTTAATCGGTAAATCAAGTTGGTGGGTTTCATTTAAAAAAATTTTTATTTGATCGGGAACTTCATTATTATTTTCTACCTTGTTTGGAGTAAATACTTCTTTCAAGTGATTGGCAAACGTGTTTGCTTTATCCTGGTTGCTCTTAGTCCAGTTATTATCAGTCTTGCGCACTGGATGGTTTACTTTATGCTGCCGTTTTACTTTATTAGTTATTTTCCATAACGAAAAATCTGTAGATTTCGTACAATCCAAATTTTGTATGTCTGATTCAAATTTTTTATCTTTTTCATTCTTTAGTAGCGTTTTTAGTTCTGCAGTTAGTTTGTTTAAAATGGTTTTATCACCTGGAGATTTTGTTGTTTGCCAACGCTTTCTAGCTTTACGTTTTTTTTTTTTAATTTATTTCGAATTTCGATCGAACACTTGGGAATGTTCGCGAAGCTATACTGAGGAGTGGAATTCCAAGCTGATTGTTGTATTGTATTTACAAGATGTTCTACAGCATCTGTAATGTCTTCATAGCTTTTAAGTGGAAGTTGTGTGACTAAATTTTCACTTATAAGGAAACGATATCGACTCCAATCAGTTTTTTTTCGTGTGGAGCTTACATGGTTGCTCAATATTGCTAAATTTATGTTTTATATGCAATATTACCGGGAATGATCTGATGATAAGTCAAGGCATGATTGGCATGTTTGATATTTGGGTGCCATTCCTTTTGATACACAGAAATCGATAACGTCAGGGATCTTGTTTAGGTCTGTGGGCCAGTATGTGGGTGTATTAGGAAATGTAACATTTAATCTAAGATCTTTAATTGCGGAATATAGTTGTCTATCTTTGGTTGTTATTAATCTAGATCCCCAGATTGTATGTTTTGCATTGCAGTCACCACATGCTAAGAACCTGTTTCCTAACTTTTTGAAAAATTCCTTATAATTTTCCTTTTTGATATTGGAATACCTTCATGGTGTTTGATGGTATTTTTTATTAAAATGGCTGATCCACCATGAGCTGTTTGATCTGGGTGCAACACTTGGTAGAACTTGTATTGGGGTATGTAAAAGTGACTTTTTTGAGTGAAATGTGTTTCAGATATAAGGAATATATCTATTTGATTTGTTATTAGAAACGATTTTACCTCTAGCGATTGCTGGGCTAGACCATTTGCGTTCCAAAAAGCGATTTTAAGGCAATCCATTTTGAATAAACTTAGATGTTAAATTCATTATAAGGTTTGACATCTGATATATTTTTAATTTAAAATGGAAAATCCAAATTTTAATCTTTGGTTTTGAAATAAGACCTTTCTAATGGTGTAAATTTCGTTTAGATAAAGTCATCAACATTTTTTGTAAATGCTATATGCTAAAATAAAAAAATATATTTTGGTCTAATGTAATTTTGGTCTTGTTCGTGGTTTTTCCCTATCAAATAATTTTTAGCTTTAAAAAAGTCATATTAATAGTACATTTTTTTTTGCTAATTTTAGAAAATCGGGTTTCAAAAGTTAGTAAATACAAATTAGTTAAATTTGCAACCTAAATTAGTACAAAATTTAGTAATTTGTAAAATAAGGATAGCAAAAAATTTTACTAAAAATAACTGTTTATAATAATAGTAAAGTGAGATTGAAAACTGATTTACTAATTTTTTACTTTACTAACTTTTGTTTGTTGAATGTATTACTCTGGGGTCAACTTTTTTTTTTTTTTTTAAGATAAGCAACACTCAGGAAATTCTTCCTATTTATTAATGTGTTGCTTTCTTTGGAAATTGGATAGTGGAGAGATGAAAGGTGGGGAAAGATGAAAGGCTCCAAACATGGCAACACTGTAATTGCGCGAGATGATAAGTCTTAGAACAGTTGTTGCTCGCCACCTGATGGAGAGTTGGCGAACTTATTGAAGCTTTTTGGTTCATAGCCCTGATTCATTATTTTACTTCGGTGGCGTTAAGTGCTATGGGAACACCGAAGGTGGGAGCTGTGATACATATGAGGGATAAAAAACTCATACATATTACTTTTCTAAATTGATATTGCCGTCACCGGGAATTGAACCCGGGACCATCTGTGTAACAGTCCAATGCGCTAACCAGTACATCACATCGCCCACTAAACCTGTAAAAGCGGTAAAAACCTACATACAGCGTGAAGCAGTGGTTTAAATATAAAGCTTTGTGCATTAAATATGAGCCACAAATTTATTTCCATCAAAATAAAAGCAGATTGATTACTTTAAAAAAGTTTTTAAATGCAAACCGCCAAATTTTAATGACATTTTTCTCGAAATCTGTACCATAGATTAATACACCATTGAAATCAGCATATTTAAGATATATATAATTGATGGCCATATCTTTATTAAATTTTAAAAAATATCATTTTGTCCTTCTGTGTAATTAATGATTAAATTTTTAGACAAATTTCCTCAAAAGGATACTATTATTTTCAATAAAAAATGTAGTTAGAGTTTGTCTGCTTTATTACAAATATTTTAATTAAATGCAGAGGTTTTCACTTGTTTATTTTCCAAGTATAACGCACTAAATGATTAACAAAGAAATTTTATATGTACAATTGCTCTTAGTTTAACAATAATATGATCTATGAAGGTGATGCAAAGTCAAACCAAACCATGATTTAAATTGGTAAAAAACGACAAAACAAAATTCTGCAATTAGGGCCATATAACTGAGATCAGTCTAAAAAACATTTTTTCCCTTTGCATATAATATTTTAATACATAATTGTACATAACAGTTTTTTAGTGGCTTCGTAAAATTAACACTGACAATGTTTATGAGGATTCCCAAAATATTTCATTTTTTGCACCAACCGTTAGTGAGCTTTACCATTTTGAAAAAAGTGAATAATTTTTTATTTTTTTTACATGCGTTTTTAAAAGATCTTGCATTTGATACCCTGCTTTTTTTACTATGGACCAACACTCGGGGGATGCTCGCTACTAATGCAGTGCACTGCGTTGACATCAGTAAAATAGGTTATGGTGAGGAGGAAATATGGAATAGTGTCTATGGATATTTGACTTGAATTTCTCTAAATTGTTAATGTCAGGACGTCTGAGGGGAGTTTATTCCACATAAGGGTGGTACCACAAATTAACGAATTTACTTGATAATGCGTTGTGCTGTCCACTGGACTATCAACAACAAACGGATGAAATCTACCGGATAAACGTGTTTTACGAACAAAAACACTGGCTGTTGGAATAAGTTCACATGTCTCAGTAGAACACTTTCCATGGTAGTATCAATGGAACAATGACACAACCCGCATTCCGACGATGCACCAACGAATCAAGAGATCTGGATTCCCTACTGCCATTAAGGAGCGCCAACTTTGCACACGGTTCAGAAGCTCCAAAATAGACTGTAAAGCCCCTGCCCATATAAGGGAGTTGTATTCCATCTTCGGCCGGATATAGGGGGTATAAATAAGTAGATTAGATGGAGTGAAGTACTTCTTGCACCGATAAAGAAAGAAAAGAGACTTGAATGCTTTTTTTGTTTACAGTTTCATGGAACGAAAAAAAAAATATCTTGAGAAACTAAAAAGGAGACCTTTTTTAATAATGGTCCAGCTTACTAACGGATATCGCAAAACACGAAATATTTCGGGAATATTATTAGAAATAGTCAAGGTTTATTTTCAGGAGGCCACTAATATTTTTTCTAATATTCAAACATTTTAAAATTACAAATATATCTTTGTTTAGGTTTGCAAATTTTAATCATTGTAA
This sequence comes from Delia radicum, assembly GCA_021234595.1. Taxonomy (NCBI): domain Eukaryota; kingdom Metazoa; phylum Arthropoda; class Insecta; order Diptera; family Anthomyiidae; genus Delia; species Delia radicum. Next base: position 184,850,885 of record CM037853.1, read on the forward strand.
ATATATATACATAATTACCTGAAAACATATTCAAAAGTGTATTTTGACTGCGTGTCTATTCACTATTATCTACTTTATTCCATTTTAATCCTAATAAATTTGAAGGCTAATAATCTCCGCTTCAAGATTACCACATTTCCATTAAATTTATTCTAAACAAAAATAAATATTAAAAAAAAAATGAAAATTTGATGAGATCTTTAGCCAGATCGAAATACTATTTAGTATCAACTAAGCCAATATGTTTGATTTGCTTTATTTTTGTAAATAAACGGAGGTTGAAAGATCGTTATAGATTAAAAATAGAATTTGTTCAGTTGGATGTATGAAATCCAACTTTGAAACATGTTTGTGATTTTGGGGTGTTAAAAAAATATATGCAGGTAAGTATATTTTGTTCTAAAATATATCTTTTAGCATCACGTTAATTTGTGAGCGCTGTAGTGTAATGGTTAGCGCGTTGGACTATTACAGAGATGGTCCAGGGTTCGATTCCCGTTGACGACAACATCAATTTAGAAAAATAATATGTATGGTTGGTTGGTTGGTTTAAGTGGCAGCTCACGCTACTCGTGAGCATCAAGTAGAGTCAAAAAGCGACTCCGTTTTGAAGAGACCACACTACCCGTAAGGAACTAGTATCCGGAGTACTAGACCCCACCCCGTTCGGTTAAGATAACGTATGAGATTACCGAATCCCACACGTGATATTACCGAGAGGTCGTCCAGTATATGGTCACCCAAGATCCGGAGTCGAATATTCTGCAGCGCCGGACAATCGCAGAGAAGATGCTCCACAGTCTCCTCCTCGCCCGGTATGCCGCAGCTGCGACAATGCGAACCGCGTACAATCCCAAGTCTAATGCCATGCCTACCAATCAGCCAGTGACCGGTCAGAACAGCCGTCAGCCTCGAGACGTCCCTCCTGCTCCTGCTCAGGAGAGAGTTTGTACGCCCTAGGTCGTAGTTGGGCCACGTAAGTCTCGCGGTCCTACAGGTATCCAAATTATGCCACCTGTTCCCCGCCCTGCGAAAATAGTGCCGGAAAATTTCCCCCTTAACAGTCCCCAGCGGTGCAGCGACTGACACCGATGTGGAGACGTTTAAGGCAGATCCTGCCCTTGCCAATTCATCTGCCCTTTCATTACCGTAGAGGTCTCTGTGGCCGGGGACCCAAACTAGAGTAACTTGGGATAGACAGCTTAGCCTGGACAGTTCCTCCCTGCACTGACCAACGAGAGCAGAGGATGTGACGTACGAGCTCAGGGACATTAGAGCCGCTTGGCTATCGGCGAAAATGCCCACTGTCCCTCGAGCCCCCCTTTCAGACAGGAGTCTGCAGGCTTCCCTGATAGCCAGAATTTCCGCCTGAAAAACAGTAGCGTGATCAGGTAGCCTGAAAGAACACCGCAAGTTACACTCACCCGAGAAGACCCCGGAGCCTACACCACAACTCATCTTTGAGCCGTCGGTATATACCCTGATGTCAAAACCAAAAGTTGGATCCCCCATATCCCACTCCCGCCTGGAGGGAAAGCTAACCCGAAAAGGTCGGCAGAAATCCAATCTAGGAGTAACATAGTCGGACTCAAATCCCACACGTGGGTGAAGTCCATCAAGAAGCCTAGCATGTCCATAGGTCCTGGACTTCCAGGAACCCGTTGCAGCAAGCCGCGCTGCGCTGCTAGAAGAAACCGCCATTATATGCAAATCAATAGGGATAATGTGAAGCATTACATTGAGAGCCTCCGAGGGGCAAGTTCTTATCGCGCCCGTGACCCCAATGCAAGCAGAGCGCTGCACCCTATACAGACGATCCGTAACCACCCTCTTAGTGGTCGCAGTCCACCACACGATAGAGCCATATGTCAGTATTGGACGCACAATAGCCATGTACATCCACAGCACCATTTTCGGACTCAAACCCCACCTTGAACCAAACATCCTCCTACAGGAGTAGAAGGCTACCGTTGCCTTCCTGACCCTGTGCTCGGTTGTTAAGTCGCCATGATAGTTTAGAGTCCAAGATGATACCCAGATATTTCGCATGATCAGAGAGGGTGAGCTCACAGCCTTGCAGTTTTATATCACTCATATGTATTGCAGCGCCCACCTTCGGTGTTCCCATAGCACTTAACCCCACCGAATCCGTGTGTGTAGTTGCCAGACCTCCTATCGGACGCGTCCCAGGTGGTGGATAGGGGTGGGGGGGGCTATGTTTGGGCTAGCTTCATTTTTGTTTGTCCTAAAACGGATAAAACTGCTATTCTAAATTCGGCCCTAGGGGGTTTAGGTACCACCCTCGGAACAAAAACTGGATAGGGTCGCTCCCGAAAACAGGCTTAATGTGGTTAAATGTAAGAAGAAGTATGTGCTGGTATTGCCAAACTCACCATAAAAGGAAGGTGAAACTATCCGGGGCTCAACGGCGTAAACTCGCCAAATAAAACCGGATGAAGAAACCTCCGAAAGCTGGCAACGTTACAAAAGCTAAGCATGATGGCACTTTGGAGAAAGAACAATCTACACCCACATTCTTGGATGTGGGCAAGAGAATTCGATTCCCCGAGGACCAGAACATTGTTATCGCAAAAAAGAAGAAAAAGTGTTCCCCGTCCACCAGTAGTTCGGCAACCAAAAAGTCCATCTCTGGGAAAGGAGGCTCCATTACGGATACTCAACTGACCGGAATGAACAACCCGTTGGCGGCTACTGAACCGACGGCGCCGAAGACGATCTCTTCACGGAACGACAGGGTTCCCAGCCAGTTTTCAATGAAGAGAAAGTCAGAAGCGAAATCGGGTAAGGACATCCCATCTCTTATGCGAAGATAGCTAAGAGGTCAGTCATGGACGAGCTAAGCTACGCTGTGATTGACCAAAATAACCCTTCGGGGAAAATCCCGGCAGCCCAGAGACAACGTCTCGAAGAAACTATTACTACAATGATTATGCAGTATGTCTTAGAGGCGGACGACGACGCTGCTTCAATCCAAATTAATAGCTACAACTTTTCGATGGATGTCCTTATGCTACAGCTGGCCTCAAAAACTTGCATAGATATCCTGAGAAAGTTGGTGAAAGAAATTCCTGCCCCTTGGGAATGCGCTAAGCTGGCCCTCGTTAATAAAGCGGAAACTCCATCCCTGACCAAGACGTCGGTTTTTATAAAAGGTTTGGGTGGCAAATATGCTACGGAGCAGATCCTAAGGGTCCTCGGCAGACAAAACAAGGGTCTAATCGTGGAAAAATGGGAGATTTTTTACAGGGAGGAAGTCCCAACGGGTACTCTAATAGTTGTTGGAATCCACCAGGACTACAGGGCTCATCTAAGGAAGTCGAAGGGCAAAGCGATCTTCGTATCCACAGCCGTCTACTTTAAAGAAGGCAAGAATGCAATTCGCTGGGATAAGTCGGACGCTAGCATGCAAACTGTAGTGATGAAGCGACCGCTAACAAGGCATAAAATATGCCACAAATGAAGACCCAGATCCTGCAGGTCAACCTCCATCGGAGTAAAACGGCTACTCTCGCTCTGATGGAAAAATTACGCAGAGGTAAGATTCATATTGTATTAATACAGGAACCTTGGACCACTAAGGACAAGGTTGCTGGATTTAACGATCCGAATTTCCAAATATTTTATGTACACGCAGGCTCTCGGCCAAAAGCCTGTATTATGTGTCACAAAAATCTAAACTTTTTTTTCTCCCTAGAGTTATCCACGGTAGATGCGACCGTCCTTACGCACGGGAGCCCGAAGATGTTGCTGGTCTCGCTATAACTACCATCTGATACGGCGACTCCACCACCAACGCCAGAACTCCAGGGAATTGTAACGGCTGCAAGGCAAATATGTAAGGAAATTCTAATAGGTTGTGATGCGAACTCTCACCACATAGCTTGGGGCAGCACAAACCGCAACACGTGAGGGGACGCATTACTCGAATTTCTAAACTCAAACAACCCCTTTACCCTGAATATTGGTAACACGGCTACGTTTGTTAACAGATTAAGGGAAGAGGTATGGGATATAACGGTATGCACCGAAAATTTAGTGGATGATATCCAGGAATGGCACGTCTCGAACGAACATTCCTTTTCATATCATCGGTACATTCTCTTTAGGATAGCACAGCCTTCACCGGAACCGATAACGTACCGGAACAAGGCTCAAATGAACTGGACCAAATTTAGGGATAAACTACATTAACGTCTTGGCACGCATCACGAACACCTTGAGCGTGGGGCCGACACAGACAGGGAAGTGGTTAGGATAACGGGCAGACTTATTGAAACGTGTTAGGAGTGTTGCCCACTCCGATCGCGAAGATCTCCTCGGGAAAAACCCTGGCTGATGGGGGATTTGATAAATCTCGGGAGAGATGTCCGCAGACTTTTTAGTAGGGCCCGTCGAAAGAAACGATCGGTGTACTGGGATAACTATCACAGTAGACTCAGGGAGTATAATAAAAGTATACGCACGGCGAAACGCAACTGTTGGAAACTTTTCTGTGAACAAGTGGACAGCGTGAGCGAGGGTATCAAGGATCAAGAAATTCTTATCGAAAACACATACGCAGCCCGAGACCCTTGTAGACGCAAGCGGGAGGAGGGCGGACACTATGGAACAGTCGCTAAGAATACTTATGGAAACACACTTTCTTGTGGATAGGGCGGGAACCAACTTGAACCAAGGGCGACATACGTTTGGCCTTCAGAGGACCAACAACTTGCAACAACCTTGGGGCGATCAGTTGAACCTATTGGGTACCTACCACGATCGGGCCATAGTATGGTAATAACCAGGGATATGGTGAGAAGAGCGGTTAACAGTTTCGTCCCGGACGAGATCTTTCCAGCTCTGCCACAGCAGAGCATGAATTAGATCGACGGAAATCTGGTTAATATTTTTACTGTGTGCCTAACATTCGCGTACACTCCAAGGTTATGGCAGGATGCAAAAGTTGTCTTCATGCGAACCCAAAGGCTTATCTTTCTTAACTTTCTTTTTACTCAATACCATGGAGAGGTTAGTGAATGACATGGTTAAGGGTCAAATTCCTAGGGAATTACTTAGGTTTGGACAACATGCCTACTTGAAGGGGCGTTCAGTGGAAACGGCTCTTCACGAGGTGGTTTGTCAAGTGGAGAGATCTTTTGATCTGAACTGTTTCACTCTGGCAATTTTTATTGATATAGAGGGGGCTTTTAATAATGTCTTGACCAATGTGCTTATCCAGTCTCTAGACCAATTTGACATTCACCGGGACATAGTAGCCTGGGTCGGTCTTATGTTAGGGAATAGGTGGATAAATTGCGAGGCAAATCGCATAGGGATCAGAGACAGGGTTAACCGAGGGACTCCTCAGGGGGGTCCTATCTCCACTCCTATGTCTTGGATATCAATGTAGGAGGGCATCTTATGCACTCGCACTGGCGTACAACTGGGCTAGGCCCAGGGGCCTAAATGTCAATCCGGACAAAACTGAAATATGCCTTTTTACTAGGAAGAGGAAGATCATTGATTTTGATGAACCTATCTTCCTGGGAAAAACGGTTCACATCTAAGATAGGGTCAAGTATCTGGGAGTTATTCTTGATAGAAAACTATACTGAAGAGGACCCACATATCGTGGGCCGTCTGTAGAAGGGCAATAGGATCTAAATGGGGTCTGAATCCCAGAATGACACAATGGCTATACATTAGCGTTGTCAGACCTATACTGACGTACGCATCTGTAGTATGGTGGACATCGATGAGATTTGGCTCGTATGAGGAACTATTGCAGAAAGTACAGGCCTATGCTGTTTGGGCATTAGTGGCGCAATGAGAACCGCATCTACTAGGGCTGTCGAGACCATTCTAAAAATTCGCCAAATTGAGAAACAGGTGAAGTACGAGGCCGCATTGACTATGATGCGGCTAACGGCTACCGGGGAATGGGACAGTAATGGCCATATTACCGGTCACCGTACGACTTTGGACCAGTTGCCAGGGTATTGCGTCCCAGAATGGGATTGCGACAGGATTTCAGAGTGGTCGATCACGACGCTCTGTGACACATTAATCCCCGACAGGGAAACATTGTTAAATGGACCTTCTTGGGCAACCACCCGGGGATCCACTTTTACAAGGATGTTTAAAATGGGGCTGGGCTTCTGTGACGCTGACTTCAATGTACGCAAATGCTTCCGTCTTCCTAACCATAATACCGTACTACAGGCGTAGGTCACCGCGAGTACGGAATGCATTAAGCAGGTGATTATCACGTGCTTGACCGGTGATATTGTGATTTTCACGGATAGCCAAGCGGCTATACGGGCACTATCTACGGACTCTGAGGGATCAATGACGATACTCAGGGGACGCATTGAGATTATATGGGTGCCGGGACACGAAAATGGCTAATGAATTGACTAGGGGAGGATCTTCCCTGGAGGTAATCACTTTGGGAAACGCTAGACCTTCTCGAGCTCTCAAGGAGGAGCTGGAGGATTGGGCTGACATCATGCATAGGACTATCTGTGAGAATGCGGGTGTTGGCAGGACCACGGGGATTCTCTGGGGAAACCTGGACAGGGACAGGACGAGGGAAATTCTGAATCTTAGTAGGAAGGAACTGAGTCTTTTGATAGAAATCCTAACGGGACACTCGACACTGAGAACCCATCCCCACCGTATTGGTAGAGCGGAGTCGGGAGTGTATAGGGCCTGTGGGGAGGACGAGGAGACCCTGGAACACTATCTCTGTGAATGCCCTGCATTTGCCGGGAACCGGGTCGAAATACCAATATCCACATTGGGGGATCTTAGGGGCATAGGATGGAAGAGTTTGAGGAATTTCGTCAGTGCGACGGAGTTCCTGGGGTACGAAATAGACATGGGACCGAATTTTTAGAGCCGACATTCTGGCTTAAGTGTAAGTCCTCAGGGACTTGAGTCGGATTAAGGAAGCATTTCCCTTCTCCGAATCCTCTTTTCGACCTAACCCAACCCTAACCTAACCCCACCGAAGTAAAATAATGAATCAGGGCTATGAACCAAAAATCTTCAATAAGTTCGCCAACTCTCCATCAGATGGCGAGCAATAACTGTTTTATGACTTATCATCTCGCGCAATTATAGTGTTGCCATGTTTGCAGTCCTTCATCTTTCCTCACCTTTCATCTCTCCACTATTCCCTTTCCAAAGAAAGCAACACATTAATATATGGGAAGAATTTCCGGAGTGTTGCTTCTCTTTTAAAAAATAAAATAAAAAATTACCATGGGGTTTTCGGTAAAAGTTTTAGAAATGTGCAAAAAAAAGTTATCATTTTGTGGGAGTAGTTGTACGTAGAGCACATACACCATCCTGCAGCCATAGCAGTTTCTCTGGCAATATTTCCCTTGGTTTCGGTTGACAATTGGTAGTCGTTGCCCATGGAGTGAAACCTGATAGAGTGAAACCTGATAATACCGGCCACTCCTGTCCTTAAAGAACACTTATGGTGCAAGGGAATCACTGCATCAAACTTTTGTAATAATATGGTCTATCATTCCCGCTGTCTTTCCCATAATTATTACGTATTTATCCGTGTAAAACGGAAACTTTTTAAGATTTATACAATTGTCGATTGTACCCCATGGGGTGGGGCAGTTTAGCCATTTTGGGTTACTTTTAAAAACATTACCCACAGAAAAGCATTAGCAAATCATGTAGAAACCACATTAAATTAAATAGAAACATCTTTGAAACCAAACTAAGTTTGTTTTCTATTAAGTTTAAATATGTTTTTACTTATTTGTAAAATGCGGAAATGACATCTATAATGTTGAAATATTAATTTAAAAATGAAAGAGTTTATTTTAACTAAAATCATGTTTACATTAATAAGATTCATACTTAATTTAAAAATGTTCGTCAAAAAAAAATTTTAAATTTATAAAAAATAATATTAAATTTATAAAAAATATTATTAAATTTTTAAAAATTAATATTAAATTTATTAATGTGTTGTACGGTCGCATCGAGAATAGTGATAGTAAAATTTTATTTTAAAATATACAACAATAGATAATAGTACGACACAAAAATAGATAATAGTACGATACAACATTTGTACATATGTTTAGTGTATGTTAAAGTGTGCTAACAGAGAGATAACCCAACAGAAAATCTTCGTCATATTGAAAATAAAAAATGTTATTTTACCATCTCTATGTTTACAATACAACATATACGACACTTAGCACACCTTGTGAATACCTTTATTAATTTAAATATGTAATAGTTGACTTAACTATGATTTCTTTTCTCTGTGTAAAAGTATTACATAAGGCAAAGGAGTAAATGGAATTTTAAGCATTCAAATAAAAGTGAAGATGTGTACATCGAAATATTAAAAAGAATTGTTCCAGAAATGTTATTGGTTTGGCCAGCACGTCAAAAAAGCAGCGAATGCTCCAAAGCCCAAAGGATTACCGGCCGATAAGCCTGACATGATTTTTGCTGAAAAATATGGAACGAATCGTGGATGACATGGCTAAGGATCAAGTCCTAGCGGTCTGTTTATATTCAAACAACACTCGTACTTAAATTGACGTTCAGTGGAAACTGCTCTTCAAGAGTGGGTTTGCCACGTTGAGAGGTTATTTATTGATATAATGTCTCGACCGAAATGCTTAACCGATCTCTAGACCAGTTTGACATCGACCGGGCTCTTGTAGACTGGATCAGCCATATGCAAGGAAACCGATGGATTAATTGCAAGGTCAACGGGATCAGTATGCTGTGTGACCCCTCATTGCGGCATTCTATCACTACTACTTTGGTGTTCATCCCATAAACAGTCTTTTAAGGATTTTAGCCACTGGTTTCCAACATATCTTTTATGTAGACAATGTGGAGATACTCTCAAGGCGGTCAAATCCTAGACGTCGAGAATGAGGCCTTCTGAAGCACTCGAAATGTATTACAACTGGACAAGGCCTCGGGTTCTTAATATGGACACGAACAAAACTGACATATGCCTTTTCACTCGAAAGAAGAGTATCATTAGTTATGATTGACCACCTTTTCTGGGTAAAGTTGTTAGTGTCTCTGAAGCAGTGAAGTATCTAGATGTAATTTTTGACAAGAAATTATACTGGAAATAACACATAGAGAGCAGAATCACTAAAGCCCACCGAGCGTGACCCATATGGAGAAAAGCTGTAGGCTCTAAATGGGGATTAAACCGGAAAATGACACACTGGGACTACACAAGCGTAGTCAGCCCCGTTTGGACTTATGCGGCAGTAGTATGGTGAAAACAATCACAAAAATGAAGGGATTTACAAATAAAATTTTCTAATCCCCGGTGAACGAAGTGTCGGTAAAGTGATTAATACAGGTGATTAACAAAATTGGGACATACATTTTGAAAATGTAGAAATTGGAAGTCAAAATGTACTTAAAATGGAGGTCAAAATGTACTTAAATTATCCAACCATATTTAACATCCCTGAGATTTATTTATTTTTGTTTTATTTATTTTTTTATTACTGCAAATAGTTTAACATAAACTAACAAGTAATTTATATCACATACATAGGTTAAAAAAAATATATATATATATGTATACTTTATGATGAAAAATATATTGTGTATTGATGTGCTATGCCTCTACAGGACGGCATTGGTTCTGACGAGATAAGAGGTTACATTAGCTAGGGATGATGATTCCGGGTTAAAGTGTTCTTGTAGTCTTTCATGATGTTTTGTTTTGTTGAATGACAGAGGATACCATTTCCATACTCAGGTCACGATGAAGATCAGATATCCCTGAGATGAAACAGTTAAATAAGCTTTACAATGAAACACAATGTTTTTGATGTTATTAAAGACTTCGATGAAAAACTTACTCTTTTCCCCACATTTATGGGAAGTAATAAATTAGGTTAGGATGAAAAGAGGAATCGAAAGTGAAGATACCCCTCACAATCGACTCATGTCCAATAAAATAGAACATATCATGAAAGGCGGCCTGTTGTGCGTGCGCTCTAATGTCCGGTGGTCTCTGTTCCTATCTATAGAAATATATTAACTAATGTTTTTAGATTTTAACTATTATGCGAAGACGATACTTAACTTTTTTGCCGTATTAGATAAGATGTTTTGAATATTTGAGTTTATTATTAAAATCTGCCACCCCTAAAATCTATATAAGCACAAGTTCAACCAGCTGCGACTACGGGAGACACTTTTGACCAAAAAATACAAGTTCTGGCCCTATCTGAAATGTTTTTGTAAAGATAATCTTGTAAAAAGTAAAATAACTGAATAATTTCAGTGCAAACATATGTAGTTAATCCACTTTTTACTAGAATAACCTTTCTGTATGTCACTGCTCGTTGCACAAGTCTAAGTACACACAGAAAAAAGCATTAGAAAATCAAGTAGAAACAACATTTAATTAAATAGAAATAGAATAGAAATATTTTTAAATTGCAGAAAAGTTTAATATGATTAATACGTAATTTTAAAATGTTCGTAAAAAAATAAAATAATTATTTAAATATGAAATAATAATTGATTTAACTATGAGGTTTTTCTCGTGTAATGGATTGGTTCACATTATTAACACTAACTTTTTGTTAACATTTATTTAATAAATTGAGTTTCCAGATAAAAATAGGCAATACATATTATTTTCTTATAACTAAATTGTCTTAGTAAATACTCCATATAAACATTTTATTATTTAGAGAACTTTAGCGTACTTTTGGTTGATGTAGGCCTTAGTATGGTAGTTATGAGGCCGGATAGATGCTGCCAAAGTCTGAATAAGTTGTTTGTCTCTTTTAATAGATGATTCATAGGAATCCAAACGTCCACTAAAAATAAGAAATTATATATATTATATGTGAAGCTTTTATAATGCAAAAATATGTATAATATAACGAGTAGATAATCTAAAAGAGTGTTCTTAGTGTTGCATTGTCCTACACAGAGAGAATTTCTTGGACGAGTTTTAGTAAATTTTTTTCTCAAAACTGCAGTTTTCTTCACAATATGAATAAAAAATTTCTTAAATTTTATAAAAAAGCTATGATTTAATGAAGATCTAATGCAATAATTCATTGATATCATGCAGATTATTCCCTCAGTGTAGCAAAACAAACAGATAGTTATGTTGATAAAAAATGTATTTCTGTGCTAAAATTAGTTCATCGACTGTGTATACTTTTTGAAAATCTGACAGATTGGTCCATGAATTATTTAAATTCACAGTCTAAAAAATTCCAAAATTTAAAATACTACTTCACTTATAAAAATGATAATGTCATTGCTGTCATATCACAATTTTCAAAAATGGTCAAAAACATCGATATTTTCAAAAAAAAAAACTTTAAAAATCAGTTAAGTTAACAAATTGCATACACAGAAAAAATTCCCATAGGGAAAACGCATACAAGGGTTTCCGCCGATTTGCTATGAAATTTGGAAATATTATAATATTTTTTAGCTGCCCAATCACACATTTAGGTGTTAAAAAGTTAGGTCGAAAATTTATCTAATTTCCTGTTTTTTGCGTTTTTTATATTTCTTCCAATTTGGTATATATAAATTTGGCGCTTAATAAAATGTATTTGAAATGCGCCGCTCAACTTTTCACGATATTCGAGAAAACATACATTTTGGGGGGCTTTGTACTAGTAGGTACTATATAGTCGGTTCAAGTCCAAACTCACCTATATTATTTTATTAATTTTTAGTGGAAACGTATTTTTTCGATATTCGTGCGCATTTGGATTTTAGACGAAGTTTTCCGAAGCACTATACATATTTTGCCACAGGGCACGGCACAGAAATAAAAAAAAAATATATTCTAAATAAAAAGAATCAGGCACCTTAGTTATTGTAACTGGGATATATTTAATTTTATGATTAATTTTATATTAAGTTGCAACTTTTCTTATATCGTTTTTCTTATTAAAAAATTTAATTTTCAAACTATGAAAACAAAGTAGGATGTGGCAATGCTTTTGATTTTAGTTAGTTGACTTCTTTAATCCTAGAAATTGTCTTTAAAAAATAAGTGGAAGCATTAAAGTCCGATTTGCCGAATTTGGTATAAAAAAGATTAACTTCGGCTGTGCCAAATTTTTGGATGCCCTCCATCTCTGTGTTTGCGTTAACCACAGAAAGTGCAAACAATATATACATCTATATAATAAATAACAATAAGAACAAGTAAGTAAAATAAAATATTTATAAGTAAAATAATATATGACTGATTGATTAATGTATTTGGTACGTTTAAGAAGATTTGTATTAATTAAAGTTTACTAAAATGAATCTAAAATTGTGCTTGCATATAACAGTGGGTCTTCTAAGGTGAAATGGTTATTTTATTTTGAAGTACATTTATGATGTTAAAAAGCTGTTCTAAAATTCGCCTGTTGTTTTGTATAAGTAAGAATCGTTTTTTGCCTATGTAATAACGAAAGCAATAATGATTATTAAAATATACTTTTGAAACTTAATAAAAATTTCGAATTTTGGAAGCAATAAAATTAGGTGGAAGCAAAATATAAAAAATGAAATAAAGTAAGGCAAGGATTTTACAATGCTCACTAAAAAGCAATAAAATAAGTTACAAAATTTATTTTATTTAACTTTACGGTGGTATGGGTGCTAAATAAAGGTGAACTTAGCAAAATGCATTTAATAATTCATTGCAGCGAATTAATTCCCTTACAACTATCTTATAAAAGCACCTTTTGGAAATAATAAGCGGCTCATATCGACATAGTGGCTTAGGGTCTCGCCTACTAACCTAGGACCACGGATCGATACCAGTGAAGAGCGTATATTTTTTTTTTTTTTTTATTTTTTTTTCTTAAATTTATTTGTTTACATAATTTCTTTTTTATGAATAAATAAGGAGAAACCTGAAATATAACAAAAATAAAAAAAAAATGGAATAAACAAAAAAATTAATACGTAAGTAGTTAAAATAATAGTTGATCGCCTTCGGAACACTTAGTCTCATATCAGACAATTTTCGTTATAAATATGTTAGTGTTTGCCAATCCTGATAAAAATGAATGTTAAAAAACACTAATAAGAATTTATTTGTATTATAACTAAAAAAACTAAAAAGAAAGTTTTGCTACGTAATTCATGACGGATCGGGGCTCGGCGGAAGAGTCGGTCTCGGCGTCTATTCCGAGGAGCTCGGCCTGGAACTGGCTCTGAGGATGCCCGATCACTGTAGCGTTTTTCAGGTTGAGGTGATAGCGATAGGAGAGGTTGCCGCTTGGCTTGGACGGAACGTCCTGTCCACGACGAGCATTAACATCTTTTCTGACAGTCAGGCCGCGGTAAGGTCCCTGGGGTCAATGTCTCTGACTACGGAAACTGCCCTTAACTGCCGCGCATCCTTGGATGAGATGGCCAAGCAGTTTGACATTCGACTCGTTTGGGTCCCGGGGCACAGGGACATACCAGGGAACTGTAGAGCTGATGAGCTTGCAAGGCTAGGAACCACCCTGCAAGTTCCTGCGGAATTTGCTGGAGTTGGTGTTCCCCTAGCAACCTGTAAGTTGAACAATCGGCTCTACTCCGAGAGGGCGACTAACCTTAGGTGGGCTAATGGCGTGACTTGTGTGGTGACAAGGCACATCTGGCCGGCTCTGGATCTGGGGCGAACGAGGGCGCTCCTGTCGCTTTCCAGGGGGGAAATCTCTAACATGGTGGCGGTGATAACCGGCCACTGCCTTATTGGCAGACATGCTCGTAGGTTGGGTGTGTTATCGCCTGACTTCTGTAGGAGCTGCGGGGACGAGGAGGAGGAGGAGACCATTGAGCACTTTCTCTGTACATGTCCTGCGCTGGCGCTACGTAGGAGGGCCTCCCTTGGATCGGCGTTCTTCCACGATCTTGGGGATCTTTCAGGTGCTGGTATTCCGCACCTCCTTGGCTTCGTAAGGAGCTCTAACTGGTTCAACGGTGGAGTCTGACCGGTAATCCGTCAGTCTCGTGGCATCACAACGGACCTCAGAGTCTAAGTGTGCTGGTGATCACGGAGCCGGCTACCACTCCGACCTAACCTAACCTAACCTACGTAATTCATATAGTATGTAGTACAGGCGTGGTTTCGAGAGGGGGAGGGGGGGGATGGGAAATTCCGCGCGGATCCGCGCCTGTAGTATAATACAATAAAAAAAAAGAATAAACAAAAAAAGTCAAACCTCTATAAGGAATCGTACTCCGAACCTAACGACTGTTAACCAACAATACCATCGACTAGACCAAGCCCGGTACGTTACATAAGCTAACTATTATGAGTTGTTAAAGCGTTTTTACTACATAAGTATATAAGCTTACAATCATTAAATAAGCATAACGAACAGGTTTGCCAGACTTTGGACTTTGTCCCTAAATTTGGTGTTGTTTTTATTGGGGTTTCATTTATATCTTCTTCTATTTATTTATTTATTTTTTTTTTAAATATTATACATTTTTAATAAATATTTTAATTGAATAAAGATTTACAATAACATCAGTTTTTCCTTTATGAAATTTAAAATTCTCTTGAAACATTTTATAGAAAACCCCTAAAAAAGTAGGTTGAATTAATAAGATGTTATAGAGATCAAACTTTAAGATTAAATTAATCCAAAATAAGTTAAAAAAGTTAAAAATATTTTACTAAAAATTTTCGTTTGAAGGGTTTTAATCCAAAACGCAATCTTTCTTAACTCAAAATTAAAAAAAAAAAAAACATCTATACGCTTATTCACAAAATGTTCAAATATATTTAGTTTTCTAAGCACTTTTGTGATACTTTTTAGAAAACGTTCTACAAAGACGAATTCTCGTTTACGACTCCTAGAATAAGAACCGTAAGAAATTTTCCCAAAATTCGATTGGTTTTAAGAGTTTCCTTGCAAATTTATTCAAGAATGATTATTAGGAAAAAGTAATGAATTTACATTGTTGCATTTGGGGATTTTGTTCCTGGATATTTTTTTGATCTGATACCGATAAAAATATTTGGCAACTCTGGATAATGCAGTCAAATTAAATAAAGAATTTTAACTCAACTATTTTGTTTAACCTTTTCTCTAAAAGGGGATTTATTGATTTGTTGGAGATAACGAAAAAGAGTATCTGGAAAGCCTGATGGTGAATGATAAAATAGGAAAACAAAAGAATATTTTATAAATTTGCATAAAATTTTTTCAGTCTTCTCACATTTTCACTCATAAGTTTTGAACCCGTAAACCGATTTTGCTCATTTCACTGCTCATAATATAAAAAAACGACTTGACTGAAAACTAGCAACTGCGTTTCTATATTGGAGGCTTATTCGCCGTTTCAACAGACATGCGGCCATAGCTATATCGACTCCGCTATTCTTTATGGGGGATAACGAAAATAAGTATCTGAAACGGAGGGACTACGCTAAAAAAATTATTTTTGGATTTGTTTTAAATTTTTTTTTTATAAATTTAGCCGTTTTGTTAAAATCAAATTTTTTAAAAGTTTTGAATCCAGCTTGCCCCTTTTTGTCAAAAAAATAGTTACAATTTTATTAAAAAATAAAATTTAACTTTAAAAATTACTTTCATGCCACGTTTGATGATTTATCGCCATTTTGACGATTTTTAGTACCCAAAATAACTAAATGACGATTAGACAAGTTTTCATACAAAAATTTGAAATGTAAGCAAAATATATTTAGTTGTCATTCTTAAATCACCAGGTCTATTTTTGAATTTTTATTATTTGGTTAAAATAAAAACTTTATTTTTTTTATCGAAATCTAACCAAAATAACTAAATGACGATTGGACAATTTTTGCTTCCAAAATGACGATTTTCGGACAAAAGTTTGATATGTAAGCTAAATATATTTAGTTGTCATTCTTAAATCCCCGGGTCTATTTTTGAATTTTTATTATTTCGTTAAAACTAAAAACTTTAGTTTATTTTTATCGAAATCTAACATATATTTGCTAATATGATGTGAAAACCTTAATTTAATTTCTGTGCTTACATTTTTTAAATTTTTATAAAATCTAATTAGTACTTATGAGATCGAGACAAAAATAAATCATTTTTAAAATAATAAAAAGCATGGAATTTTTGCGAAACAAACAGACCTCAAGCTCGAATATTATGATTTATAAAATATTGAAAGGTTGAAAAAACAAAGAAAATAAATCAGGTGCTTCAAAACAAGTCTGATAATTATATAAATAAAAGAGGGATGGAAAATGGGCTTTTAGATTCTATACCAAGCCGACGGAATAATTGTACTTTTTCGACCCTCACCAAAATTGTTTAGTATGTCGAAAATTTGTTTGACCAGCGTCATATTCTCAGAAATTAAATGTTGACCGCTGCTACTCCTCAAATGGCAATCTAACCAATGGAGTCCAAAAAATCAAATTGCAAAATTGATTGTTAATTTTTTTAAAATTTGGATTAAACAATTATTTTGCCGGAACTCTTAGCCGACCCCCCTGGAATAGTCTTACGGACCCCTGGGGGTCCGCGAACCCACAGATAGGAACCGTTGTTCTAAAGAGGGTAAACGATTTTTTTAAAGTTTAATATGGAAATCTACCTAATGATTTCTAATTTGCATTTGCTTTGGTAAGAGCAAACCCCTGGGAATAAAAATGATCTTCATAAAAATAATTGAAGCTATCCAAATGAAGGACCGTCTTTAGTGTTTTTGAGAAAAATAAAAATGTCGGCTTTCAAAAAGGAAAGTGTATCTAAAAACTGATATCTTTTCAAACATAAAAGTGCCAAATTTAAGCCAGGAAATAAATAAAAAAGTTTTCCAACGAACACAACCCTTGTTAATTTAATATTGCTCTATTTAAGCAAATTTATTTCATCTTTTTTTCACCACATAATCTTCATAAAAATCTTTTTTTTATATTAAATTCTGAAGTTAAGATTTTTTTGTTGCATAAATGTAATGCAAATGACCTTTAAAAATAATTAAAAAATTATAAATTTCAGAATTTATATATCGAAGGACTAGTTTCAGTAGCCTGCATCTGCATTTTGGACCAAAATGAGATATTGATGAGAAAGTCATTGTGACGATATAGCCATCTATGATATCGCTTGAAAGCAAAATATAAATTTTTTGTTACGTGTCTTGTGCTTTTAGTTTTTTCCATATCTACAAACAAATTTATTTTCATGTATCTAACTAGTAAACATTTGGAGTCCGAAAAGAGCTATGGACCTTCTGAAATCATAAGAGAGTGTTTTTTAAGAGTGTGTTTTTTTTTTCGCAGTCGAAGCCGTTTTCTGACTGTGCTTTAATGACTCATAAAAGACTCCTAATTTAGAGCCACTAATTTCAAGATCGTTTTCTGAGGGCGTTAGGTAATAGCGCCTAAAACCATAAAGCCCGAATATAAAATGTCATATCGCCCCAAAAACACTGAGTAATTTGTTGTTGTAATTTTTTTTTATTTTTTTGGCAAAATATATCATGGAGCTTGGTCAATATGTAATTTTTTCAATTAACACCCAAACTTTTAGCCAAAAATTATATTCTGAAAAACGTTAAAGAGTCCAAACGGAAGAAAATTTAACTAAATGATTTTAGAACAAATTACATAAAACATTTATTCACTTTTACTTTTAAAATCTTTAACAAACAAAACTTTGTTAAATATTTATAATATTCAAGGGTCAAGAAAATTAGGTTCTCTATATAGTCCCAGACTTTTCCTAATAAACTCGTACTGGATGGACTTAATGACACAGGGTTCGAGGGGGTTTCTAAAATATATTCGATGAAAGTATTTCTGGCGTTCTCTGCATTTGTGTGTAGACTAACTGTCTGTTTATCTATAACGAACAAAAAACATGTTCTTAAAAATAACGAAAATTTGTTTTTGTTTCTTATGTATTTTTGACGAAAGTTAATGTCAATTTCTATCGTTTCGTAATAGATAAACAAGCTGTAATTAAGCCTTTTGAATTCTCCAGAATACTGTATAAAAGATTATAATAAATCAATATTTTTTTTTAGATGTCAAATATTTTAGAGAAAGCGCGTTTGAGCAGTGATCGTGTGCAGACGTATTCTGTGTGATTTGTTTAAAAATGTTGTAATATTTTACAAAAATAAAAAAAACCATACAAAAAAAGCGATATTAAAATATCAAAACAAAGCGATTAGTGCTTTCTTAAACAGCCCAGCAAAACCACACATTACCAAATCATGGGTAAAGTAATGTATCGCCATAGGGCCTCATGCATTACTTTACACGTTACTTCATTGATGAATTTTACAGGCGATGAGCCTCAAGGTAACTCATTACCTTGTAGTGGGTAAAGTAACTGGTTACTTATATGGTTACATGGTGGGAAAAAGTAATGTGTCTATAAATAGATTTTCATAAAAAAAATGCATAAAAATTTTTTTTTACAGATATTTTTTTTTAATTAAATAAATAACTTTTTTTTTATTAAATAAATAACTTGGTCATGCTGGGATTCGAACCTGGGGTCTCTGGTATTTAACAATTAGTTAGGCGAGAACTCTACCAACTGAGCTATCGATACATACAATATTTTATTGCTTAACATGTAGATGAGTTGTTGTGCTTCGTGTTTTCGTTCGTGATATCAAAAATATACACCTTACCATTATGCTTACAAAAAATCACAAAGTAATGTGTCTATAAATAGATTTTCAAAAATATATATTAATAATTACTTTACGTTTATAATTCATGCATTATGTAATAGATGATCGGTAAGTCATTATTTTATGTTTTGAAGTAATGTAAAATGTAATGAGGTCTCATTACAAGGTAATCCATGAGTGTCCAATTATCGGTAACTCATTACTTCTTGTTGGAAAGTAATGATACGGGTAAGGAGTACACATTACAAGGTAATGCATTACTTTATCGCACCCATTACCAAAGTTTTGCTGGGAGATTAAATACGAATAATAAGTGACAGCAAAAACTAATAAGTACTGCATATGCAGGTAGGTATGACTACTGATAGTGATGATGACGATATTAACCTGCAAGTTATGACTTCTGTTAAACGCAAAAAAAAAAAACAAATAGGTCTGCTAATATTAACAAAGAAGTAAAAAATCCTGATGAGCCAAGCTATTCCAATACCAACAAGTATTCACCTCTATTTAATGATGACGATGCTGATGATAATAAAGATGATGATATTGATGATAATGATAAAGAACAACAAAACCAAACGACAACATCTATGAAACCACTATCAATTTTTATACCATGTGTAGTTTATATAAATCAAATGATAAAAAATATATCCAATATAATTACCAATCAAGAATTTAATTATAAGTCTCTTAGGGATGGTCAATTAAAAGTTTTAACTAAATCTGTAGATTCTTATAGGAAGTTAGTAGCATATTAAGAAACTAATAAAATTAGCTATCACACATATCAAATAAAAAGTGAATGTGCATATTGAGTAGTACTTAAAGGTCTTCATTTTTCAACACCACCTTCTGATATCACAGCTGAGCTTTTGACGTTAGGTCATACTGTTAGAGCCGTTACTAATGTAAGAAGTCAAGTTACAAAAGAACAATTACTCATGTTCTTCGTAGATTTGGATCCTAATCCAAATAATAAGCAAATATACGATTTGCGTTATATTAACAATGCAGTTGTTAAAATTGAGCCTCAAAGAAAAATTAACGAGATTGTCCAATGCCATCGCTGTCAACAGTATGGCTACAAGAAGAAATTTTGTAGAAAACAATTTGTCTGCGTAAAATGTGGCCTTGAACATCCTTCAACTGAATGTAAAACGAGTATGGAAGCTTTATCACGCAGTACGCCAAAAACATCTCCTTTAAATAGAAAACAGCGTTAATAGCAATTTTCCTATAATCGGAATGATTTTCCTTAATTTAATTCGCTAAATAATGCTAACAATACAAATTTTTCAACAAATGTACAATATTCAGATGCCCTAAGACAAAATGCTCCTGCTGTTGTAGAAAACAGCACTATAAAAAACATTTAAAATATGTTTAGTCAACTTATGAATATGCTTACGTTATTAAATTATGCAAATAGGTTTAAGAATAGCCGTTTGGAATGTCAAGTTTAACGAGACTTAGTTTTTCATGAAATCAAAACATGTATTTATATTCCTAATTTCTGAAACGCATTTCAACGATAAATTGCAGTTTAGAGTACAAGGTTTCGACTTAACAGCAAATCACCATGATAATAGGTGTCATGCGGGAGTAGCTATTTTTGTTAAAGCCTCAATATATTATAAAATCGCTGAAGAAGTTAGACTTCCAATCTTGCAAGTAGCTGGGATTAAAGTTAAATGCAACAACAATATTATAAATATATATATTCCACTTACACAGACGTTTTAGTTTAAACATTGTCGATAAAATGTACTCTTTATTACATATGAAATCTCAATTATATGAATTGTAAAGTAAATTGTAAAGTTTATGTAAATAAAGAAATTATTATTATTATTATTATTATTATTATTATTATTATTATTATTATTATTATTATATTCCACTTACACGCCACCCAGACATAATGTCTCTTGTCAAGATTATGAAAGCTTTTTTAACAAAATTGGTTATCGGTATATAGCAGCTGGTGATTTTAATGCTAAACATCAATGGTGGGGATCCAGAACTGTTAACCCTAGAGGACTCCAGCTTTACCATTGCATCTCTAAACATAAATACTCAACGCTCTCAGGCGGTGGGCCCACATAATGCCTACTGACCCGAGGAAAATTCCGGACCTTTTAGATTTTGCAGTGTATGATGGTATTAGATGTAGTTGATAATGATGACCTTTCATCAGACTATACTAATATCATAAATTTAAATTATTATGTTGATATTTTGCCCAAAACATCAAAACTCATAACACCAAAACTCATAACACCAAAAACAAATTTAAGCATGTTTGGAAATTGGATTGATAGAAATCTTGAATTAAGAATTACAAATTAATGTGGAGAGGATTTAGATGTATTACATTAGAAACAAAATTAGACTTCGAAGAATATGGCAACAAAGCAGAAACCCAATTGACAAAACCAATTTAAATATTGCTACTAAACAACTTAAAGACACCATTTCCGAATATAAAATAAATAAATTGGTGATTATCTTCGATATATTGATGTGAATCAACGAAATAGTGAGTACAGTCTGTTGAAGGCAACTAAATATCTAAAAAGACCGGTCAAGCGAAATATACCTATTCAAAATTCACAAAACTTATAAAGAAAAAGCTGATGCCTTTGCTGAACACTTATAAGACTCTTTTACACCATTTTCCTTTAATTCTAATGATAGCCACATTTTAAGTTTCTTAGATTCTCCATGTCAAATGGGTTTTCCAATTAATCATATTACGCCACAGGAAGTTAAATCTGAAATAAAGGCACTTAACAATAAAAAAAATCACCAGGGTATGATAAAATTAATGCTTTAGTTACAAATTCCTTAACAAAGAAAGGTATTATTTTCCTGACCTTGATCTTTAAATCAATTTTGTGAATGCGCCATTTTCCTTCCCAGTGGAAATGTGCATAAATTATTATGGTCCCAAAATCAAATAAACCTGAGAATCACGTTTTTTCATACAGGCCAATAAGTTTATTATCAGAACTTTTTGAAAGACTCTTTCTTCGAAGATTAAAGCAGGCATACCTCAGGGGAGCGTATTAGGCCCAGTCTTATACACCATTTTTACTTCAGATTTGCCTAGTATTAATGAAGTAACTGGTGCAACTTATGCAGATGATACTGCATTTATCTCATCTAATACTTCACCATCTGAGGCTTCAAATCTTATACAACAGCAATTAAACGTTTTACAAGTATGGCTTAACACTTGGAACATTAAAGTTAATGAACAAAAATCCACACTTGCCACATTTACTCTAAGGCGTGGGGATTGCCCGGATGTTAAACTCAACAACGTGAATATTCCAAAAAAGAACAATGCTAAATACATCGGAATGTGTTTAGACAGGAGGCTTACCTGGAAAGACTATGTTAAAAATAAGAGGAAACAAGTGGACAACACATTAAAAAAGATGTATTGGTTATTTAGTCCGCAATCGGAATTAAATATCGAATATATAATCATACTTTATAAAACAATCTTAAAACCTGTACGGACTTATGGGATTCAGCTTGGGGGTACAACAAGTAACTACAATGTCGAAATTCTCCAAAGATTGCAATCAAAAACGCTTAGTATGATAATCAACGCACCACGGTTTGAAATGAAATAAATGAGAAATGAAACTTTGCACAATGATTTAAATATACAGTCAAGAAGGAAATATCTAATTTCAGCAATCGATATTTGCAAAGATTAAGTGACCATAAAAATCCGTTAGTAAAAAGTCCGTGAAGTAAAAAGGCTAAAAAGACTTCATATACTTGATCTCCCATACAAAAAATAAACCTAAATAAATATGTAATATACATACATACATAGCTATTAACGAAGAAATACATTAAATTTTTAAAATTATTGGTCTTAATGAAGACCTGTGTTATGTTATGTTCTAAACATTATCACATTTGCTTAATATTGTAAGATACGAGTAGATTGCAAATAAAAAGAATAACAAAAAAATATTTTAGAATATTTCCGTAACGTTATTAAAAGGGTAACGCTATTTCATTTATTTTGGTAACGTTACTTTAGCAATATGGGTATTTTAGTTATTTCGGTAATGGTATTTTAAGGATATCGGCATTGCAGTTATATAGGTAACGGTATTTTACATATCAAGGGTTTTTAATTACTTCGGTAACGGGTTTTTAATTGAATCGATAATGGTATTTTAGCGATATTAAAGGGTGTTTTTTATGCGGGTGTAGAACTTTAAGTTGGCAACATTTCTTTAACTGGCGGCCATTTTGTCAGTTGTCAAGTGATGTTCAGCCATGTTTACTGACTTTTTCGTTCATCAATTGAACAACCATGACGTGTATCAGCTCACAATGGAGTGAATCAAAAAAAAAGTGGTAATAAATATAGAACTTCTTAACTACTGGACCGATTAAGATCAAATGTATATGTAATCGTTAAGGAGGAGTATAGCTTTCAGAAAATTAGTTTTGAAGCAATAAGATGCCAAAGTAGACCCCCTCGAGTACAAAAAACTTTTAAAATGCTGTAACTTCTACAATTATGAACCGATTTGGATGATTTTAGACTTTTTTGAATCCGCTTGATGAGGTTAATAAAAAACGTGCTTACTTTATGTTACCTCTTAAAGTTTAAAAGTTGTGTGATGTTGAACATTAAAATTTAAATTTTTTGACAAATTTTTTTTAGGTTTTAAGTTAATAACTCCTTTATAATAAGTGGTAAGACATAAAAAAAAATGTTGTGTATTGCCACTTTTATCATTAATGTTATGCTTAAAGTTTCATTTAATTATCTGTAACCGTTGAGTAAAGAAAAATCTGCAAAGTCAAATTTTTGAAATAGGTCAAAAAAATTGTAAAATTTTTGAGAAAAAGAAGCTTCACTCAAACGTTTTTTTTATTATCTAATAGAAGAAAAGTAAATATTTTTTTAAATATTCGAAAAGAAGAGGCTTTAAGAATAGTTTTAAATGAAAGTATTTTTAATTTTGGACATGCACCCTACACCCAGCAATGATCGAAAATGACCAATTTTCAAGCAAAATTTCAAGTTTACACACGTGGGCAAAAAATGGTACGCCCATTTCTTAACTTTTTAAAACGCAATATTATAGACTAATAAAATGTTAATTATTCTTTATCAAGTTTGCCGCCGGGAAATTTAAAGTGGGGTCGTGGGAGGAGTTTTTTTAAAAAAAGTCAAATTTTGAAATTAGATTTTTTCGCTTTTAAAAAAATCATATTTAGATCCAATTTTTTTACTTTCATTTATTTTTTATTAATTAACGACAATATAATCTTTAATTCATACTAAAATTGTTTACATAGCATAAACACCTATTTAGATATTATTTATCAAAGTTAAGTTGTTATAATACAAAAAAACACTATTATATATATTTTTTTGTTTTTTTACTTATTTGTTCTAGAAATTTTTTAAAATTTACAAGAAATTATTGTTCAACGATGTATAACATGTCTGTTCAACGATGTATAACATGTCTGGTGAATACGTTTATAAATGTCTGAAAACTTTTTTAAAATGTGTCAACTCGACCAAAAATTTTATTTATATGAAAGTTCCTTTGTATGAAAATCATGGTAAATAGTGTATGAGTAATTAACAGGGCAGCGACTTTCATGCACTAAAAAATCGAAAATATGCGCTTAAAACATGCAACGAAAAGCTCAAAATATGCAGAAAAAAGCTCAAAATATGCGCTTAAAACATGCACTTAAATCAAAATATGCACCAAAAACCCAAAAACATGCACTTAAAATCCTAAAATATGCACTAAAAATCCAAAAATATGCACTTATAGTTTTTGACCGTCCTATAGCTTTTGTCTCACAAAAACTCAATGGGGCACAACGCAACTACACTGTAACCGAATTGGAGTGCATGGCGGCTGTAGTTTGTGTGAGGAGGTTTAGGCCATATATCGGGGGATTGCCATTCCGGATAATTACTGACCATTCAAGTCTAAAGTGGTTAATGAATCAAAAAGACTTGAATGGCCGGCTTGCGCGTTGGAGTCTGAAGCTGCAAGCTTTTGACTTCAAAACTGAACATCGCAAGGGGTCCCTCTATATAGTACCTGACACTTTATCGCGATTTGACGTAGAGCATTTTAAAAGTTTTTTGTATTCGAGGTGGTCTACTTTGTCACCTTAGTGCTCACCCTGTGTTAACGCAGGGTGACTTCAAAATTGATTTTCTGAAAGCTATACTCCTCCTTAACGATTACATATACATTTGGTCTTAATCGGTCCAGTAGTTAAGAAGTTCTATATTTATTACCACTTTTTTTTTGATTCACTCCACTGTGCAGCTGTGGTTTCAACATGTCAAACAGCTCGTGCCACAATTGATGTATTGAAGGAAATGTTTGGTAACCGCATAGTTTATCGTTTCGGAACCGTGAATTGACCTCCAAGTTTGTGCCGATAAGCCCGAAACGAATGACCACTTGGAGGACAACATTCGCCGCGTTATTGCCAATATACGGCCACAAAGGTTGGAAGAAGTCATCGAAAATTGGATCCTCCAGATTAGACTACGTCCGAGCTAGCCTTGGCGGTTCGAATAAAGTAAATTTAATATCAATTTAAAAAATTCATCGTTGTTTTATTCCATTTCAAAGTTCTACCATGTTTTATGCATACATCACTATAGGCTAATCATGCTTTCTTTTTGTAAATGGATCGTTTCCCTTTATAAAAATATAAGAAATTGGAAAACAAAAAAACTGATGAAGGTTGTGTTACCAGAAACTGCGCAGTCTAATTCAACAAACAATAAAAACCATAACAAATAATTACAGTATTGTCAAAAAGGATTACTGATGAAGGTTGTGTTACCAGAAACTGCGCAGTCTAATTCAACAAACAATAAAAACCATAACAAATAATTACAGTATTGTCAAAAAGGATTACTGATGAAGGTTGTGTTACCAGAAACTGCGCAGTCTAATTCAACAAACAATAAAAACCATAACAAATAATTACAGTATTGTCAAAAAGGATTACTGATGAAGGTTGTGTTACCAGAAACTGCGCAGTCTAATTCAATAAAAAATTTACAATGTAGTTATGATTTTTAGAAAAGTATGCTTAATCTTCTCTACCACGCCTATCTCAAACAAAAATTTTAATGTTTTTATGCACAGAGATATTTTATTGGACGTGTTTTAATGAAAGTTTTACACTAAACTAATGAAGTTTTCTTTACACAGTAAATGCAAAATTTCTTAAACTTTTTGAAAAAGCTTCATAGTTTGAATGAAACAATTTTTCATTAAACTTGAGCATTAGTCGTTTGAAATTTTTAATAAATAATGTGAAGTTTTTCATTTAACTTTATAACAAACTGCATTAATTTAATGAAAAGTTTTAATGAGCGAATTCCAGTGACAATTCATAGATCTAATGCAAAAATTCATTGATATCATGCTGTAGCATGCATAGTATGAATTGAATTCGTTTATTACTAACAAGTTTATTTTGGGTAATTGAATTAAAAGGCTATCAAGTTACCAACTTGAACAGCTACTGTGGTTACAGTTGAATTGTCTGAGACTACAGCTAGATTGACTGAGAATATTCAATTAAACGTTAGTTACAACCACTGTGAACATTATTAAACAGTCAACCCTTTCGGTATTGTACATTGTGCATTTTTTTGTCTAACTGAAAATGTCTACTCCACTGCTACACTTCCCACTGTACTAGAAATACTTAGTAAGCATTTTTATAGTATAAATTAAGCCTAATTTTTTCAATAAAGAACATTCGAAAAACCAAGCTCAAACGGCTTTCTTATTTTCAATTAAACCTTCTTATATGGCGATCCTGCCTGGTGCTCACAAATGCACCTATATAGCAAGTGCTTCTAAAAGCACTCTAAAAAGCAAAGAAGCACCTACAAGGAAGTGCTCGACAATGCACGCCTTGAAAAAAGAAAAATAATAAATAAATTAATCATTTTGTCCTGGCGGATCAGCCACAAAGATCCGCCAGTCGCGTGAAGGAAGTGCCCCGTCTGGCCAATAGACGGGATGAAAGAGGGACCGCAGCCGCTAACTCTGGAAGAGTATAGGCGGAGGCAAAAAAAAAAGGTCAACCCAACCAGAACCTCCAAAAGAACAAAGAAAACAAAAACAGCCAAAAAGAAGAGGGGGATATACCGCGAAAAGACGCCAGAGGAAAGCCGTGCTGCTGAGAATTATAAACAGCAATCCACCACCATCATGGGAGAGAGCAGCTGAACTCTGGAAGCAAATCGACATCATCGAGAAGGAAATCCAAGAATACATTCTTCAAAAGAAATTACAAAAAAGGTATAATTAAGAAAATTTTTAAACAAACACTCCGTGCTCCCCAAGGCACGAGTTAGGGCTAGAAGGCGACTTCGCTCTTAGCACCACTATTCTTTTAATTATTTTTTTATATCTGATAAATTTTTTTTAATAAAAATTTAAATTTAAAGAGAAGAAAAAAAATAAAATTTTAAAATTAAATTAGAGCAACAAAAATACATCAAATAATTTTTTTTGAAAATATGAAATAAAATTTTAATTTAAAACAAAATTAACGAAATAAAATTTTGAATAACATAAAATTCCAAATTACCTTTTGAAAAATGAAAATATAAAAACTTTAAATTTAAATATAATGATTATGGAAAAGAAAATATAATAAAATTTTTTTTTTAAAAACTTTAAAAAAAAAAAAACAAACAAAAAAAAAAAATTTTTGTAAATGGTCCTTTATTTTGAAGGAAATTTTTAAAGGAAGATTAAAAGTAGGGCCAAGAACCCGATAGATACTGAAATTAGGGAACTAGTAATAGTTTAAGAGATCAATTAGTTAGAATTCTTGATAAACAGTGCCACATTCAATTGAACAGCCACTGAGAATAGATACGAATATCATACTGGCTTCAGGCAGTGACGGCAAATTGGACCCAATTTCTGAGGCGGAAACTGATTCAGACTCGGAAGATTACTCGGATATTTATAAAATGCCACAAACAGTTGTGGAATTCCTTAATACAGCCTCACGGCTGATTTGTGACTTCGACGGCAAACCCGAGAATTTACGTACGTTCTTGGACTCGCTACGATTGGTCGACTCACTCAAGGACACACACGAGCAAGTGGCAGTGTCCCTAATAAAAACGAAGCTAAAGGGAACTGCCAGGAACTTAATTAATAATGAATCATCAATTGATGAGATCATAAGCAAACTCAATAGTTCAGTAAAGGGAGAATCCGTTGAGGTCTTAACGGCTAAAATAATGAATGCAAAGCAGAACAACAAATCTGCAAATGTTTATTGCAACGAAATAGAATCCCTAATAAAATCTCTTGAAAACGCGTACATATCAGATGGCTTGTCTTGCGAATTAGCAAATAAATATTCCACACAAATTGCTGTAAAGGCAATAACTAAAAATTGCACTATTGACAAAGTAAAATTAATAATGGAAGCAGGCCAATTCAATAACATGAATGATGCAATTAGCAAATTCGTGAGGCAACAGGCCAACAGAATGCCATACTATATTTCAAGCAAAAGCCCAACAACCGCAACAATTACCATAGAGGAAGAGGAAGATTCCGCGGAAGAGGAAATTTCTCTCGAAATAATAATAATAATAATAATAACCGAAACAACAATAACAACTATAATACTAATAATTCAAACAATAACTACAGAGGTAGACGTGGTAATCATAATGGGAATAGAAACCACGCTAGAGCTATCATGGCAAGCGAAGATAGTTCGGAAAACCCGAACAATCCCCTAAGATCAAGTCAATAAATGGGAAAGTATATAACCTTAATCTTAACTTTAGTTGCTTCATCCAAATTCAAATCAATATAATTAATAAAACGGTTACACTACTGGTGGATACCGGAGCAGATATTTCCTTAATAAAACAACAATGCACATTTAAACGAATTAACACTTCACACATTACTTCACTTACTGGTATAGGAAAAGGTAAAATCAGATCTCTTGGTACAACATTTTTTGATTTAAAAACAGATAATTTTTTGATACCCCACAATTTTCACGTAGTAGAAGATGAATTTCCAATTCCATGTGATGGAATTATAGGGATGGATTTCATGAAAAAGTTTAATTGTATACTTGAATTTAACCAAAATCAAGATTACTTTATCATAAGACCACACAATTTAACAGAATAAATAGTAATACCAATAAATAATACTTGTAATAATAATATTGCTTTACCGGCAAGATCCGAGGTAATCCGAAAAATAAAACTTACATCATGCAATGAGGAAATTTTGATACCTAATCAGGAACCCCAACCGGGAGTCTTTATAGCTAGCACAATAGTCAAAACTAACAACGCTTTTATTAGGATACTTAACACTAATAATTCGGTAAATACACTAAAGCAAGAGAAAATTATAACGGAGGATGTAAATGAATATGACATAATAAAGAGTAAATCCAACGGTAAGAATAGAAAACAGGAAATTTTGAAAATATTGCAGAAAAATTTTCCTAAAAGATTTAATGAAACATTAACGGAAATATGCACCGAATACAGTGATATTTTTGGTTTGGAATCAGAAACTGTTACAACCAACAATTTCTACAAACAAAAGTTAAGAACAAAGGATACAGAACCCGTGTACATTAAGAACTATCGTATACCACATACACATAAAGAGGAAATCGAAGATCAGGTAAATAAATTAATAGATGATTGAATAATAGAACCATCATATTCCGAATATAATAGTCCAATACTTCTAGTTCCAAAGAAATCTTTGCCAAATTCTAAGGAAAAAAGATGGATATTAGTGATAGACTACAGACAAGTTAACAAGAAATTAATTGCTGATAAATTTCCATTACCAAGGATAGATGATATTTTGGATCAACTTGGAAGAGCAAAGTACTTTTCTTGCCTTGATCTGATATCCGGATTTCACCAAATAGAATTGGAAAAGGATTCTAGAAACATAACTTCATTTTCAACTACTAAAGGTTCATATAGATTTACAAGACTACCATATGGTCTGAAAGTAGCACCAAATTCATTCCAAAGAATGATGACAATTGCTTTTAGTGGTCTGAGACCAGACCAAGCTTTCTTATACATGGACGACTTAGTTGTACTAGGTTGTTCCGAGAAACACATGCTTTCAAATTTAACAGATGTTTTCGAATTATGTCGCAGACATAACCTGAAATTACATCCTGGAAAATGTTCATTCTTCATGCACGAGGTCACATACCTTGGACATAAATGTACCAACAGAGGCATACTCCCAGATGATAGTAAATATTCAGTAATAGAAAATTATCCGAAACCTACAGATGCCGACAGCGCAAGAAGATTCGTAGCTTTTTGCAATTATTACAGAAGATTTATCAAACATTTTTCTGATTATTCAAGGCACCTTACTAGATTATCTAAAAAAGGAGTACCATTCGAGTGGACAAAGGAATGCGATATTGCCTTTGAACATCTCAAGAAAGCACTGATGAAACCAACATTATTGCAATACCCAGACTTTGAGAAACAGTTCTGCATAACAACAGATGCAAGCAAATATGCATGTGGCGCCGTACTTACACAGGAATATGGCGAAAAACAATTACCTGTAGCATACGCATCTAGAGGCTTCACAAAAGGAGAAAGCAATAAATCAACCATTGAACAAGAATTGACAGCAATACACTGGGCAATAAAACACTTTAGACCATATATTTATGGAAAACATTTTCTCGTTCAATCCGACCATAGACCACTATCTTATCTATTTTCAATGAAGAACCCTAGCTCAAAATTAACTAGAATTAGACTTGATCTAGAGGAATACGATTTTACAGTTGAATATCTTAGGGGAAAAGATAACTACGTAGCAGACGCTTTATCGCGTATTACGATAAATGATTTAAAAGACTTAAATATGAAAAACAGCAACATACTAAAAGTGACAACCAGAGCAATGACAAATAAGACACAAAATATGGCTAAATATGAAATGAATAAGCGGCATCAATTAAGAGAAAATGAAAAGCCCAATATATATGTACCGATTAAGAACACTGACGTCAGGAAACATTGTAAATTAAAGATTACCCCCGGAAGATGTTACATCAAACGAGGAAAATCTATAATGGCATATATACAAATAAATGATTTGTTTATTAATGGGAAACTTGACTTAGGACAATTTGAGAAAATTTTCGAATTTATCTCTATTAATGAATTCAAACAAATGGGCAATGCAAAATTGAATCATATAAAAGTAGCGCTACTAAATGAGGTGACCCGAATTGATGATAATGCTAACGCTATTCAAGATGTCATGAAACGATACCATGAAGACCCTGCAGAAGGAGGTCACTGCGGTGTTTCAAGAACATTGAACAAAATTAAAAGATATTACTATTGGAAGAATATCACAAAAGACGTAACAAAATACGTTAAATCATGCCAAAAGTGTCAATCGGCTAAGACTACAAAGCACATTAAAAGTCCCATGATATTAACGCCAACACCGGCGAAACCATTTGATATTGTATTAGTGGATACTATAGGTCCATTACAAAGATCATTTAATGGCAATGAATATTGTAGTGTGATTAATAAGTCAACATTGTCGTGCAATAGCAATCACTGTCATAAACTTGACACTTAATTGTGATTGGCTAAAAGCCGTACTTTTTTGGTTGATTAATTTGACACCTTCATAATATGAACCGTGGGAACCACTCATTTGATGGTTACCCACAAAATATAATTAAGGTAAATTTAAAGTAGAATAAATAATAATAAAACAGTCGCTCAGTAGAGCTAAAAACATAAAGTAATATTTTTTTATTTCAAAAACCACATCATGGCGATCCTGCCAGGAGCAAAGAAAATTTTACATTGTACATATTTTTTTTTATTTAATTTCGGAATTAATTAAAACTTTAAAACAAAAAAACGATAGTGAAAACAAAAATACTAATGTAGTTAACAAAAATTTTAATAAGTTTATAATTACACAAAATGTGTAGTAACATATACCGGTTTCTCTAAAACACACAAAAATTGCTTACAACCCTACAAATAATTAAGAATACAAGTTGTTGCCGTCCATGTTTGTGATCAGCTGCTCGTACATAAAGATATATATAACATAATGGATAAATCAATGAAGAAGCAATACGGATGTGTATTGCCGGGGTGGATCAGCCATTTAACCCCAAGGATGGTGTGTCCGATACACCATCGGACCTAGACAACAATAACGGCAGCTAGTTTAAATTTAATAGCCCAACAGCCGCATCAATTGATATTAACAACAGCAAATACCACTGGAGCATAGGCAGCAAAGTTAGCACAACAGCAACAACAGGCAACCCTATTACAAAATTTGGCCCAACAACATCATCAACAACAACTTAAAACTACAACAAGAACAACAACTGCAGCAGCGATATTCACATCAACAGCAGACATCAACATGATAAAATATACGTAAGCATTAGTATTAAGAATGAAATATAACGAATTAACTTTCATGTAAAATTATTAAAAATTCACTAGAATCGGGAAATAGATAGAAAAGTAGTGATAATAATTTTCAATTGAAAACTTAATTTAAAATAAGATAAACAAACAAAAAAAAAAATAAAATAATGAAAATATTTAAGTTTTAAACCTATTACTAACAACAAATTTTTTTTTATTTCTACTAACTGGGGTGATTCATACGTGACACTCCCTCAGTGTAGTATAAATTATCCAGTCACCAAAAGACCGAGTGACTGATTTATGCCATTGTGCTCAAAATCTGTTTACCAGAAGGGAACGGATAGGGAACGCAATGACATAACTGAATTTTTTTTTGAAAATTTCTGAATACTAACAAGATTATTTGAACGAAATTGAAAATGGGGAATCACGATTCGAAAATCGAGAACCCCAACGCGAATGTCATAAACGAAATAACTGTGGAAGTACACCTTCCAGTTATTTACTTGGTAATCATAATATCCATATTGGCATTACAATTCCTGACGACGTTGTACCAGTTACACAAGAGGTCGTTAAGGAAGAATTATGCAAGGGCCGCGTCCTTGGGAAACGGCATCGATAAAATCTAGAATATTATTTTTTTTTGGGGGATACTAACGGAATTTTTTTTTAATACGTGCATCTAAGAATATTTTCTTGGGAAAATTCCCCCATGTTCTTTTTGAACTTCTTACTAACTAGAAGAGAGTTTTGGAAAATTAGATTTTGTCTAGTGAACTTTACTTTTGGGAAATGTCCTTATTATATACGGATTATTCAGCAGTAATTTGCTGCCACAGTAGAATATATTATTGTGAAAAATTTTAAATTGACATTACTGGCAACGACAGTATGATAGCCTTAATGAGTGTTGGCCATAATTTACCGAGTTTTGATATGCCAACCATATGGACTGGCAACAAATAGTTACAAAGGCAAGGCTTATAAAAGAACACTTCGATCGTTCATACAAGTGCTTGAATACTGATAGACCCACGGGGGAGAAAACAGTGGAAGAGCATCTTGATAATTTGTTCACCCGATTCGAACAGATTAGGGCATTACTTGACGAACACTACCCTCGTCTTACCACTGCTCACCGGCTATCGGCTGAGGTTTTTTTCACCGACGTCCGCGATAAACTTTCTAAGTTATTAGCGCGAAGGAACCTGAGCATAGAGTTACCACTGTCACTGCACGATAGGGTAACGTATTGGGACACCAAGACCCATACAAAATTACCTCCAACGGTGGTTCTTACGGACACTCAGACTGGTCCGGGATTGAATCTACAGGTTATTGAACAGGAAGTCAATATAGAGACTTCCCCGTTGCCCGGCACTGTCAATAATACGGTGGACAATACGGAAGCCACCATGCCGCAAACAATAACGGAATTTCTCGGTTTGGCATCGAAAATTTTACCAGATTTCGATGGTAAACCGGAAAACTTACAGAGTTTCCTCGACGCACTGACACTATTGGATTCCGTAAAGCATACCCATGAGGTCGTGGCGGTAAATTTAATTAAAACAAAACTAAAGGGCTCAACCAGAAATTTAATTTCGAATGAAACCACAATTAATGCGGTTATAACTACATTAAAAGGAACTGTCAAAGGTGAGTCGGTCGAAGTCATATCGGCCAAATTGATGAATGTCCGTCAAGGTGGCAAAAACGCCAATACCTACGTGGCAGAAATAGACTCCCTAACCAAATCATTGGAGAGTGCCTATATTACAGATGGCCTTCCACAACAACTGGCCCAGAGGTACTCGACCCAAGCGGCAGTTAAAGCGATTACAAAGAATGCGACAAATGAAAGGGTTAAACTGGTCATGGAATCAGGAACCTTTTAAAATATGAACGAAGTGACGGCTAAATTCGTCAATAGCTGCACGGAAGCTTACGGGCAGCAAAACTCCGTTCTATTTATGAAAAATAAATCTCAAATCCGTAATGGCAATAATCGCCAAAATCGGCCAAATAACAATAGATCCGGCTATAGAAATGGCAATAATCGCGGAAATGGCCGTAATAATAATTACAATGGCAACAATAATAATAACAATAATAATAATTATAATAACAACCGTGGACGGAACCGTTCAAATAATAACGGAAATCACCACAATATACGACACGTTACCGAAAATGTTTCGGGAAACGAGTTAGTTCCCCTGAATATAAGCGAATATACAACATAAATTTAAGTCTCTATAGCTATCTTCCCTGTAGAACATCTTTGAATAATGGAAAGTCAACATTTTTAGTTGACACGGGTGCAGATATTTCTCTATTAAAAATTGGACAAATCCTTAACGGATACATAGACGAGACTATAACTACCCAATTAAGTGGAGTCGGCCAAGGATTGACGACTACCCTTGGTGAAATTCATACCGATTTAAAATTTGAAGAACTCCTAATACCACATACATTTCATGTGGTCGAGAATGATTTTCAGATTCCCTCAGACGGAATCATTGGTATGGATTTTTTGCGTAAATATAAGTGCCTTCTGGATTACCAGGATGACCAAGATTGGTTAGTCCTGAGATCCAACGACCTTCCACAACATATTGCAATAGCAATGCGCAGCGCTCCACAGATTAACGCGATCTCATTACCAGCAAGATCAGAGGTAATTCGCCACGTTAACATTCAAACTGATGAGGAAAATGTATTAATTCCAAGTCAGATAATTCAGAATGGGATATTCATAGCAAGCACAATAGTCTCAAGGTCAAGACCACTAGTCAAAATTGTCAACACAACCAATAGGGATGTTGTTATTTTGAATACTAAAGTTAAAACCGAAAGTCTTAACGATTATAAAATTGTACACCCAACCAGAGATCCTCGCGGAGATCAGGAAAAACTATGTAGATTATCCAGGAATTTCCCGGAATTTGCAAGAAAAAACCTGAGAAACATATGCTCTGAATATATTGATATTTTTGGATTAGAATCCGAAAAAGTAACTGTCAATAACTTCTACAAACAGAGGCTAAGATTGAAGGATAATGATCCTGTATATATTAAATCATATAGGATACCACACTCTCATAAAACGGAAGTGCATAAACAGGTTGATAAGCTTATAGAAGATGACATTGTAGAACCCTCCATTTCAGAATATAACAGTCCAATCTTATTAGTACCTACGAAATCTCTCCCAGGTACGGATCAAAAGAGATGGAGATTGGTCATTGACTACAGAGGAATTAATAAAAAACTCGTAACAGATAAATTTCCACTCCCTAGAATAGACGATATTCTAGACCAACTGGGCAGAGCCAAATTCTTTTCTTGCCTTGACTTAATGTCAGGTTTCCATCAAATTGAATTAGAGGAAGACTCCAGGGACGTAACATCTTTCTCAACGGATAAGGGTTCGTTTCGATTCAAACGATTACCCTACGGTATAAAAATTGCTCCAAACTCATTTCAGCGAATGATGTCGCTAGCTTTTTCGGGATTATCATCCGAACAAGCATTTCTTTATATGGATGATTTAGTAGTAATTGGTTGCTCCGAACAACACATGTTGAAAAATTTAAGAGATGTTTTCGAAACTTGTCGAAAATATAACCTGAAATTACATCCAGACAAATGTACCTTTTTCTGTAACGAGGTCACATTTTTGGGACACAGGTGTACGGATAAAGGCATATTGCCTGATGATGGTAAATTTTCTATAATTTTAAATTACCCAACACCAAAGAATGGTGATGAAGCTAAACGCTTCGTAGCCTTCTGCAACTATTATCGGAGATTTATTCCTAATTTTGCCGAACATTCAAGGCACATAACAAGACTATGTCGAAAAAACATACCATTCGAATGGAATAATGATTGCGAGAAAGCATTCAACTATCTCAAAAACCAATTATTAAACCCAACAATTTTGCAGTATCCTGACTTTGAAAAAGAATTCTGCATAACAACAGATGCAAGCAAATTCGCTTGTGGTGCAGTTCTAAGTCAGCAATACTTTGATAAGCAGCTACCTGTGGCTTATGCTTCACGATCCTTTACGAAGGGCGAGAGCAATAAGTCTACTATAGAACAGGAATTAGCGGCAATACATTGGGCAATAAAATATTTTAGACCATATATTTATGGACGTAAATTTTTGGTCCGAAGTGACCACCGTCCCTTAACATATCTATTTCAATGAAAAATCCTTCGTCAAAACTAACGAGGATGAGATTGGATCTGGAGGAATATGATTTTACAGTG
Source organism: Delia radicum (assembly GCA_021234595.1). Classification (NCBI taxonomy): domain Eukaryota; kingdom Metazoa; phylum Arthropoda; class Insecta; order Diptera; family Anthomyiidae; genus Delia; species Delia radicum. The sequence goes on from CM037853.1 coordinate 184,887,375, forward strand.
GGGTATATCAGGGGAAAGGAAAATTGTGCAGCAGACGCACTGTCCCGACTAGAATTTGAGGACATACGAAATACCAATAATGGTAACAAAATACTGAAGGTAACTACAAGACTTCAGTCTGCCAAAAATTTGGACAAAGTGACCGCTAATAAACCAAACACAAAATCGGAAAATATCCGGGTACATGAGGCCATAAATGCCCATGAGTACAATAAAAGTACAAGATTGTATTTTGCTAAGGATAAACTATTTATCCAAAAAGGAAAAACCAAGATTTTTCAATTCGAGTGACGAGATTTTATTACTAATGGAATAGTGAATTTAGATCATTTTTTTCCAAAGCTTGAAAAAGTAGCTGGTAATCTTAAAATCACGACTCTCCGCATGTCTTTGAATGATGCGTTGTTCGCGAACGTAAAATTAAACCACTTCAAGAAAGTAGGTAATGAAAAACTTCAGAAGTTAAACATAGTACTCGTACCACCACTTATTAAAATCGAAACGGATTCCGAAAAATTTAAAATAATGGAAATGTATCATAACAATCCATTGTTTGGAGGTCACCCTGGCATTACAAGAATGCTCAGGAAGATAAAATTGCAATACCACTGGAAGAACATGACAAGAGATATAACTCGTTATGTGAAATCCTGTGCTGAGTGCCAAAAGAACAAGTCATTGCCAAAAACAAGGGAACCAATGATTGAAACTGAAACGCCAACGCGCGCATTTGACACAATTGTCATAGACACAATTGGTCCCTTCATGAGATCTAATAATGGTAATGAATACGCTGTAACGATAATATGCGACTTAACTAAATACTTAGTTACTGTCCCAATTCCAAACAAAGCGATTTTCGAAGGTTTTGTTTTAATTTATGGACCCATGCGGAAAATGATTTCTGATATGGGAACAGAATATAAAAATCAGACCATAATGGAATTATGTCAATTGTTGAATATCGACTTCGTCACTTCAACAGCCTATCATCATCAAACACTGGGTACCATAGAACGATCCCATAGAACATTCAATGAGTACGTACGTTCGTACATATCCTCGGATAGGACTGATTGGGATGAATGGTTAGCTTACTTCACGTATTGCTTTAATACAACACCTTCAACAGTACATAATTACTGTCCATATGAACTAGTCTTTGGTAAAATACCACCATCCATAGACGCTTTAAAGTCGGATAAAATTAGTCCACTTTATAACATAGACTCATATGAGAAAGAAGTGAAGTATAGACTCCAGACAGCACAGAAGAGGGCTGCATTGATGCTCGAAAAGGCAAAATTGACCAACAAAAGCCTATATGATGAGTCAACAGGCCGATAAGCGTAAATATTGGAGATCTAGTTCTTTTAGAGGACAATGCCGGTCATAAATTAGAACCACTCTTTAAGGGTCCCTTTGAGATCAAAGAAGTGGATGAAAATGGCAATTGTTTATTAGCAATCGACGATACAAGGATTATGAAAGTCCATAAAAATCGTCTTAGAAAATTTCAATTGTAAATATTGTAAATTATTTAATTAAATTCTATTATATTTTTATACATTATTTAAAAAAAAAAAAAAAAAAAAAAAATTTCTAGAATAAATTTTTTTTTTTAATAAAATTACAACTTATATTTAAAATTTTAAACTTTTTGAAAATTAAAAACAATAATTAAATTATAATTTTTACAAAAAAAAATTTTTGTAGATAACAAATAATTAACAAATAAATAAAATAAAAGAAAAATATTTAATTTTTTTTTAGAAATACAAAAAAAATAAATTGTAAAATAAATATTAAATAAAATAGAACTATAATATATAAATTAATTTTTAAACTAAAATTAATTTTTATTTAACTAAGTTATATAAAAAGATTGATCAATTAGCTACTGATCAATCTTTTTCCCAAAAAAAGGAGGTGTAGTGTGATTAATAAGTCAACATTGTCGTGCAATAGCAATCACTGTCATAAACTTGACACTTAATTGTGATTGGCTAAAAGCCGTACTTTTTTGGTTGATTAATTTGACACCTTCATAATATGAACCGTGGGAACCACTCATTTGATGGTTACCCACAAAATATAATTAAGGTAAATTTAAAGTAGAATAAATAATAATAAAACAGTCGCTCAGTAGAGCTAAAAACATAAAGTAATATTTTTTTATTTCAAAAACCACATCAATATGCAATCACTATAATTTGCGACATGACAAAATATCTGGTAACAATACCCATACGGGACAAAAGTGCTAAAACAATTGCAAAGGCAATTTTCGAACATTTTGTTCTGACCTATGGTCCAATGAAGACGTTCATTTCGGATATGGGTACAGAATACAAAAACTCAATATTAACGGAACTATGCAATCTCCTTAAAATACAGAAACTCACATCAACAGCTCATCACCACCAAACTATGGGCACTATAGAAAGAAGTCACAGAACTTTCAACGAGTATGTTAGGTCATACATATCCGTCGACAGAACTGACTGGGACGAATGGCTAAGATACTTTACATACTGTTTTAATACTACGCCATCATCGGTTCATAACTACTGTCCGTATGAATTAGTATTTGGTAGACTTCCGAATGAGTTTCGACAATTTAGTGAGGTAGATAGAATTAGTCCACTTTATAACATAGACGATTATTCTAAAGAGGTAAAATTTAGATTAGAAGTAGCACATAGAAGAGCGCGCGATATGTTAGATAGATCTAAGTTAATGCAGAAGTTAAATTACGATAAGAGAACATTAGATTACAATTTTAAAATAGGAGATTTAGTTTTACTCAGAGATGAAACAGGGCATAAATTAGAACCCCAATATAAGGTACCATATAAAATTAAAAACCTAGATTTAAGAAATAATGTAACTATATTTGATAATAAGAATAATAAAGAACAAACAGTTCATAAAGATAGACTTAAAATTTATAATCAATGAAACATATAAGACAAAATAATATAAGGAGCTCCACTATAAAAAAAAAACACCATACTAAAATTTCAATTAATAAAAACAAAAACGTAAAACACAATTTTAGTTATTAAATTACTTTAATTTTTCTATATTTTATTGTAAAAGAATATTCATAAAACCTAGTTATATGAACATTCTTCTGAAAAGGGGAGGTGTAGCATGCATAGTATGAATTGAATTCGTTTATTACTAACAAGTTTACAAGTTTATTTTGGGTAATTGTAGTAAAAGGCTATCAAGTTACCAACGTGAACAGCTACTGTGGTTACAGTTGAATTGTCTAAGACTACAGCTAGATTGACTGAGAATATTCAATTAAATGTTAGTTACAACCACTGTGAACATTATTAAACAGTCAACCCTTTCGGTATTGTACATTGTGCATTTTTTTGTCTAACTGAAAATGTCTACTCCACTGCTACACTTCCCACTGTACTAGAAATACTTAGTAAGCATTTTTATAGTATAAATTAAGCCTAATTTTTTCAATAAAGAACATTCGAAAAACCAAGCTCAAACGGCTTTCTTATTTTCAATTAAACCTTCTTATAATGCAGACAATTCTAACAGTGTGGTTTTAAATTCAGCAGTAAAAACAAAACTGTTAAATTTACAACATTTTAGTCATTTTTGATTTGAAGTTTAGTTAATTTAAAATAGCAATTTACTTTGCTAAAATCAACAAAAAAGTTTACTAAATATTTGTAGAAAAAAAAACAAAAAAATTTAAAATAATATAATTTTGGCTATATTTACATTAATTTTAGTTGAATGTAAATAACAGTATATATTGCTATAACCAATAGCAATATTTGCTAAAAAGTTGTAGATTGATGATTTCGGAAGTGCAAATTTGTATTCGCATAAAAAATCTTTCAATTAACTAAACTTTAGATTAAATATAACAAAATTTTGTAGATTCGACAGATTTATTTTTGCTATTCTTATCATAGCACAAAAAATCTGGTAATTTTTCTGCAACCTTATTTTTAACTATTAAAGGTCGAAAAAACATAGTTTTTATTTTTAATAAAAATTTTATCAAACTTGTATCAAGACAAAGTACGGTCTAGTTTACTCTCTCTGTTTTGTTTATAAACAAAACAAAAAAAATAAAAAGGAGGATAAAACAAAAAGGTCGACCTTGCACATAAAAAACAAGTTTTCAATTTATTTTTGATCAATGGTGATAATCTTTAACTTGGAATTCATATATTAATAAGTTCTTATGTAGTGAGAAAACTAGTTTTTATGAATGTTGATGTTTTGCATTGGATTGTTACTTCTTTCAAAACGTGTTCTGATGATGGGAACCGAGAAAATTTCCGAAATAGATCTATCAACACATGCCTGAAAGTGATCAATTAATAAATTTGAAAATAAAAACTCTATAGATTATTTGTTTGGACAATATCCTAATAAAGAAATATAGAGTATGGCCACGAACTTGAATAATTTTAATTTTCATTGCACAATTAAAGGTCGAAAAAACATAATTTTTATTTTAAATAAAAATTGTATCAAACTTGTATAAAGAGTAAAGTACGGTCTAGTTTACTCCCCCTGTTTCTGTTTATAAACAAAACAAAAAAATTAAAAAGGAGGAAAAAACAAAAACCGTGTATTGAATAGGTGGACCTAGCATATAACAAACAAGTTTTCAATTTATTTTTTATCAATGGTGATAATCTTTAACTTGGAATTCATATATTAATTAGTTCTAATGTAGTGAGAAAACTAGTTTATATGAATGATGATGTTTTGCATGGGATTGTTACTGTTATACAGATAAAACTCCGATATGGTTAAATTTATGAGCAAATCCAAAAGTAATAATGACAATAAGAAATATATTTGAAGTCTCTAAAATCAGTAAATCTTAAAAAAATCAACAGAAAAATAAAGAATAATGTTATGCAGATATAACACAATTCTGGTCAAATTCATAACATATTCACAATTGCTGGGAACTAACATAATTTCATGTATACCCGATGAAAAAAGTTCCGATATAATTATATATGATTATATATTGTATCACATATAACTAATCATCACATCACGCTGGATCCGAAAATAGCATACATAAGTTGATCTCATGGGATCTGATAACATATAGTTTGTTACGAAAAATGGGTCTATCAAATATGATCAAAAATGTTAAATGTTTTAGAGATCAGTACTTTTTATTTTAATCTAATTAAGTGCTACTTGTAATTTATTTATAAAACATATAAATATTAATTTTAAAAAATAATGTTAAATCTAAAAATTTATGCTTTTTATGAACCTGAAGTTGGAACATATAATAAATTTAAAACGCTATTACCTAGCCAAAAAACAACATTTACCAAAGAAAAAAAATCATATTCTTTGTTCGCAAAATTTTCAAGGAGAACACCTTCAGATTTTTTTCAAAACAAAAAAAGACAAAAATAAATATATTTTTTAAATTCGTCAATTATACCAAAAAAATGGATCCAAGCCTGTTTTTTTATTCTTCATCTTCGGACTCTGATGATGAGTATCACTTTAACCGATTAAGAAGACAAATACGTGAAAATAGTGATCCATTAAGATTGTCGGATAATGAGTAAGTAACAAATATTTTTGTAAATGACTTAATATAATAAAATTTAAATTATTACATATTAAGTTTGCTATAATTTTTATTAAAAATAAAAATTATGTTTTATTCGACCTTTAAATTAGCAATGAAAATGAATATTATTCAAGTTCGAGGCCATACTCTATATTTCTTTATTAGGATATTGTCCTAACAAATAATCTATAGAGTTTTTGTTTTCAAAGTTATTAATTGAAACTTTCAGGAATGTGTTGATAGATCTATTTCGGGAATTTTCTAGTTCAGTTTTGATTTTCTTGATCAATGGTGATAATCTTTAACTTTGATCTCATATATTAGTTCTCATTTAGTAAGAAAACTAGTTTATATGAATGCTTGATGTTTTGCATGGGACTGCTACCTCTTTCAAAACGTGTTCTGATGATGGTGTAGTGTGCTTCTATTGTGTACATACATACATACATTTCACAAGCCTCTCATGGGAATTTGCTAAGTAAGCTTTTTCCCACTATGTATTTATGTTAGTATTAGTTTATGATAAGTAGATTAAGTAGAATTCTTTTTAATAAACATCAGTCGATTGCTGATACCAAAACTAACTGGTGTGTTGTACATGGCGATCCTGCCATATTTATGAAGTATATAAAGAAAAAACGAAAAATAAATATTTATCATACAAAATTAATATATATTGTTGTAAAAATATACCAAGTATATTCAAAAATATAATGAAAAAATACCTATTCTGAACCAATAAAAGAAATATTAAGAAATTTAAGATGTAAAAAAAAAAAAAAGACGTTAGCGACAATTCCTATAGTTTGTTTACATATTTCGTGACTGCAGGTATCGTCTACGTTTTTTTTTTCTTTAATGAATAACTCAAAATAATAAGAAGGAAGATGCTGATGAAAAAAAAAACAACAACAACGACAGCAAAAGTTCAACTTTCAACACAGCTTTAATATTAATCATCATCAAAACAACAACATGGCATGACAAAAATCCGTAAGAATTATTTAAAAGTAATTTTTATGTAATTTTTTTTAAAGTAATTTTCATTGTAATTTTTATAAAAAAATTTTTTAACATAGTAAAATCAAAAATATTTAAAATAATATAAAATGAAAAAAAAAAATTTAATTACAAAATTATTTTGAATATAAACAAATTAAATTGATATATGGAATTGAATATATAATTTAGATTAATAAAATATTATGAAAAATATAATATACAAACTTTTATATATAAATAAATACTAACCCAATACTTTCAGCAAAATTTTTTTTAATTTTTATTGACTGGGGTGACTCATACGTGACACTCCCAAAGTGCGATAAAAATCAGACGGTCAGCCAAAGAGAGTTAACCGATATATGCCATACCAACTACAATCTGTTACCTGCAGGGGACAGATGGTGGATGCTATGACATATATAGCATAATTTTTTTTTGGAAATTCATACTAACAATTTTGAATAACTTTTGGTTACCGAAACTATTCTTTGAAACGGGTGGCACCGAATCGAAGGTGGAGAACCCGAACGCGAATGTGATAAATGAGGTGACAGTATCGGTAGAGATACCACCAATTTACTTCATTATCATCATATCGATTTTAGCATTACAGTTGTTAACAACACTGTATCAACTCTATAAGAGATCATTGCGGAAGAGCTATATGCGAGCCTCTTCTGTGGGAAATGGTCTGAGTGAAGTTTAATGCGGAAATTTTTATAATCACTTCAAAACATTCATAATTTAACTGAGTAGTGGCGAATCCATAGTAATCCACTTTTAATACTTTCTGATGACGCCTACCATATGGACTGGCAACAGATTGTGAACAAACTAAGATTTATTAAGGAAAATTTTGATCGATTATGCAAATGTTTGAATACTGATAGGTCCACAAAAGAGGAGACTGTCGAAAAACATTTGAAGATCTTATTCGATCGATTTGAAGAGATTAGAGTTTTATTGAACGTTAACTGCAGTAGACTCACAGTAGCGCATAAAACCGCTGCAGAGGGTTACGTTAGAGACAAACTCACTAACGTATTATCAAGAAGAGGTTTGGAGGTAAAACTCCCGGTCACTCTACACGAGACAATAACTTATAATATTGAGACTCAAAAGAATTCGGACCTTAACGAATTAGAACCTGAGAATTTTCTTAAGGATTCTGCGAAAATGCCTCAATCGATTACCGAATTTTTAGGATTAGCCTCAAAGCTAATCCCTGAATTTGATGGCAATTCAGGGAATTTACAAACATTTCTCGGTGCCATAAACCTCGTGGATTCCATAAGGGAAGGCCATGAGAGTGCAGCAGTAAACCTCATTAAGACGAAGCTGAAAGGCACATCTAGAAATCTTATCTCAACGGAGACGACACTACAACAAATTATTGGGAAATTAGAAACTACACTACGGGGCGAAACCGTAGATGTGGTCAATGCAAAATTGATGAATGTTAGATAACAAGGCAAAAATGCCAATGCATATGTAAAAGAGGTGGAAGACCTCACACAAAAATTGGAAAACGCACTTATCTCGGATGGTTTGCCATCTCAAATCGCGGGTCAGTATGACACACGCTCAGCCGTAAAAGCTATAGTAAAGAATGCGACGAATCAAAGGGTCAAACTGATAATGGAGTCAGGAACATTTGCCAATATGAACGAAGAAAACGCACATATCTCGGATGGTTTGCCATCTCAAATCGCGGGTCAGTATGCCACACGCTCAGCCGTAAAAGCTATAGTAAAGAATGCGACGAATCAAAGGGTCAAACTGATAATGGAGTCAGGAACATTTGCCAATATGAACGAAGTCATATCGAATGCGACGAATCAAAGGGTCAAACTGATAATGGAGTCAGGAACATTTGCCAATATGAACGAAGTCAAAAGTTGTACCGAAGCACTCAGTCAACCTAATTCTTTACACTCACCAGAATTATCGCGGAAACGGTCAGTATCGTGGTCGTGGTAATGGCATACTACAAGAAGTAACGGTAACAACAACCGGTACAATAATGGCAGTGGCAATAATGACACGAAGTATAATAACAACCGTGGCCGAGGCCGTGGTGGTAACCGGAATAGGTACAATAATGGTAGAAATTTCCATAGTGTACGCACCATTACCGATAATAATTCGGGAAACGGGCAAGATCCCCTGAATGCACAATAGATAACAAAATGTACAACATAAATCTAAATCTCTATAGTTACCTTAACATCAGATCATCATTAAATGAGAGTAGATCCACATTTTTGGTGGATACAGGCACCGATATATCTTTAATTAAAGTCAATCAAATTCTTAACGAACAAATAGATAAAAAGATTATTGGATACCATAGGAAAAGTCAAAGCGGACTTAAAGGAAGAAGACCTTCTTATTGGACATGAATTCCATGTTGTCGAGGATGACTTTTTAATTCTATCTAATGGAATTATAGGTATGGATTTTATCAAGAAATAAGATGTATTTTGGATTATCAGGATGATGGGGATTCAATCACCCTGAGACCTGAAAATTTTCCATATCATATAAAAGTGAAGTTGATGAATGCGACTAGTGTAAATTATATATCTCTTCCTGCTAGGTCGGAGGTAAATAGATTGGTCAATGTTCAATCAACTGAGAACGAGGTACTAGTTCCGCATCAAGTGCTACAAGAGGGCGTCTATGTTGCAAATACTGTGACTTCACGAACAAGGCCTCTGGTTAAAATTGTCAATACAACTGACAAGGATTTAATTATCCCTAGTATTCAATTACTGACTGAAAGTCTTAACGACTACGAATTTGTTCAGCGCAGCGCCGATTTAAAAGACATTCGCGGAAAGTTGGAGATATTATCTAAAAATTTTCCTGAATTTGTCGATAATAAATTGAGAAAATTATGTTCTGAATACATAGATATCTTTGCATTGGAATCTGAGAAAATAAGTGCTAATAATTTTTATAAGCAAAAACTCAGACTCAAAGATATATGAAGAACTATAAAATACCACATTCTCACAAGGAGGAAGTAGACAGACAAGTAGAAAAACTAATAGATGATGATATAAGCGAACCATCGGTTTCCGAGTACAATAATCCAATTCTGTTAGTGCCGAAAAAATCGCTACCGGGTAACGCACAGAAACGATGGAGATTAGTTCTTGACTACAGAGGTATCAATAGAAACTTACAGCAGATAAGTTCCCACTTCCTCGAATATATGATATACTGGATCAATTGGGTAGAGCAAAATATTTTTCATGCGTAGATTTGGTATCGGGTTTTCATCAAATAGAACTGGAAAAGGAATCTAGAGACATTACGTCTTTTTCAACTGAAAAAGGTTCCTTTAGATTCAAAAGACTTCCGTATGGGATTAAAATCGCACTGAATTCATTTCAGAGAATGATGTCATTGGCTTTTTCAGGGCTATCTCCAGCCCAGGGTTTCTTGTATATGGATGATTTATTAGTAATCGGCTGTTCATCTGAACATATGCTACAGAATTTAAAAGATGTATTTGGCATGTGCCGAAAATATAATCTGAAATTACACCCGGAAAAGTGTACATTTTTCCGTCGAGAAGTGACCTTTTTGGGACACAGGTGTACGGATAAGGGAATTAATTTTACCAGATGATAGCAAATTTTCGATAATTGAAAATTATCCAACACCAAAGAACGGTGATGAAGCTAAACGCTTTGTTGCATTTTGCAATTATTATAGAATCGCTGAATCATTACGACATCTAACTAGATTGTCTAGGAAAAACATTTGTTTTGAATGGTCTAAGGAATGTGAAAATTCTTTCATCTACCTTAAGAACCAATTGTTGAGTCCAAGGATACTACAGTATCCGGATTTCACGAAAGAATTCTGTATAACAACGGACGCTAGCAAACACGCTTGCGGAGCTGTTTTAAGCCAGGAAACTCAAGGTATTCAATTACCAATTGCTTATGCGTCAAGATCTATCACGAAAGGAGAAAGCAATAAGTCAATAATAGAGCAGGAACTAGCTGCCATTCACTGGGCGATTCAGTACTTTAGACCATACGTTTATGAAGGAAATTTTTAGTAAAAAGTGATCACAGACCACTAACATATCTATTTTCGATGAAGAACCCATCATCTAAATTAACTCCAATGAGGTTGGATCTAGAAGAGTATGACTTTGTGGTAGAATACATCCGGGGAAAGGAAAACCACGCAGCCGATCCGCTGTCGAGAATTGAATTCTCAGAAATTCAAAACATTAATATACTAAAGGTTACAACTAGACTTCAGGCAAATAAGGAACGCAAAAGTGTGAATAACAGGAAACCTGACACACGTAACGAATCGATAGATGTGAATGTATATGAGGCAACAAATGCCCAAGAGTACAGTAAAATGCCACGATTGCATTTTACTAAGGATAAATTTATTATCCAGAGAGGAAAGCATAAACTTTTCGAATATAGGTTGCATGATCTGGTTATTAATGGAATCGTTGACTTAGGTCGTCTCTTTCCAAAGCTTCAAAAAGTAGCTAATAACGTAGGTCTGACAACATTGCAACTGTCACTAGATAACAATCTGCTAAAGGCCCTAGGAAAAGAAAAATTTATGATGGAAGGAAATAAGGTCTTGCAAGACATCATAATAGTACTCACTCCAACATTGATGACGATCGAAAACGATTCGGATAAATTAAAAATCATACAGAAATATCATAATAATCCATTACACGGGGGACACCCAGGGATCACTCGTATGATAAAGAAAATTAAAATGAAATATCACTGGAAAGGCATGACGAGAGTTATCACTCGCTATGTCAAGAAATGTGATAGGTGCCAGAGAAATAAGGCTCGGTTAAAGGGCAAATAACCTTGACACCAACACCAACTAACCCATTTGACATTGTTCTCATCGATACAATTGGACCATTACCAAGATCAAATAGTGGTAATGAGTATGCAGTAACAATTATGTGTGACCGTACGAAATAAAGGGTCCGCCAAATAACTTTTTTTTTTGAACTCCTGAACCAACTGGACTTTGTATGGCGTCATACCAATGCAAAATTCGTCTCAATGATGTCTCCGAAATGTTCAATTGTTGAGAACGACGTTAAATTGATGTTGATGGCGCTGCACGTACACTTTCTGCCACAGCAGCAATATTCTCGGGTGTACGCACTATTTTTGGCTTTTCACGCTTTGGTTTATCGATGAGGATGAAAGTTTCTTTCACTTTTTTCACAAGATAACAAACATACGGACCATATTCGTTCTGCGGAAGGATAAAACTAATTATCTGTCAAATCATGGAGCATTTTATACTTACATACGGCCCAATGCGGAAGATACTAACTGATATGGGTACTGAGTATGTTAACCAAGTTCTCCACGAACTCTGCAGTATCTTGAGAATTGATAAAGCAATATCTACTGCATATCACCACGAAACAATGGAGACCATTGAAAGATCACATAGAACTCTAAACGAGTATCTTAGATCATATATATCCAATGACAAGTCTGATTGGGACGACTTAATGAAATTTTTTGTGTATTGTTATAATACAGCTCCATCGATAGTTCATGAATACTCTCCATTTGAACTACTGTTTGGAAAAATTCCTGTAGATTTTCAAATTTTGAACCATAGTAACATTTAACCTCTGTACAATATTGACGCATATGCGAAGGAGGTTACAAACGGCTCATAGGAGAGCTGGAGAACGAATCCAAAATTCAAAATTATATCGTGAGAAACATTACAACGTGAATTCTAACAAATTAAATACATCCGTTGGTGATTTAGTTTTAGTCCAAAACGAAGCCGGACATAAACTGACCACTCAAAGTTATTGGGATCGATGACAAGGGTAATGTCAGGATTACGGACGATAACAATAAATCGTCGCTAATACACAAAAATAGGATTAGATTGTATATTAAGTAATCTAATTATAGAATAAAATATTGTATATTAAGTAATCTAATTATAGAATAAAATATTGTATATTAAGTAATCTAATTATAGAATAAAATTAAATTATAATTAAGATAGGTTAGTAATATAAAAAAAAGAAAGAAATACATCAACAATGTAAATTTTATTTGTTTTAATTTGTACTACATATATATAAAAAAAAGAATGATCATATATAATGGATCATTCCTTTTTTCAAAAAGAGGGAAGGTGTAGTGTGCTTCTATGGTGTACATTGCCTTGCTGTAGGCGGGCTATATGACACCATACATTCCACAAGCCTCTCATGGGAATATGCTAAGTAAGCTTTTTCCCACTATGTATTTATGTTAGTATTAGTTTATGATAAGTAGATTAAGTTGAATTCTTTTTTATAAACATCAGTCGATTGCTGATACCAAAACTAACTAGTGTGTTGTACAATGGGAACATAAAAAATTCCCGAAATAGATCTATCGACACATTCCTAAATGGGTCAATTAACAAATTTGAAATTTGAAAAATTATTTGTTAGGACAAACAAATAACAAGACATATTGTTTAAAATTTTAGTTTTATAAAACGCTTTAGAGTGACAAGGGAATGCTTTAATTATATTCTTGGTGAGTTGGACTTTGATGGACATCTGTCTACTTCCGTACCACTAAAAATTCCGTTGGCAGCCACTTTGTCACTTTTGACACTCTGTTGGAAATGACTTATTGGTGTAACACAAAGTTCAATATGAAAATTATAAATATAGTTGTGAAGGAAATGGAAATTAAGCTGTGTGTGAAATTTGTACAAATTTCTCCAGCTAATAGTGATGATAATAAGGAATATTTTTTTTACTTTACTTTTACTTACTTATTAACTTTAGAAACTAGGGAATGCACAATAAAATTAATTTCGAAAGCACTTTTGTTATCGAGTAAAAAATAGCACCGTTGCATTCGAACACTAACTCTATATCGATTGCCATCATTCGAAATTTCGATACTCAATATCGAATCACAGAATCCCAAAAGTAGAAAATTTCTAACGTTCGATAAGAAACTCGATAGCTTGCGACTGCGAGAATTAGCCCCCAGGATAGAAAGTAAATTGCACAGTGGTAGAAATTATATTGAATATAGTGGAACTAATCAGCTATTTAATTTTTAAAATTAAAAATTTAGAATCCATTAAGCATGTTGTAAGGTATTTCATTTGTTTATTTTTGTTTCATTTTTTTAAATTAATTTTCATTTTTAATTAAATTTTAAAGTTAACTTGTGTTGTTGTAAGTATTCTCTGCATAAATTTTGTATAATTAACACAAAAAAACTCTAAAAACTGTTTCTCTTAGAACCAGTTGGCATATCAAATTTAACAGATATTGAGTACCTTGGATCTTCTGTAGTCTATATGTTCGTTGGCTTAAAATCACGGTTAGCAAACACCACCTTTTTTCATTATGACGGTAGTTGTATGCCAAGCCTATCTCAATACCGATATGAAAATAATATCACAAAAATTAAATTTAGTTATATCTACAAAATACCATTATAAATCGATGTTTCGGTATTTGAGCGATATTTTAACTTTAGTACAATATATTTCAAAATCAAGACGGTAAAATAGAAAATTAGGACCGGTTGCACAAGAACACACATATCTTTAATGGAATCGCTGGTTTAAAATTTTCATTTCGGTCTTGGTGTAACTGTGGTAGCCAACAAATGTTCTTATGAAATGGTATTGAATGCCGACCCTGTTTTAAATCTAATAATTATAAAGTTGTTTTTAGTACTTAAAAAAAATAAAAATAATCATTACAAAACAAAAACCGTACTTTTTACTTTTTTTGCATTAAATTTTAAAACTCATTTATATTTGAAATTTAAGCAGTGCTAAAAAAATATCAGAAAGTGATAGATTTTTTTATTTTTATTTACATATAATGATATGTTTTGCCATATATAATTATATATAAAAGTGATAGAATTATTTTTGATTAATTGCTCCACATACACATACATATGATCAGATATGGTAGAATATATGATCATATATAGATCTTTATCTATTTCATATGATCAGATATACAAGATATGCTATACAATAATATATGACGATATATTACTCCATATCAATTGCATAAACTAAGTATAAGATATGAACATATATCGTAATATATTGTCACACATATATCGGTATATATTGTCATCGGGTAATTAAAATCTTCATGTATAACTATATAACAAAATTATTTAAATTAATTTGTAAAAGCACGTAATACTTTACTGAAACGAATATTTTATTTCAAAATTTATTAAACTAAATTGGTTGACATACACTGAGAGAATTATCCTTCATGATAATTATGAAACAATCTCGTAGAATTTTTTTCGTAGATTCAATGAAAAATTTCATTATATTCAAGAAATTTTATTAATATTAAGAAATTTTTCATAAACTTGTTTTCATAAAATTTTATAGTTTCATCAAAAAAATTCATTCGATTTCATAAATTAAATGAAAATTTTCTTTAGAGCTATGAAATTATTTCAAAGTCTTATTTTTTTATTTCTCTTAGAAATTTCATTAATTTTCATACTTTTCAAACTTTAGTTTTAAGATTTAATTCTCAAGTGTTCAACATATTTTATAAAGTGCTTTATAATTTCAATATAGCCTTTTAGTTAGTTCCAATAAATTATTCAAGACATTTATGAAGAGTTTTATTAATTCAAACAACTTCTTGATATTAAAAAACTTTCACAACTTTTTTTTTTGGACAGAAATTTAATTTGGGCAAGTGGGATTTTTAAAAAAAAATATTATAAATTTTTAATAAATATTTAATAAATATTTTAATTGAATAAAGATTTACAATAAAATCAGTCAAGTTAAAGCCTTTATGAAATCTGTTTTTCCAAGCAACTGTAGCTGGGATTTATTATTACAAATTCTCTTGAAACATTTTATAGAAAACCCATACGAAAGTAGCTTGAATAAATAAGATGTCATATAGACACTGTTGCCAGGTTTGACGATTTATCGTCATTTTGACGATTTTTACTACCTAAATTACTAAATGACGATTTGACGATTTTTGCTTCCAAAATGACGATTTTTTGACAAACGTTTAATATGTCAGCAAAACATGTTTATTTGCTATTATTAAAAAATCACCGGATCTATTTTTGGATTTTTATTATTTCGTTAAAATTAAAAACTATTTTTTATTGAAAGTTTAGCAAAAAAGTTATTTTATGGATTCATGTTAGGTTTATTTTAATTTATTTTCTGCACTTAATAAAGGTAAAGACCACTGCAAATGTAGCTAAAAACAAATGAAATTTCATTTGAAAAAAAACGACTTACGTTTTAGTAAATTCAACTAGCATAGTCATTTGATTTTTACTGTTCAAAAAATTAACTACAATTGTATTGTTAATGAGTGGCTCAGTCAGTGCTGTAAAAAATAAACAAACATTAATTTGTTTTATTTTTTAAATAAAAAAAATACTGTATAAAATGAATGTGAAATCATAAAACTGTAATTTAATGTGGTTTGTTTTCTAAATGAACTACAATTGTAGTCAAAAATCAAATTTCTTCTACAAATGACTGTTGTTTCACTTAAAAATAAAGATACTGTATTACAAATGAAACAACGACAAATATTTACTGCAGAAGTTCCCTGAGTATGTGCTTACTTTTTTTATGGTTGGCAAACACTACCTTTTCATTACAATAGCAGTTTCCTGCCACGGCCACACCAATGCCGTTATGAACGTTTTAAAGCTACGATTCCAATGGTGGCATGTGTCTTTACAGGGTTTATTTCAATATTCTACCCATTATATTTTGTTACAGCAACTAACTAGTTTAAGAAATTTCAAAATCAAACAGGTTAAATAGAAAACTAAAACCGTTTACATAAGAAGAAACATGTCTTTAATGGAATCGTTTTTTTTTTAAATTCCATTCCGCTATTAATGTTACTGTGATATCCAATCGTTTCTATGAACAGTTATTGAATGCCAACCCTGCTTTTTTAATATTTATATTTTTATAAAATTTCATTAGTGTAAGATTGATATAAAAATAAAATATTTTTTAAATTAAAAAAACATCCAAGTTTTTGCGAAACAAATATCGAGTTCGAATATTCTGATTTATAAGTTCAAAAATAAATTAAGTACTTAAAAAACAGGCCTAATAATAATATAAATAAAGTGTTCCAAAGTGAAATTTCAGTTATTCACAATTTATATTTGAAAATGGAAAAACATGCAGTAATAAACAATATTTAAATAAAAATAAATAATAATATAAATAATAAATAAAATAATAAATAATTTTTAGCAATATTAAAAACCAATCCAAAATGAAAAATATGAAATAATCAAAAATTTCACAATTTATAGTATTAAACTATGTAATCACATGTAATGCAATTTGAAACTTTAATTCGTTAATGGAAGTCCAAATTTAATAATTAAAGAAAATAACATTGTTAAAGAATTTCTAAACTATGTAAAAGAATTTAAGATTTAAAAATTGTGCTACTGGAGTGGTGTTTACAGAATTATGTAGAAGGAATTAACAGTTAAAGTGGTAAAGTGCTATCGTTATAAAATATCATGATTTTCGAAGTTTAAATTACAGAAAAGTTTAAAAAATCGTATTATATTACACCGATAGTACATGAGCACTTGAAATGTGAATTACATTATTATTCTTTTTTTTATTAAAGCTTTATCCCACTTGTAACAAATATTTTTTGTTTTGAAGATTTTTTGACGATTTTTGAAAATATAATGACGATTTTGACGATTTTATGCTCAACATACCTGGCAACACTGCATATAGATCAAACAAATAACTTAAAGATTAAATTAATACGAAATAAGTAAAAAAGTTAAATATATTTGACTAAGGGCCATTATTACAACTTGCCAATAGCTAAAGTTCGGATGTTATCTGACAGATTATTAGTTTTTCGTTATTATAAGTATACTTTAAGCTAAAAGTGACCGATAAGCTAAAGGGATGATGTTATTGACTTTAACTTTAAACGTACGGCCCTAAGGGCCATTATTACAACTTGCCTTTAAAGTAATTGTTAGTAAAAGGTAACTTTAGCTAAAGTGAGGAAAAAAGTGAGCTATAATGTTTTTCGTTATTACAACTTCCCAATAAAATAAAATTAATATTTTTGATAATGTGGCAGCAACAAACTAAAAGCCGATTATTGGTTTATGAATTGGTTTTTAAAAATACGTAGTGGCAACGTACTTTTATTTATTTGTTTACAAACAAACAATAATTTGTGAAATTCGGTTGTGAAATTCGGTATTTTCTTCTTTTTCTTTATAGAGCAGAAAATGTGGTAACTTTAAACACATAAACCTTACGTTTAAAGTTAAATGCACAATATCTTCCCTTTAGCTTATCGGTCACTTTTAGCTTAAAGTAAACTTATAATAACGAAAAAATAATAATCTGTCAGATAACATCCGAACTTTAGCTATTGGCAAGCTGTAATAATGGCCCTAAATGTTAAAATTTTGATTCGAAGGTGGTTAATCTAAAACACAATCTTTCTTGAATCAAAAATTTAAAAAAAATCTATACGCTCATTCACAAAATGTTCAAAAATATTTAGTTTTCTGAGCAATTTTGTGCTACTTTTTAGAAAACGTTCTACAAAGATGAATTCTCGTGTACGACTCCTAGAATAAGAACCCTAAGAAATTTTCCCAACATTCGATTGGTTTTTACCCATCAATACTTCAATTTAAATTATTTTTGCGTGTATTAAATAAAAAGTTCCGGCTATAAGGGAAAAAAATGAGTATTACCAAACGATTTTTATATGTAGTATGCACCTAATATGTTTTAAATAAAAAAGTTCTGAAAGTGAATGTTCTTTAAATTTAATGGGATTTTTAATAGATGTAATTAAAGTGCAACAGTTTCCGTGCAAATTTATTAAAGGTTGAGAATGATTATTAGGAACAAATGAATTTACATTGTTAAATTTGGGGATTTTGTTCATGGATATTTTTTTGATCTTATATCGATAAAAATGTTTGACAACTCTGGTTAATGCAGTCAAATTAAATAAAGAATTTTAACTCAACTATTTTGTTTAACCTCTTTTCTAATAGGGGATTTTTGATTTGTTGGGGATAACGAAAAAGAGTATCTGGCAAGCCTTTTATAAATTTGCTTAAACATTTTTCAAAGTCTTCTCACAATTTCACTTATAACTTTTAGACCGATTTTGCTCATTTTACTGCTCATAATATAAAAAAACGACTTGACTGAAAACTAGCAACTCCGTTTCTATATTGGCGGCGTATTCGCCGTTTCAACATATATCGAAAAAAGTATCTGAAACGTAGGGACTATGCTAAAAAAAATTATTTTTGGATTTGTTTTAAATTTTTTTATATCTTTAGGCGTTTTGTTAAAATCAAATTTTTTGTTTAAAAGTTATGAATCCAGCTTGCCCCTTAAAAAAAAAAATAGTTACAATTTTATTAAAAAAATTAAATTTAACTTTAACAATTACATTTAGTGTTGCCAGGTTCGATGATTTATCGTCATTTTGACAATTTTTAGTACCCAAAATAAATAAATGACCATTGGACAATTTTTGCTTCCAAAATGACGATTTTCGGACAAAAGTTTGATATGTAAGCTAAATATATTTAGTTGTCATTCTTAAATCACCGGGTCTATTTTTGAATTTTTATTATTTCGTTAAAATTAAAAACTTTATTTTTTTTATCGAAGTCTAACTAACTGCTAATATGATGTGAAATAAAGTTTTGGAAAAAACAATATTTTATAAATTCATGTAAGGCTAACCTTAATTTAATTTTTGTGCTTACATTTTAAATTTTTATAAAATCTAATTAATTAGATTTTAAAAGGGGTTTCCTTACGGGCTATTTTGGTCAATAATCTCATTTATTTGTAAATAAAAATCAATTTATCATGTTTTTGCTCAACGTTTCGTTTGCTTTATTCAAACTTCTTCAGGAGCGTAAAGTTATAAAATGATTTTTGGTTACATGGTCAGAAAATATAATATATATAATTTATTTGTAAATAAAAACTGGACATTACTACACAGAATTTTAAATAAATAATTAAATAAATATTAACAAACACAGTAAACAGAAAATCACAGGTTAAGCTGACTGCAGTATCACAGAACTTTGACTAATTAATTAATTATAAAATCTAATTGAGACAAAAATAAATAATTTTTTAAATAATCAAAAGCATGGAATTTTTGCGAAACCTCAAGCTCGAATATTATGACTTATAAAATATTGAAAGGTTTAATAAAAACAAACAAAATAAATCAGGTGCTTAAAAACCGGTCTAATAATTTTATAAATAAAGCAGGGATGGAAATGGGCTTTTAGATTCTGTACCAAGCCGACGGAATAATTGTACTTTTTTGACCCTCACCAAAATTGTTTAGTATGTTGAAAATTTGTTCGACCGGTGTCATATTTGCAGAAATTATTGTAAATTCTAGAATTTCATGTAGTAATATCACTCGAACTTTAGACCACTATAATCGCTTCAAGCTTGCAATTGGTAAAGAAAAATCGTAGTAGTTTTTTTTTTTGATCATTGAGCTAAAAATTTGTTCTATAATACTAATTTAGGAAAATATTTGCAAGTAGTTGTTAGAATGAATTAGATCAATTTCTGCAGTCCGAATGTTTGTTTAAAGTTTTAGACAGTGATGCCAACTTGGTGTTTTTGTAACTATTTATGGTACTTTTC
Source organism: Delia radicum (assembly GCA_021234595.1). Classification (NCBI taxonomy): domain Eukaryota; kingdom Metazoa; phylum Arthropoda; class Insecta; order Diptera; family Anthomyiidae; genus Delia; species Delia radicum. Next base: position 184,907,746 of record CM037853.1, read on the forward strand.
AATAACACAAAACGCCAAAATTTAACTCATGGTGCCAAAACATAAAAAAGCACTAAATTGGTGATTTTGTAATATGTCGTTAGTGCTTTTCAACCAATTTCGCTTTAGTTCAAAAAAACGCTAATACTGCTCCAAAAACCGTAAAGTTTACTGCAGTTTTACTTTTGAAAACTCAAATATTTTAAAACAAAAGGTGTTGCTTGTTAAATTAATACGATTAGTATTATTTTTTGTTATGTGGATAAATATTTTCGAAAAATTACGCACAATTACTGGACTAAACTCCGATATTGTCGGTGAAGAAATTTGGTTACTTTGTTTTAGCAGGAAATACAACACTGTTTTCCAGTAAACTTGGGTTCATGTGTTTAACTTTGTAACCAAATTAAAAAGAAAAAGCTTTGTCGTTGCTTTTTTGAGCACAAAATAACGCTTTTTACAATTTTTGTTGCGCTTTTTGCTGTCACAAAGTTGGTAGCACTGGTTTTTTTTAAGTTTATCAAGTTCAGAAAAAAATTTTAATTGTATCAAATGATTCGCGGCGTACCACGTTACCAACGAAGTTCCAAAATGTACCGAAAAAAGTACAGTTCATTTTATAAAAATGTAGCAACTGCGGAGAAAAACATACTGCTAATTACAGATTGTGCAAAGTATTTTTAAATAAAAAATTAAAGACAAAACCCAGTCAAAAACGTGCATATCCCCAGTATAAGGCTGATAACGTTCCCTGGAATAACGTAGATAATCCTACTGAAAATCATATTAACGCAAACTCCCAAAACTTTTCATACGCTAACGTGCTAAAGGAGAGTACTCCAATTGCAAATGCAAACTCAATCGATAATTTAATACAAACAATGAATAACTTCATGTCAAGCATGCAAAGTATGTTCCAGGAGATGATGAGAAGCCAGAACATGCTTCTGCAAGTTTTACTGAGTAGAAAATAAACAGTCTAAAAATATGTTTTTGGAACGCAAACGGGTTATCCCAACATAAACAAGAAGTCGAACTCTTCCTGCGAGAGCAGGAAATTGATGTACTTTTAGTATCCGAAACACATTTTACCCTGAAAAACTGTTTCAGAACAAACGGTTATTTTACATATGACACCAAGCACCCAAGTGGAAGAGATTGCGGCGATACTGCCATTATCGTACACAAAAACGTGAAACATTTCCCAATGCCAGAATTCAAAAAGGAATCCATACAAGCTACTTCCATAAATCTTAAGGATTTTAAAGTTACACTATCGTCTATATATTGTCCACTTAGGCAGAAAATAGACCAGGAAGAATTTCTTAATTTCTTTTCCACATTGGGTACTTAATTTATTGCAGCCGGTGACTACAACGCCAAGCATACCTACTGGGGCACCAGACTGGTCAGTCCAAGAGGCAAAGAGCTGTTTAATGTGATTGCTACTAATAAACTTGATTTTATATCTGGCGGAACGCACACATATTGGCCAACCGACTTCAACAAGGTGCCTGATTTGATAGATTTTGTCATTATAAAAAATATCAAACGGGATCAATTAATAGTAAACTTTTCTATTGACCTGTCGTCAGACCATTCCCCCACAATAATAACTATGCATAATAGGATCATGACTGCATATGGAAACAAAGATTTCTACCATAATAAGAACACAAATTGGTTAAAATACAAAATGTATGTGAGCTGTCACCTCTCACATGATATACCTCTAAGAAACCCAGATGATATTTAATTAGCAGTAGATCATTTTACGGATGTCTTGACCTCCGCCGCCAAAATAGCCACTCCTGTTCGAAAAAGTAATATTGAAATCTCTTACAAACCGTCTAATGAAATTCAAACCTTACTCAGGGAAAAACGAAGACTCAGAAGGCAATGGCAGAAAGTCCGCTCCCCAGCAATAAAAGGTCAACTCAACCAGTGCCAATCACTCTTACGCTCTAAGCTAAAGCAAGAAAAAGAGTCTGCTTTAAACAAGTTTCTAACCAACCTAGATGCATCACATAAGACTTATGGAGGTGAATGAAATGCCCTATTACGTATAAATCTCCTTTAAGACTCGAAAACTGAACCTGGGGCTAAGGACTTAAACGAAAAAGTTAATGCCTTCGATGACCACCTGGAAAAAGTGTTTACTCCAAATGATACAAGCTCTTGTATCTGCCCACCAGTTATCGGTGATATCGTTAATAAGCCTATAAAATTTTGATTGCCTCAAATTAAATCCGCTATTGAAAATTTTGATAAGAAAAAGTCGCCAGGTCTTGACCGCATTACGGACACAATGTTATACCACTTACCAACTTCAGCTATATTTAATGCCATGTTAAGAGTTGGATTTTTCCCATCTTCTTGGAAGATCTCAGAAATTATAATGATTCCCAAACCAGGAAAAGACACCAGCCAAATTACTTCATATACACCTAAAAAAATTGTTTCTTTTAAACTTAACTCCTTACCTCAATCAACAAACAATTATTCCTGATCATCAGTTTGGTTTTCGCGAGGAACATAGCACAATTGAGCAAGTTCATAGAATTACCACCACCATCAGATCGGCATTTGAAAACAAACAATATTGTTCTGCCTTCTTTATCGATATTTCACAAGCTTTTGATAAAGTTTGGCATGTTGGTCTACTCACCAAAATAGTAAGACTACTTCCAGAAAACACACATAAGCTTCTCATGAGTTACTTATCTGACAGAACCTTCAAAGTACGATCGAAAGAAGAATTCTCCAATTTGAAACATATATTAGCAAGAGTTCCCCAAGGCAGTATAGTGGGGGCCGTAACTATATACCATCTATACAGCAGATATGCCTACTAACCCAAATACACAAACATCTACATTTGCAGATGACACAGCATTCATATGTGTTAATAAAGACCCAAGGGCTGCTTTTGAACAACTACAACATCATATTCATGAACTTCAGTATTGGTTAAATAAATGGAAAATAAAAGTCAACCCATCGAAATGTGTTCATATAACTTTCATCCTTAGATCTGCACGGCTACATTGGCTAATAGGACCTCACTCATCTCTTGACTTGGAAAACAAGGTTTTGTTGTACAAATCTATTATAAACTAATGTGGACTAATATGGACTAATATGGCATCCAGCTATGGGGAACTGCGTGTGCATCAAATATTCAGAAATTACAAAGAAGACAATCCAAGCTTTTACGACTGATAGTCCTTGCCCCATGGTACATACGAAACGAAAGCATCCATAGAGACCTAAACATTAGTATGGTCCGAGAAGAAATAGAGAAGTACTCAATTAAGTATGTGAATAAACTAATAGTTCCTCCCAACTCTCTTTCCCGGAATCTGCTTCAGTTCGAAGGACACCAGAGACTAAGAAGGATGACACACTGGCTATACATTAGCGTTGTCAGACCTATACTGACGTACGCATCTGTAGTATGGTGGACATCGATGAGATTTGGCTCGTATGTGGGACTATTGCAGAAGATACAGCGCCTATGCTGTTTGGGCATTAGTGGCGTAATGAGAACCACATCTACTAGGGCTGTCGAGACTATTCTGGCAATTCGCCCAATTGAGGTACAGGTGAAGTACGAGGCCGCATTGACTATGATGCGGCTGAGGGCTAACGGGGAATGGGACAATAATGGCCATATTACCAGGCACCGTACTATTTTGGACCAATTGCCAGGGTATTGCGTCCCAGAATGGGACTGCGACAGGATTTCAGAGAGGTCTGTCACGACGCTCTGTGACACGTTAATCCCGGACAGGCAACCATGGTTAAATGGGCCCTTCTTGAGGAACCAACCGGGGAACCACTTTTACACGGATGAATCAAAACTGGATTGGAAAACGGGTCTGGGCTTCTGTAACGCTGACTTCAATGTACGCAAATGCTTCCGTCTTCCTGACCATATCACCGTACTACAGGCGGAGGTCACCGCGATTACGGAGTGCATTAAGCAGGTGAATATCATGGGCTTGACCAGTGATATTGTGATTTTCACGGATAGCCAAGCGGCTATCCGGGCTTTATCTACGGACTCTGTGGGAATAATGACGATACTCAGGTGTAAAGGGGTCCGGGCTTTATCTACGGACTCTGTGGGAATAATGACGATACTCAGGTTGTAAAGGGGAAATTAACGATTTCTCTTCACGGGGACGCATTGAGATTATATGGGTGCCGGGACACTGTGGTATAGCGGGGAACGAAGTGGCTAATGATTTGGCTAGGGGAGGATCTTCCCTGGAATTAGTCACTTTGGAGAACGCTAAACCTTTTGGAGCTCTCAAGGCGGAGCTGGTGGACTGGGCTGACACCATGCATATGACCATCTGGGAAAATGCGGGTGTTGGCAGGACTACAAATATTCTCTGGGGCAACCCGGACAAGGACAAGACAAGGGAAATTCTGAATCTCAGTAGGAAGGAACTGAGTCTTTTGATGGAAATCCTCTCGGGCCACTCGACACTTAGGGCTCATCTCCACCGTATTGGTAGGGCGTACTCGGAAGTGTGCAGGGCCTGTGGGGAAGACGAGGAGACCTTGGAACACTATCTCTGTGAATGCCCGGTATTTTACGGGATCCGGGTCGAAATACTATCCAGTGACCCAATATCCACATTGGGGGATCTAAGGGGCATAGGATGGAAGAAGTTGAGGAGTTTCGTCAGTGCGACGGAGTTCCTAGGATAGTAAGGTGACATAGGACATAGAACAGATTGTTTAGAGCGCACAACAAGCCGACATTCTGGCTTAAGTGTAGGTAATCAGGGACTTGAGTCGGTTTAGGGAAGTATTTCCCTTCTCCGAATCCTCTTTTCGACCTAACCTAACCTAAGAAGGATGGACACCCTGAACCTGGCGCGGCGGGCTCGTCCAACCTAGGCAGCTGATGAACAACATTTGAATACAGTAAATTAGCTATATATATATATATATATATATAGCTTATATATATAATTTTAGTTTAAAGATTTGAATACTTATTGTAATTTCTAATAGAAAGATTCAAAAAACCAAATATAGTGACAGAAACAAAAACAAAAAAAATTCCCATCCCTGAAAAAAGTGAAGCTTTAGATATTCACAATTTATACCTGAAAATGGAAAAAATAATTTTTTTATTCAATAAAATTATTTTGTAATTAGATAATCCAACCCAAAATGAAAAACATGAAATAATCAAAAATTAAAGAACGATTGAACCACTTATTTCAATTATTTTAAATATTGGTGAATAAATTATTCAACATTTTTTCTCCTTTTTCATATATCCGATGTTTTTGTTTTAAATCGGAGGAAGCCAATCGGGGTTATACTTGTCTTGTATTTACAAAATCGTAAATTTTACATGGAAGCTTTTAAGGTCAATAGTGTGATTTGTAATGACGGAAGTCGTTACGCTCGTTTCCGCCAACACTCCACGTTTTTTTTTTTTTTTATAAGTAAACGAACGAGAATATATTGAATTTCCTAAGTAACGCTCGATTCTGTCTACACAACTTGCAGTTTTTCGTCGCTACTAGCGACACTCAGCGAGTATATAAAGGCCGTCACCACAAGAATCGAGATCAGTCGGCTACGGCAGCGCACGCGGCAACAAGGTAATTTTAACTAGCCCTTCTACATCCTTAGACATCCAGCGAGTCCCCTTCGAGGTCCTGCGAATATCCTTCGAGATCCGGCGAACACCCATCGAGATCCTGTTAACATCCCTAGAGATTGAGTCGTGCATTTGACCTTCTCTCAACTTTAGCCAGCCGAGATTGAGTCGTGCGTTTGACCTTCTCCCAACTTTAGCCAATAGAGATTGAGTCGTGCGTTTGACCTTCTCTCAACTTTAGCCAGCCGAGATTGAGTCGTGCGTTTGACCTTCTCTCAACTTTAGCCAGCTGAGATTGAGTCGTGCGTTTGACCTTCTCTTGTAGTGTATGCATGTTACAAAGTAAACAAACTCTAATTAGTCATGCATACAACATGTTCGATTACATTTAAAGAATATAAAACAATACACACACACAAATATATTTAATAAATTATAACAGCTAAGCATAAAAATAAGCAAGCGACAAAACATTTCTATTGTACAATTCAAGGTTAGTAATGTTTGGAACAGTTCATCGTTCTATGCCAAAAAAATACGGAAAATATTGAGCGAGTCAGACGTGTTTTACTAAAGCTCCGCGAATTTATTAAAAAAATACAATTTAAAAATGTTTTTCTACATGTTTTTTGCCTTAAATACAATACTTAACAAATCATTAAACAGTGTTAACTTTAGTTTTAAGATTTCCTAATTGCTAAAGAGAAAATAATACTAAATAAATCTCCAAAACTTACTAATAATCTATTTTTTTTTACAACCGAAAATAATACAAGCAATAATGAAACAATAATGAAACAATAACAACAAACACACAACTAACTGCATCATATTTATAATAATAACAAAGCAAAACAAAGCAAAAGAAGAAAAAAAAAAAATACCAGCAGTGTTGCCAGTGAATATTAATATAAACTAAACATATAAAGCATCGTTAGCCACACGTAAGCTCCATGCCTAGATTAGCCAAACGTAAAAGTATTAAGATTTATAAAACAATGGAATTTGAACAAATTAAAAGCAAACCCAAGAAAAACATAAAAACAAATATACACAGAAATGTTACAACAATGGATGATAATATTAATACTTCAGACAATAATATTACAGAACTAAATAATGGTAATAACCCTACAAACAAACGCTTAAGAGACATTTTACAAATTCGATAAGTGAAAGTGTATCAAAAACGCTACTACGTTTAAGTAATGTTGAATCGCCCTTTAAAATAATAACAACAATGGAAAAACGATTTGATAAATTATCCGATGATTTAACTGAAAAATTACAATTAATTATAAAAACAATGTTCCGTGAGTGTGAAGATCGACTCTTAAGTGAGATAGATAAAAGATTAAACATAACAATGAGTGATCTAAATAAAGTGACTGATAGAGTAACAAATTTAGAATCAGTTGTTGATGAAATTAAAAGTGCAGCAATGGACCAAATGACAGCTTTAAAGAATGAGACTCTAGAGTTAAAGGAGGAAATAGCTTATTTAAAAAGTTGTGCTAGAAAACAAGAAAATTCAATAGTTGCAAACCATTAATAATAGGAGAGTGGGTTCCAAAGAAAACCTATACAACATGTTACGAATACTTTCTAGAAGAACATCTGGTCTTAATATCTGTCATATAAATGCTCAAAGCCTAAACAACAAAATGGATGAATTTCGCTTTATCTTTGAGGAATCTAATATTGACATTTTGTGTATTTCTGAATCTTGGTTTGAATCTAAAATTCTAGACAGTTTTTATAACTTGGATGGTTATCGTCTTTTCCGAGCAGATAGATCGTCCTATGCTGGTGGCACTGCAATTTATGTAAAATCAGCAATACGCTGCAATCAAAAATGTAAATTTTCTCCAAACGATCAAATTGAGTATCTGTTTCTCGATGTCCTTAACAACAATAGCCAAAAACTTTTAGTTGGATGTATTTATAGGCCAAATAAATGTATTCTTCTAAACCCACTTTGGAAAAATTAACAACACTTACTCTTGGTTATACTGATGTCATTATCGCCGGAGATTTCAACGAAAATATAATAGAAAACCAAAATTTTATGGATGATATGAATGCAATTGACTTAATTTTTGTCAATTGTTCTATGCCAACCCATTTTACAAAGACTGCCAGTACACTACTTGATCTCTTTTTTATAAATAATAATGCTCAATTGCTTCTTTTCGATCAGCTTTCTGCATCACTGTTTTCAAAACATGATTTGATTTTTATGTCTTATGACTTCAACGTAAAAACTCAGGAACAACTGCAGAAAATAACTTTTAGAGATTTCAGGAACATCGACAATCAGTCGCTGGAAGTTGAACTATCAAACATGCCTTGGAACGTTGTCTTCTCTATGCCAACCGTAGACGAACAAATAACATTTTTGCAAAACAATATACTATATCTCTACGAGAAATATATCCCTATTAAAACAAAGAATGTGAAACGTAATGACAAACCGTGGTTTTCAAATGAAATTAAAACATTAATTGAGGAAAGATATTTGGCCTATGAGAGATGGAAACGGTATAAAACATCAGAATTACAACATGTTTCAAGGAGGCAAGACGAAAAGTTAACTCAAAAATAAGTATTGCAAAATCAGCGTTTTATGAAGAAAAATTCAAATCAGCAGTGTCCTCAAAGAAGAAATGGAGGGAAATTCGAAATATGGGTGTTGTAAATAGTAATGCCAACGTTGACTTATCAATCGATGTCAATGTCAAACGTAAACCTTTATAATATCAATCCTACAAATAACATGAATGTTAATACGAATCGGACCCGTAATTCCACAACCACGTCAGTACCCAAACACTTCGTTACTGTTTGACTTTATACACTTCACCCAGGAAGATGTTCTGGAATCCTTCCTTAACATTAAATCCAATTCCGTCGGACATGATGGTATTCATCCAAAATTTGTAAAATTGATACTTCCATATATTCTTTTGCATGTTACACACCTGTTCAATATGATTTTAACAACATCTTCTTTTCCATCAGTGTGGAAACACGCAAAAGTAATTCCTATACCAAAACCTGATAACACCTATAGGCCTATAGCAATACTGCCATATTTATCTAAGGTTTTCGAGCGGCTGATCCATACTCAAATGAGTATGTGCCTCTGCCTTAATAGATGTCACTGAGGAGCTAAGGTCAAACATTGATAAAAATATGATTTAATTTTTAATTTTGCTTGATCATTCTAAAGCATTTGACACAGTCGATCATTCCATTCTGTGCCTTAAATTGCAACGGATGTTAAATTTTTCAACAACCGCTGTAAAGCTAATATTTTCATACCTTTGTGATAGAAGTCAATCAGTATACCATGGTTCCGAGGGGTCAAACAGTTGTTCAATTTCGAGAGGTGTACCACAAGGTTCCATACTCGGTCCATTACTTTATGCCATATACTCCAATGACCTTCCTTCTCGACTTCAATATTGTGGAGTACATATGTATGCAGACGATGTACAACTTTATATAAGTTGTCAACCATCTAGTATTGATCATTGCATTGGAAGGATTAACTACGATCTTAATAATATTATGGAATGGGCATCAACGAACGGTCTTTGTTTGAATGCAAAAAAGATCTGTAAAAACTGTTTTGCCATCAATCCTATTAGGCAACTCAATAATTGAAATCGCTGAAACTGCCAATGTTATAAATGTTATTTGTGGCAAAACTCATTCAATGTTAAGAAATCTATGGATGACACAGTGTTTCACACCTTTTGAAGTTCGAATGCTACTAGCGAAAACTTATTTATTGCCAACACTAATGTATGGATGTGAACTATTTGCTAGCTGTGACACTTTAAATATGAAGAGGCTTAATGTAACGTATAATAATATTGCCAGGTACGTGTTTGGCCGTAGCAGGCGCAGCAGAATATCGCATTACGCTAAGCAAATCTGTAACTTAAATCTTGAAAATCTGCTAAAATGCCGTACACTAATGTTTTTACATAAAGTTGTATACTCAAAACAACCTGAATATCTATACAGAAGAATTGTTTTTTCACAATCTGACAGAGGGAACAATATCAATGCGATTCGATATCGAAAAGAGATATCAAACAGACATTTCTTCTTAAATGCCTTTCGTCTTTGGCGCCAACTTCCTGCAAATATTCAAACTATTAGCAATGCAATGCAATTCAAATCTGCAATATTTAAACATTTTGGATAACTAGAATCAATTTTTTTTTTTTTTTTTCCTTAATTGTTTTAATTTTTAAACTAATTCCGCTTATTTTTGTTTTTATATAAAATGATGATTAATAAACTTAGTAAAATTGACTTATTCTTATAATTGTTAACAATATCATACATGCCAACTTAAATGTTATATTTTATTTTTATTATTTTGTTTTTTTTTTAAACCACCACTTTTATTAGTTAAGTTAATGTACTACTTAGTGAACATTATTTGATTTGATCTTGCTATAATTGTAATAATAACACAATCTACCCAGTACTGTAATATAAGACTAGTTCTTGTTGTACTGCATTGAGTCAATTAATTAAATAAATAAAAATAAATAAAATAAAAAAATGGATATTCGCCCTTTTTGCTTTCCACACTTTAAAGTCTTATAACTTAAGAACGGTAAACAGTTTTGCCAATATAATAAGTGTGGTTTGTTCCTCGTAAAGTTCTTTTAACACATTGTTACCGAAAGTAAAATTTTTGTATGTTTTTGTGTTGTATTTAATCAAAATTGTGCGTTAGTTCACTCCCAATTTAAACAAAAATATAAAAATATACGAATTATTGCACTTTCAAAGTCATTTTTTTTAGCCTTAAAAGTCAAAATGTCCCCAAAATTTCTGCATAGGATTGTAGGGCTCTGCTAATAAAATGCATTTATGCAAAAAAACGTGTTTGCGAAAGAGTGGTCTATTCGTCCTTATTCGCATGAACTCTTCAATTGGACTATAGACACTTGAGATGCACTCAATAGTTGTAAATGCACTCTACGTCCAATGTAGCAGAATTTAGAATACACTCAATATCAAATCAATGATTTGATATTTTGCTTACTAAAGTCATGCGACCTCGGTACAAATGTTTAGTAGCTATATAGAATTAAATGTTAAATAATTGTAATATAATCATTTTAAGGTTTCGAGTGACTTTAGAAAGTAACTCAATTTTAGGCTAAGCATTATTCTCATGTTAGCTTTATAAGCAGGGCAAAATTTAAATAAAGAGTCAGTTTTTAACAACACATGAGAACTCGCTTATATATTTCACTGCCATACCAACCGGCACATCAGATATATTACATGGCGATCCTGCAATTTTCAAGTGCTCCTAGATTAGAGCACTAGAAAAAAAACCAGGAAGTTCCTAATCCACGCCGAGATTAAAAGGACCGTTCGGCCTATGAACGAGTCAGGACTGAAGGAAGTCAATACTATTTTCAACACTACTCAAGGAAATAGGACTGAAGGAAGTCAACACTATTTGCAACACTACTTAAGGAAAAGGAAGCAAGGCAGAACTATCATCCAGTAGAAGAAAATGGGAATCATCCGCTAATCCAAAATATAAATAATGCAATAGTAAAAACAGTGCGCTCCTAGTTGAGCAACTGCAGGAACGGAGGCGATTTCGCCCATGTCCTAACATAAATTAATAAAGAAAACAAAATAAAATAAAAAAATTTTTTTTAAATTATGGTTAGACCAAAGCATAGACAAAATAGTCTACCTTCTGTATATGTACAAGAAAAAGAATCTACCGATGAAGAGACTTTAGCTTGGTTAACCCAATTTTGGAAAATAATTTGGATGAAAGGTACCCCAACAATGATAGACGTTAAAGAGCGTCCTCAAATAGAAAAAGAATCTAAATTAATGGCAAGAAAATTCTTAAAAGAAAGACTTTAAAAAAAAGAAAAAAAATAATAAAGAAAATATATAATAGACTAATGGCCGTAATTTCAAGCAATATATACCTACTGGTGCTTAGATACCTACCGTGTACACGAACAAAATCGGGTAGGTATGTAAGCACCGGTAGGTATCTATTGCTTGAAGATTTAACAACGAATAATTTCTATAGACAGAAATAAATTTGTATGACAAAAATCCTGTATATATAAAAAACTATCATCTACCACAAACGCATACGGAGGAAATAAATTCCCAAGTGCAAAATCTTTTAGAAAGTAACATTATAGAACCTTCTATTAGCCCATACAACGCTCCTTTACTTTTAGTTCCAAAAAGGGACAAACAGATTTAAAAAAATGGAAATTGGTTGTCGATTTTAGGAAATTGAATGATAAAATTGTCAATGATAAGTTCCCATTAACACGCTTGGACGATATTTTGGACAAACTGGGTAGAGCTAAATATTTTTCGACCTTGGACATGACAAGTTCTTTCCACCAAATTGAACTTGATCGTCTGTCTCGACCTTATACAGCATTTTCAACACCTAATAGTCATTACCAATATACAAGGCTGCCATTTGGTTTAAAAATATCATCAAATAGTTTTCAGCGTATGTTAACCATAGCTTTATCAGGCTTAGAGTCCGAAGCTTTTCTATATGTTGATGATATAATAGTATTTGGATATAGTCTAAAACATTACAATGCCAATCTGGTGAAAGTTCTCGATAGGTTGGAGAAATAAAACTTGAAACTTAATCCGAGTAAATATTGTTTTTTGAAACCAGAGGTAGTATGTCTTGGTCATTTGATCACTCCTAATGGAATAAAACCTGATCCTTCAAAATTTAATGCAATCACTAAATATCCTATTCCGAAAAATGCAGATGATGTTGGAAGAATTGTAGCATTTTGTAACTATTATAGACGTTTTGTTAAGAATTTTGCTGACGTAGCAAGTTGTTTGAACGCTTTGTTAAAGAAGGGTACAAAATTTGAATGTACAGAACAATGCCAAACAGCATTTGAAACATTAAAAGGAAAATTGATAAGTCCACCAATTTTACAATATCCTGATTTCGAAAAAAACGTTTATTTTAACAACAGATGCATCTGATTTTGCTTTAGGCGCTGTACTTTCGCAAGGAGAAATTGGAAAAGACAGACCAATATCATTTGCAAGTCGCTCATTGAACAAGCTCGAAAAGAACAAACCAGTAATAGAAAAAGAATTACTTGGTATATACTGGGGAATACAATTCTTTCGTCCATAACTTTATGGTAGAAAATTTATTGTAGTAATGGACGATCGTCCACTAGTATCTCTGTTCTCTCATAAGAACCCTAGTTCTAAGTTAACTAGAATTCGTTTGGAATTATCTGACTACGATTTTCAGATAATATATAAAAAAGGGATTAATAACACAAATGCCGACGCACTTTCCAGAGTTAAGTTGGACTCTGATGTACTAAAAAGAATGATACCTCACGTAATTGACGAGTCAATTAAGAAAACGCTGGTGATAACACGGGGAATGAAAAAGAAAATGATACACAATAAAGATACAAATGAGGAAAAAGATGAATCATCTCCTATTAAGCCTGATCAACTCAAAATATGGGAATGTACATCCATTAATGATATAAAGCTCGCGAGAAAATTAAAATTTTTAATAGATAAGTCGACCAAAGAATTCAAAATAGAAGATAATCATTCTGTGAACGAAACGCGCGTAAGATGTAGTGATAATCTATGTTATTTAGATAATATGTTGAAGAAACTTGCATCTGAGTTAAGCAGATTGAGATATAATAAATTCGCACTAGAAAAAGGTGACGAAATATTTAAAATAATAACCCATGGGAAAATGAAAGAAATAATTAATAAAATTAAAATAATGACGTCAGAATTCTTTTATATAGCAATCCTCGAAGAATAATAAATAATGAAGAAAAAAATGAATTAATCAAATTGTATCATAATACACCATGCGGAGGTCATTTTGGAGTAAGAAAAACTCTATTGAAATTAAAACCAAAATATATATGGAAAAATATGTTTAAAATGGTTAAAGAATATGTCTCAAAGTGTGATCTTTGTCGAAGAAACAAACAAATTAGACACACTAAGGAACCATTGTGTAAAACAGGCACACCAACAAACAGTTTTAGCACTGTAGTTATTGATACAGTAGGTCCACTACGTCCTTCTGACAATTATCGATACATACTTACAATGCAATGTGAATTAACTAAATACATAATAGCAGTACCAATGGAGACAAAAGAAGCCAAATCCATTGCGGAAGCTCTGATTGAAAACCTAATATTAAAATACGGTATATTTAAAATATTAAAATCAGATAGAGGTACTCAATTTACAAATGAATTGATGAAGGAAATATGTAATCTATTAAAGATAGAACAGAAATTTTCGTCTCCATATCATCACAAAACACTAGGTACCGTTGAAAGAAATCATAGAGTTTTGAACGAGTATTTTTTGTCTTTTGTGAATGATGATAAATGGAATGAATGGATACCATACTATTCTTTTGCTTATAATATAACACCACATGTTGATACTGATTATTATCCTTTTGAGCTGGTTTTTGGAAAAATACCTAGTCTACCAGGGGAACAAATTTTTGATGGTGATAAAGTATATAATTTTGAAAATTATGCGAATGAATTAAAAGCTAGGTTGAAACATTAATTAGAAAAAGCAAGAGAAATGATAGAAGTCGTTAAGAAAAATAGAAGATTAAAGTCTTTTGATAAGGAAAATAGTATAGAATTAAAGATAGGAGATTTAGTTTTAGTTAAAGTAGGCAATAGAAAAAAGAACGAAACACCATACCATGGTCCATATGAAATTATTCATACTGATGATTTTAACGTAACTATAAGCATTAAAAACAAAGAAAAAAACAAAAAAAAAGTGTAGCATAAGCAATAAAAGAAAATGTGTGTCACTAGAACACTTGAACGTAATTTGATTTACAAAAAAAAAAAAATAAATATATTGTAAGACAAGAAAAATATATTTAAATATAAAAAAAAAAAAAAACAAAAAACCGACAAAAATAAACCACTTAAGAAGCAACATGATAAATTAAGAAAATCATATTTTTTTTAAAAGAAAGAAAGTCATGGTAAATCCCATAGTTTCTTCATAAAACAAACTAAAAGATTTCTCTTAAACGCCGAGGGTGTAGTGTATGCATGTTACAAAGTACACAAACTCTAATTAGTCATGCATACAACATGTTCGATTACATTTAAAGAATATAAAACAATACACACACACAAATATATTTAATAAATTATAACAGCTAAGCATAAAAATAAGCAAGCGACAAAACATTTGTATTGTACAATTCAAGGTCAGCAATGTTTGGAACAGTTCATCGTTCTATGCCATAACTGGGGCAAAGGTTTTAGATTTCACAATTGGACTATAGACACTTGAGACGCACTCAATATTTGTAAATGCACTCTACGTCCAATTTAGCAGAATTTAGAATACACTCAATATCAAATCAATGATTTGATATTTTGCTTACTAAAATCATGCGACCTCGGTACAAATGTTTAGTAGCTATATAGAATTAAATGTTAAATGTTAGCTTTATAAGGAGGGCAAAATTTAAATAAAGAGTCAGTTTTTAACAACACATGAAAACTCGCTAATATATTTCACTGCCATACCAACCGGCACATCAGATATATTACACTCTCAACTTTAGCCAGCCGAGATTGAGTCGTGCGTTTGACCTTCTCTCAACTTTAGCCAGCCGAGATTGAGTCGTGCGTTTGACCTTCTCTCAACATTAGCCAGGCGAGATTGAGTCGTGCGTTTGACCTTCTCCCAACTCTAGCCAATCGAGATTTAGTCGTGCGTTTGACCTTCTCTCAACTTTAGCCAGCCGAGATTGAGTCGTGCGTTTGACCTTCTCTCAGCTTTATTCAGCCGAGATTGAGTCGTGCGTTTGACCTTCTCTCAACTTTAGCCAGCCGAGATTGAGTCGTGCGTTTGACCTTCTCTCAACTTTAGCCAGCCGAGATTGAGTCGTGTGTTTGACCTTCTCTCAACTTTAGCCAGCCGAGATTGAGTCGTGCGTTTGACCTGCTCCCAACTTTAGCCAGCCGAGATTGAGTCGTGCGTTTGACCTTCTCCCAACTTTAGCCAGCCGAGATTGAGTCGTGCGTTTGACCTTCTCCCAACTTTAGCGAGATTGAGCCGTGCGTTTGTCCTCCTCCCTCCATTACCCAGCAGAGATTGCGCAGTGCGTTTGGCCTTCTCCCAACGGAGCCGTACGAACCCCAGGTCGTGAGTTGTAGCTACAGCGAAAGCCCGGTGCAGATCAACCGCAGACGTCATCCCACCGCTAGTCGCAGAACCAAATTTGAACAATACTTTCTTTCCTTTTATTTTCATTTTAGTTATAGGGTGTGGTATTAGATATAAGAAAATAAAATTATAACGTTTATCGAAAAACCTGCCTTTTTCTCTCTGTCACTGAAAGAAATAAATTTCTGTGACGATCCCTACCCCCGCGAGCTTACCCCAGCTAACGGAGGAAATCTCGTCGTTACAGTGGCGCCCGAGCAGGGACAGAGAGTTTGAGGTTTTTTTCTTATATCATTACCATATCACCAGATTGGAAAAAAAAGAAACGTTTAGCTTAGACGGACCAGAATCACCGCGATATCTCTATTGTGATCATACTTTTACCAAACAATTATACCGTCAATTTCATTCGCCATGTTACGTGCTTCGTGGGTTTACTCCTTGAGAAAGGAGGAGCTGGTCGGATACCTCAGCGAGTTTGACCAGGAAACTTCTGGGAACGTCGACGAGTTACGCAAAAGACTCAGTCAATTCTTTAGCGGAGAACATGAGCCCGAAGTTGTCACCAGACTACTTGCCATACAAGCCGACCATGAAAGTAAGGGCACTACACCGCGCAAGCAGCAAACACCAGACGAGACTCCTAGCCTTACAATGAATGTAAATCAATACAGGTCCCCGTGCCTACCCTATCCAGCAGTCCCGATCTTAAATCAAGGGCAGACCAGATCCGGAAAAGGGAAATCAAGTTTGACGGTGCTACCCAACCACTTGAATTCGTTGAAAGAATTGAAGAGCTCACAGCATGTACGCGATGGATGTCAACGCTATGCCCACTATGATGCCAAAAATCCTCATCGGCAAGGCATTGATAAGGTATCGGAATAATAACCGTTATTGGGTCACTTGGTCATCATTTCAGAAAGACTTTCTTAAATTCATTTTACCACCGCGGTACTTGGAACGCTTGGAGTAGGTCAGGAAGCGTCATCAAAAACCTCGTGAGGCCTTTAAAGTTTATACCCTCGATATGCAAAACCTTATGAGACACACCGGATACTCTGGGACTAGGGATGCCAATCGGGATTAATATTTAAAAATCCCGGGATTCGGGATTTTGAAATCCCGATCCCGAGATCCCGGGATTTTCGGGATCCCGGGATTTAACGGGATTTCGGGATTTATTTATTTTTTAATATTATTTCTTTAAATAAAAAAAAATTATATATATTAAATGCATTTAATTCATATTTATTTAATATAGTTCTTTTACAATACATATTTTTTGTATATTTGAAAAGAATAGATGTACAAAAACATTTGATTGTTTGATTTCAAATAACAAAAGAATGTAGCAAATTTGATTTAAATTTGTTTTTTTGTATGACGTTTTTTCCATTGATTTTTCAAATGGTGAATAAATATAATTAAATAATACTGTTTACTGTTTTAAATAGCTTCTTAGGAAGATCAAAGCGTCTAAGGTTTCATCAGCCAATCTTGAACGGATTTTGTTGCCTACATACGCCGCCGTTGAGAATCATCTTTCGCAATCTACACTTGTGGGTAAAATGGTTTGCAAAAAGCTGTATGCAGTTTGCAAATATTTACCTCTTACACCTCCTGAAACAAACAGGTCAATTTCTATGCCAAGTTGTGTGTCTAAATCATTATTATGTCCCTGAACTGATTTCATTGGGCTTTTACATTTTTCGCTAGCATCGTTCAATTTTTGCACAATGGAAATATCATGGTCTTCTTCTAAGTCTTCATCTGATATGCTGTCATCAATTTCGTGTAATATCAAATCATTTGAATTTTTTGAAAAACGCGATATTAAAAGTTTTAATTCAGCTTTTAACAGAATCATATCCAAATTGTTATCGAAATCGGATTTAATTTTCGGATTTTGTAGAAAGTTTAAAAGAGTAGAGTATACTGTTCTTCTTTCTTCTATTCTCTTCCGAAGAGATCTATAGAAATCGTTACTTAAATCACATTCCATTGTTGAAATCTCATTCAACATGAACGCCAAAGCAGCATCTGCCTTACACAAAGTCATATCTCTACGACAAAGAGCTTCTAGTGTAATTTTTATTGGATTTAATATGTTAATTATTTGTTTAAGCAAAAGAAATTCTTCATCATAGAAAGGCTGCGATTTCAAATCAATTAAAGCTTTTTTTACAGGTATTTCTAGTTCGGAAAACCGCTGACACATGTCGAAAAGAGTATTCCATCGTGTTTTGCAATCTAAAATCAATTTTAGCTCTTTTCCTTTCTCTTGTTTTACGTATGTTTGCAAAAGGTCGTTTTTCGTTGGAGATTTTCTAAACATCTTTGCTATTTTTTGTACTTTTTCAATGACAGGTTTTATTTGAACATTTTCAGTTACGGTGTGCTGGTTTTCTCTCAAGCCTATTTCAAAAGATTCAAATGAATCGTCGTCGTCTTCTGAAGAAGATAATTCATGTGAGACACTAGATGTGGGTATACGTTTGTAAAATACATCCACTAAAGCAAGATGTAAACCATGTGCCAAGCACAACTGCTGTTTTGGAGCTATAAGCTTCCCAATTTTCTGCATAGTGGACGCTCCATCGGTGGTAAAGCCAACTATGTCGTTAGAAACTGACAGTCCAAATTCTCTCGGTCTATCTTCTATATACTGGATGCAATTAGCAGCAGTGGCAGACTTCTTTAATCTTACCAAACCAATGTTAAAAAATGTTCCATTTGTGTGAACAATAATGTTAATGTAACGCTTATTTGACGTTAATGTCCATTCGTCGAACGTTAGGCTGAACTTATTCTCTTTTAGCTTAATTTTACTAATTTCATTTATCATATTTTCTTTACATTTTAAATGAAATTGCATAAATTTAGTTTTTATGGTTTCTCTGGATTTTGGAACGTCAAACCCACGTGATTTTAATGATTTCCGTAGTTCGGTAGAAGTTATAAATATTGATAATGGTAATCCATCAAGCGCCACCAACCGAGCAATAACTGCAGACAGTGATTCATCCTGTTGTGCAGAACCATAATCGGTAATTTTTAAAATTTTGTTTTGTGCCTCATCGCAATCATTTTTCTGCAACTTTATCATGTGAATCTAAAAAATATAAAATACAGTATTATTAAATGCAGTCAAATTTTTGTTTAATCACTTACACTTAGATGCGTTATAAGACCTTTTGTCGAGCCGCCTTTGGTTTTCAAAACTTTTTTGCATATTTTGCATTTGGCATGCGGTGTTCCTTTTGACTCCACCAAAAAATGATACCACACAGAACTTTTATCTTTATTTTTAGATTTATGTTCCACAAAATTCATTTTTATTTAATTAAGTGGCAAAAGTACATAGAAATTTATATTTTTCTTTTCAATTGATTTGTTTTGCTTTCAGTAATTGTTTTTTTTTAATGAAAAGTAACAAAGTTGCCAAAATAGCTTACCATTGTATTATTTGTTAACAGGGTGTACCAAATACTCATTAATCTTTTAAGTGTTACACGCAAAAAATAATGGTAGTATATATAATAACATAAAAATATAAAACTTAGGTAAAAAATATGAAACAAAAATTAAAAAATAGTGTTGGAGAAAAAATGATGCGCTATATTTTATAAACAAAAGTAAACAACAAAATCCCGGGATTGAAAAACAAAAATCCCGGGAATCGGGATTTGTTAATCCCGAAAAATCCCGGGATATCGGGATTAGGGATTTCCCGTTTGGCATCCCTATCTGGGACACAAAAACTCGAAAGGATATTCCGTAACGCCCTGCCTGAATATCTATGGTACATCCGCCGTCGGGACTTCGAGACCCTGGATGACCTCCTAGAGATGGCTGCCGACCTGGAATGGATCCCAGCTGCACCTCAACGTCCCCGTGAACACCGCCGATTGATGGCGCAGGAGGACTCTCCGCCGCCCGAACGAGATTTTGTTGCTAATCCTCGCAGCGCGTGCCGCAATTGCGGACAATCTGGGCATTTTACAGCCCAGTGTCGAAGTCCAACCATTTTGTTCTGTTGGGAATGTGGTCGACTAGATGTGAGGACCATTCATTGCTGTCGACAGTCGGGAAAACCGATACCAGGACCGTACCGGACGAGGGGGTACGAGTCCACAGAACCATCACCCTCACAACTAAAAACGTCCATATAATACACTCCTACCAGGCTCGTGGCCAACGTCATCCTAGAGGGCCGGCTAGTAGCCGCCACAATCGACACGGGTGCTCAAAGCTGCTTCGTGAGTCAGCGCGTGTTTAGTACTCTCCGAGATGTCACTACCCTGCAGCCATATGAATCGGAGATCGAACTTGCTGATGGGTCGATGCGACGAATAACCCATGCCCTTGACCACGAGATTGTCTTGGGAAATCGGAGATTGTATACCAAGCTCCTGGATGCCACCGAAGATTTCATTATCGGTCTGAGGTTCCTGGAACGCTGTGAAACAAAAATCACGATAGCAGGCCTGACGTGTGAGTTCCGGCAAATCCAAAGTAACAACCCCACACCAACACACACTCATTTAGTAACCAGTCATTCCGCCCAAACAACCAGAAGCCCATTCACACATTACACCACATACACATCTGACAAAGAAGAAGAGAAAGAAGCGGGTATGAATAGAGACAGGTCCGTACGAAAGGCGAAGCGCAGTAGTACCATATTTCTGCCTTACCACCCTCCAAAGCCCACACACAATGTCTACCAAACTCCAGTGGGTCACAACGTACACAGCCGCCGTCCAGTCAGCCGATTGGAAAACGAATTGGAGACGACACGTAACTCAACCAACGGCCAGCACCTTTGTCGCATCGTCGAGGAAGCCCTACGACCTTGGTGGAACACGGAAGTCGGGTTGAGACCACGCACGTCGGGTCGACCTATTCCGGCCCCTATTTTACCAATACAAGTTAGAGAAATTACGTCTTCCCAAGCCTCGACATCAGCATCACCCATGTATCTACCTCTTTCATCTGCAATCGCGTCCACAACGTGCCTGACGGTCCAACAGGAGACCAGCTTAATCCAGGAATTTGTGGTAGAAACGGGAAATACCGACACAGCAGTGGATAGGCCACGTACGCCACCATTCACGTCTCCTTCGACAGCCAAGGAGCAACTGGTCAGCGTCCCCGCATATCCTGAATCGGTATGTGTGTACCAAGTGGACGGCTCAATGACACTGTCCCGCGCACCAACACCTCGCCTGGTGGCTTCACCGACACCTTCAACATCGTTCGTGCCATCGACCTCGTCATCGTCGTCTTCATCCTCATCGTCGTCGTCATCTTGCTTACAAACACCAGGGCTTACACGCTATCGCATTCGACGCTTCCCACGCTAGCACCGCACACACCGACAACTCGATCCTCGTCACCACGAAAAGTTCCACAAACACCACCATCACCGATATCTTTACTACGGGTGACGACCTCTCAGACGAGGTCCGGGTAAGAATTCAACCCTACTTACGCTATATGCTGAACCGATTTGGGCACGGAGGACGTGGTAGTCAGGTCTATGTCATAAACCATCAGCGGTACCGCATTCACATCAATCGCCAAAACAGAGCTATGGTGCAGCAGTTAGGCCCCGTTAGGGCGGAACGAAGACCAACAACGTAAGAAGTACCAGGCATAATCTCCTCGCGAGGCTCCCCAAGGGGGGGAACATGTGTAATGACGGAAGTCGTTACGCTCGCTTCCACCAACACTCCATGGTTGTTTTTTATAAGTAAACGAACGAGAATATATTGAATTTCCTAAGTAACGCTCGATTCTGTCTACACAACTTGCAGTTTTTCGTCGCTACTAGCGACACTCAGCGAGTATATAAAGGCGTCACCACAAGAATCGGGATCAGTCGGCTACGGCAGCGCACGCGGCCACAAGGTAATTTCAACTAACCCTTCTACATCCTTAGACATCCAGAGTCCCCTTCGAGGTCCTGCGAATATCCTTCGAGGTCCTGTGAATATCCTTCGAGGTCCTGCAAATATCCTTCGAGGTCCTGCGAATATCCTTCGAGATCCGGCGAACATCCTTCAAGATCCTGTTAACATCCCTAGAGATTGAGTCGTGCGTTTGACCTTCTCTCAACTTTAGCCAGCCGAGAATGAATCGTGCGTTTGACTTTCTCCCAACTTTAGCCAGCCGAGATTGAGTCGTGCGTTTGACTTTCTCCCAACTTTAGCCAGCCGAGATTGAGCCGTGCGTTTGGCCTCCTCCCTCCATTACCCAGCAGAGATTGCGCAGTGCGTTTAACCTTCTCCCAACTGTTACCAGCCGAGCGTGAGCCGTAAGAACCCCAGGTCGTGAGTTGTAGCTACAGCGAAAGCCCGGTGCAGATCAACCGCAGACGTCATCCCACCGCTAGTCGCAGAACCAAATTTGAACAATACTTTCTTTCCTTTTATTTTCATTTTAGTTATAGGGTGTGGTATTAGATATAAGAAAATAAAATTATAACGTTTATCGAAAAACATGCCTTTTTCTCTCTGTCACTGAAAGAAATAAATTTCTGTGACGATCCCTACCCCCGCGAGCTTACCCCAGCTAACGGAGGAAATCTCGTCGTTACAGATTGTAGTCTGAAAAAAATAATTTTAAAGAAAAAATATACAATTGGAAAATCTAAAAATATTCGTGACATAGCCCAGATCTTATTCAAACTGAATTATGTATTTCCAATTCACTTTGATTTATAAAGGGTGTCCCAAGAAGAGCGCAATTTTTAAATTTTAAATAAAACACAGATATTTAAAAAAAATCGTGAAACTTTATTATATCGTAAAGTAGACAGAATGAGGTTATGTATGGAACAATATATCGTGCAGATGGCCGCCGCGGCTTTGCTGGCATGCACGCGATCTTTTAATGAAATTTTCAATGACCGTTTTGCATGAATGCTGCGGTATTTCATTAGTGCATCGTCCAATTTCCTCTTTTAAGGCTTGAGTCGTCGTCGGCTTATTCGCGTAAACCATCGACTTCAAAAACCCCAAAGAAAAAAATTTAGTGGTGTTAAATCGCACGATCTAGGCGGCCAATTCTGATCTCCAAAACGCGAAATAACACGACCGGGAAATGACTGATGCAGCAATTGAATTGTTTCTCTGGCTGTATGACATGTGGCGCCGTCTTGTTGGAACCACATGCCCTCCACATTCATTTCTTCAATTCTAGGCAAGAAAAAACTGGTTATCATTTCACGATACCGAACACCACTGACTTTGCGCTTGACCTGCCTCATTTTCATAAAAAAAAGGTCCAATGATTCCTCCAGCCCAAAAACCACACCACACAGTGACACGTTGAGGATGCATTTGCTTCTCGTGAATCACTCGAGGATTTTCCTCACCCCAAATGCGACAATTCTGCCTATTGACGAAGCCATCAAGATGAAAATGGGCCTCGTCACTGAAGATGATTTTATCGGCAAAATCAGCATTTTCATGTTGTCTCTCCAATACCTAATTAACGAACTCCCTTCGCTGTCCATGGTCAGCTGGCTCCATTTTTACTAACCTCGTACCTTCTACTAGCAAACAATAACAATTGTTCAAATGTCAAACAATGACACTTCGAATGTTGCCAAATTTAAAAATTGCGTTCTTCTTGGGACACCCTTTATATATTATGGAAGATTTCATATGCTTTCCAAATTTTCTTTAATTAATTTTGTAAATTTGTTTACATTTAGTCTAAAAAAAAATTAGAAATTTTGATTCAAATTGGACCACGTTGACACATCAAAGTTTAAAACTTAAATTTATTTCGAAAAATTAAAAAAAAATCTCTGTGTGCTGAACACGAGTCGCTTTAATGGATTTAGAGATATAGTAATATATATCGTAAAAAAATACTGAAAACTATGTTACCAGATGCGTGCGTAGCAAACCAAATTAAAATAAAAAGATTGCACTGTATAGTATTAACTCCGTTTTAAAAGATTATGTAAAAGTACACAAAAAAAATTATTGTCAAAAAAAATGCAGTTAAACTTTTGTTCGATTTCAAGCTCACTTTCAATTAAATGTTTAATAATATGTATTAGCTGTTTAATTGAAAATGAGTTTGGTATAAACGAAATTTCCTGTTTTGTTAACAACATAGAAAAAAAATTCAAACATTTTAAAAAAATCGTCAAAATTAAAAAAAATCAATTAATGTAAAATATTGGCTT
The DNA here is from genome assembly GCA_021234595.1 of Delia radicum. Classification (NCBI taxonomy): domain Eukaryota; kingdom Metazoa; phylum Arthropoda; class Insecta; order Diptera; family Anthomyiidae; genus Delia; species Delia radicum. Next base: position 184,931,853 of record CM037853.1, read on the forward strand.
AATTTTGGCGATTTTTTTTTTTTAAAGTTTAGAGATTTTTTCACATTTCATATTTAGTTTGCATTGTCTCAAGCTATTTCTTGATTAGATTTTAAGGCAAAGACATCGAAATCTCGTATGAAAAAACTTTATTTATTGCTTTTTTGTCGAAAATGAACTCTAACATCAATTTGATGATTTTAGCAGATTAAATTGCTATTTTCGACTAACTAAAATTTAACTCGAATTTAAAAGTTTTATTTTTGCTGTTTTTATATTACTAATATTTAGCAAAAAAAATCTGGTGATTTTAACAGTTTTTTCTGTAGCATTATTTTTTAACTAATTTTTAGTAGCTTTTTCTGATATTTTTGCAGGTTTATTTTTATAAAAACAAAAGTGTGATACATATTTTTTAACTAGTTTTAGAATACTAAACTCGAATATGGTTTACTATTTTCAATGAACATGATTTTTATTAAAATTTGCATTTTTTCCTATATTTAGGAATTATCTATACTTCAAAAGACAGATCTAAAAATTTTAAAAATGTACACAAAGGCTAAAATTTTATTTTTTAGGGCTCTAAGCTTTAAAAAAACATCCACCCAAAAGATGTTGACATTTTGAAAATCTTAAGTAAAAAATCTTTTAAAAATTCCACTTAAGCAACAACGGAGCACTCTTTAAAAGCTTTTTAAATAACATTATGATCCTTTTGAAAACAATAAAAAATTTCCTTTCCAAAGTATAATATTAAAGGAAAAAACATCAAAGTTTCAGAAATCTATATTATAAATGAGCATCTTTGCTGGGGAAAGACATTGTAGTATACGCTTATACGCTAGAGGTATATACGCTAGATGTATGAGGACAGTCCCCAAAGTAAGCAAATGTCCCTAAACTATCCGGGGCACAGTGGAGTGAATCAAAAAAAAAGTGGTAATAAATATAGAACTTCTTAACTACTGGACCAAATGTATATGTAATCGTTAAGGAGGAGTATAGCTTTCAGAAAACTTTTAAAATGCTGTAACTTCGACAATTATGAACCGATTTCGAGGATTTTAGAATCCGCTTGATGAGATTAATAAAAAACATGCTTACGATAATATGTTACCTCTTAAAGTTTAAAAGTTGTGTGATGTTGAACATTAAAATTTAAATATGTTGACAAGTTTTTTTTAGGTTTTAAGTTAATAACTTTATAATAAGTGGTAAGACATTAAAAAAAATGTTGTGTATTGCCACTTTTATCATTATTGTTGTGCTTAAAGTTTCGTTTAATTATCTGTAACCGTTGAGTAAAGAAAAATTTGCAAAGTCAATTTTTTGAAATAGGTCAAAAAGATTGTAAAATTTTTGAGAAAAAGTAGCTTCACTCATACGTTTTTTTATAATCCAATAGAAGAAAAGTAAATATTTTTTTAAATATTTGAAAAGAACAGGCTTTGAGAATAGTTTTAAATGAAAGTATTATTAATTTTGGACATGCACCCTACACCCAGCATTGATCGAAAATGACCAATTTTGAAGTAAAATTTCAAGTTTACACACGTGGGCAAGAAATGGCACGCCCATTTCTTAACTTTTTAAAACGTAATATTATAGACTAATAAAATATTAATTATTCTTTATCAAGTTTGCCGCCGGGAAATAAAAAGTGGGGTCCTGGGAGGAGCTTTTTAAAAAAAGTCAAATTTTAAAATTAGATTTTTTCGCTTTTAAAAAAAATCATATTTAGATCCAATTTTTTTACTTTCATTTATTTTTTATTAATTAACGACAATATATTCTTTAATTCATATTAAAATTGTTTACATAGCATAAACACCTATTAAGATATTATTTATCAAAGTTAAATTGTTATAATAAAAAACAATATTTTATAAAATTTTTTTTTGTTTTTTTACTTATTTGTTCTAGAAATTTTTTAAAATTTAAAATAAATTATTTTTTTTAAAGCAGAGGTTTTCACCTGTTCAACGATGTATAACATGAATACGTTTACAAACGTCTGAAAACTTTTTTTAAAATGTGTCAACTCGACCAAAAATTTTATTTATATGAAAATTCCTTGTATGAAAATCATTAAATAGTGTATGAGTAATTAGCAGGGCAGCGAAAACGCTCAAAATATGCGCTTAAAATATGCAGTAAAAAGCTCAAAACATGCACTTAAATCGAAATATGCACCAAAAACCCAAAAATATGCACTTAAAATCCTAAAATATACACTAAAAATCCAAAAATATGCACTTAAAGTTTTTGACCGTCCTTTAGCTTTTGTCTCACAAAAACTCAATGGGGCATAACGCAACTACACTGTAACCGAATTGGAGTGCATGGCGGCTGTAGTGTGTGTGAGGAGGTTTAGGCCATATATCGGGGGATTGCCATTCCGGATAATTACTGACCACTCAAGTATAAAGTGGTTAATGAATCAATTAATTCAAGAGTATGAAAATCTTAAATCAATAATTAGGGAAAAGCCTGATATTTTACTAGATTTGTGTATGTCAATAATTAAGGAAAAGCCTGATATTTTACTAGATTTGTGTATTTCACATAATCTTGTCTTTAAAACAGTAAAATTTGTGCATATTTTGCTATAAATGCATATTTTAATGCATATGTTTAAATTTTTTCTTGCATATTTTCAATTTAATTGCCTATTTTTGCATATTTTTTAATAATAAATATTAAGATTTAATTAAAAATATAAAAGAAAGCATTTGTAACCCTTTACAAAGCATCTAGTTGTTATTTGGTAGACATTAATAATGAATTTAATTTTTAAACTAACGCTCACAAGTAATTCAATCGATTTTCAAAAATTCAAAAACTTTAAGTGCATATTTTTTGGATTTTTAGTGCATACATATGTATGCACAGCACATACTTTAGGGACACGCACAAAGTTGTCCCCGAAATATGCGGTGTATAGAAACAATTGTCCTCATCTTATACGCTAGATGTATGAAAAGGCGCAAAAACTTTGGGGACAGTCCCCAAAGTAAGCAAATGTCTCTAAACTATGCGGGGGAACGAATAAATGTCTCTAGAGTATGCGCTGTGCATACATATAGATATGTATGCATCTGTATATACACCCAAAATTGTCACTTAAGTATGCGGTGTATTGAACCAATTGTCCTCATCTTTTACGCTAGATGGATGAAAACTTGAGGACAGTTTCCAAAGTAAGCAAATGTCCCTAAACTATGCGGTGTATCGCATGCTTTTCCACCTAACGTGTTTTGGACGTGTTTTGAAGCAAACCATATTTTGTGCATGTTTTCCCATAAAACTTTTTTTTTACCAAAAAAGAAATGTTTTGTTCAAAACACGTAAGTAAAAACGCAGTAGTAGTAGGTTGTTAATTAATTTGTTTTTGCTTTAAGTATCAAAAATTGATTTTTTTTTTCTTAGCCAGCAAAAGAGCATATAAATTTGAAAATTTAAAGATTCCAAATAACAATTTAAAAAAATATGCCTTAAAATACCACAATTTTTCAAAACTTCTTAAACATAGTGAGTAAACAATAATCAAAATTTTGTGCAATTTTTTGATATAAATTTGACTTGAAAAAAAAATAGATTTTCCAAAAATGTCAAGCCTTTAAGTGCGTGAAGAAGGTCAAAGTCTCAAATTTAATTATATACTCATTAAGTGCGTACAGAGGGTCAAAGTTTTAAATTTAATTAATTATACCATCACTAAAGGGCGTGATGAAAATTGCTTACTGGAAAATCAACTTATCTTTCTACCAAGTTTTATCAAAAAATTCGCACCGAATCTATGTTTGGTGAAAAATGGGTTAAGATAGTGTATTGCTTGAATTCAAACCTGGAATTGTTAGTTCTTAAAACTCGTTCCGCCCATGTTTGTGGTCTTGGTATTTCTCTCGTTACTCCGATTTGTTTTTTATCTAAGTAATCAATTACATCATCATAATAGTTTGTTCTATAGTTATACATATATTTGTATTGAAGGAATTTGGGCCTAAATATAAAAAGCTTTATCATTTTGTGATTCATAGACAACTATTTTATTTAAATTACCTGACCCAATGTCTGTATAATTGGACTGGTTTTCTGTAGCCATCGTCTTCTGGTGGTGGTGGGGGGTGGTGCCAATTCTTCTTCAGTTTTAGTTTCTGCTACAGTTTCTGTTTTTTGTGTTGCAGCTACTTCTGGTTGACTTGCTGATGTTTCTGGTTGAGGTGTTTTTGTTTCTTCTTTTGCTGGTGCTTCATTTGTTTCGGCCGAGTCATCAGCTCCCCATGGATCTTCTTCATCACCCATATCTTTAATGAAAGTAAAGTTATTAAGTATTAATTTTTTGTGAATATCATAATCGTCAGTAGAAAAGCTTTTTTAAATTTTCAAAGTCTTGTTAAATCCCTATTTAATATATTAATCTTTTTTAATAGATTTTTTATTATTATTGTTATTATTATTATTATTGTTATTATTATTATTATTATTATTATTGAACTACAGAATTTTTTCGGTATATTTTAAATTCAAACAAAAATTGATTTATCTCAAAACACGTATTTCTTTATAATTATTTTATTTTTAATCGAAAGAATACATTTTTATAATTGAATTGAATCAAGCTGAATTTTGTTTTTGAGAAATTTGATTTAAAGTTGGCCAATTTTTCGTGAATGGGCGCTGGCTAAGTTGGATGAAGGTCCACTTTTTTATCGGAAAATTGTGTTCAGCGACGAAGCTCATTTTTGGTTGAATGGATAAGTGAACAAGCAAAATTGTTGTATTTTGTGTGAAGTGCAGCCAGAAGCATTGCAAGAACTGTCAATGCATCCCAAAAAATGCACTGGTTGGTGTGGATTATGGGTCGGTGGTATCATTGGACCGTACTTTTTCAAAGACGACGAAGGCAGAAACGTTACTGTGAATGGCGAGCGCTACCGTGTGAGGATTACAATTTTTTTTTTTACCCAAAATGGAAGAGCTGGACTTGGGTGGCATGTGATTTCAGCAAGACGGTGCCACATGCCACACAGCACGCGAAACAATGGCCCAATTGAGAGGCGAGTTCGGTAAACAGTTTATTCCACGTTTGGGGCCGGTCAAGTGGCCGCCTAGATCGTGCGATTTAACGCCTTTAGACTACTTTTTGTGTGGCTATGTTAAGGCTAATGTCTATAGGGGCAAGCTCGTAACGGTTGACGCAGTGGAAGGCAATATTCAAGAATTTATTCGTGAGATACAGGCCGATATGTTGGCGAAAGTATGCCAAAATTGGATCCAGCGTATGAACCACTTGAGGCGTAGCCGCGGTCAACAGTTACATGAAATCATCTTTAAACATTGAATTATATAGATCGTTCTATCTACTCAAATAAAGATTTTATACATTTCTCTAGTTATTTTTTTAAATCAAAGCCGAAAGCTCTTAAAAAATCACCCTTTTTAAGCAAAATGAAAGTGTGTTTAAAGCAGCAATTTTTTATCAACACGTTGCAATAATTTTTTAGTGTAAAAGAAATGTTTTAGTTTGCTTGCCCCAGTTCGGTATGTTGTTACTGCAAGGCGTGGGAAGAGTAGTCTCTTTGTATATATTCTTTGGTGCTATTCAATCCCAATCATGGGTTTTGATTTAAAATTTGTAGGTAGTTACTAGTTCTAGTTTAGTTTTAAGATTATTCTACTTAGGGCCATTATTACAACTTGTCAATAGCTAAAGTTCGGATGTTATCTGACAGATTATTAGTTTTTCGTTATTATAAGTATACTTTAAGCTAAAAGTGACCGATAAGCTAAAGGGAAGATATTGTTGCCTTTAACTTTAAACGTAAGGTTTATGTGTTTAAAGTTACCACATTTTCTGCTCTATAAAGAAGAAGAAGAAAATACCGAATTTCACAACCGAATTTCACAAATTATTGTTTGTTTGTAAACAAATAAATAAAAGTACGTTGCTACTGCGTATTTTTATAAACCAATTCATAAACCAATAATCGGTTTTTAGTTTGGTGCTGCCACATTATCAAAAATATTAATTTTATTTTATTGGGAAGTTGTAATAACGAAAAACATTATAGCTCACTTTATTCCTCATTTTAGCTAAAGTTACTTTTTTTAAAGGCAAGTTGTAATAACGGCCCTTAGTTTATAAGGTCTTTATTTTCAATAAATAAAGGAGTAACTTACAACTACTCATACTATGTAGTCGAATTCATTACGAAAAAGATTATGCAAAACGTTTTTTTTAGAAATCTATGTACCACAAGATTTAAATATTTTATTATATTAGAAATTATCAATTGTATTTCAGATTTAATAATTGGATTTCGAAAATTATAAATTGAATTTCAAATTCATCAGTTGAATTTTAAAAACTATCAGTTGTATACTTCTTCTGTGTCAAATTAAGCTAGTTCGACCAATCTTCATTTTGTGCATTTAAATATTCATTTAAAGTTCAATTTTCTCCGACGTTTCGTTGATTTTTTGTCTACTTTTTAAAGGAGTTGTCTATTTAATGAAATAAAACATTAATTATTACAATATTATCACATCAAAAACATTTTTAACTTACAATGTATACGTTTCTTTCCATTAAACTGAAATATTTTTAAATTTAACATTAAACATAAAAATAAAAACACAAAGTTTTTACATTTAAACACATCTTAGCTTAGTTTCACAGTTTATTATAATGCAGTGATGTACTCAATCTCAATTTCCAACCCCACGGGGTTACAGAAGAAAATGCTGCTTACGCTGCGTCAACACACGTACACTATAAACATCTTCGTATGGCTATCGATATGCATATTCGGCTTTTGCTTTGTTCTCACTGAGTTAAAAGAAAACAAATCAATTGTAGTTGAACCATTGTTGAAGCAACACCACGCTGCAGAACACAAATAAAAATACACGTACAAATATGTTTGATGATGAATGGGAAAACACGCCTACATCAGATTGCTTTTCACAATTTGTTAAATAAGTTTTGGGACTTTAGCACATTAAATTACTATAAATGCAATTCATGTTTATCCCGATGAAAATAAATTTAAATAACTTTTTTTTTTATAATTTAGCTAAATTTTTGTAGATTGAAAGTAACAAAATCACCTGCTAAAATTAGCAAAAATAATTACTAAATATCTGTACCCAAATAAAATCATAAACATTTTGAAAATTTTAAGTTTTTTTAATGCAATTAAAAATCTTCCGTTATTAAATCAGAAATTTACAATTATTTAGCAAAAATTTCAGTTGGTTTAACAATTAAACCTGTTATTTGCATTTTAAAAAATTCGGGCTAAATTTAGCAAAAAAAAAATGTTAATACAACAGTTTTTGTTTGCTATTTTATGTCTGCAAATATTTAGTTAAAAAATCTGTTAATTCAACTAGTTTTTTCTGCAGTCACTTTTATCTAATTTTTAGTAACTTTTTTTGCTATTTCTACAGACTTATTTCTATGAGTGTACCAAAACTATATTTGAAATTAATTCTTGTACAGTCATAGAAATGAAAGCTATACTCATAGAAATAAGTCTGTAGAAATAGTAAAAAAAAGATACTAAAAATTAGTTAAAAATGCCCTGCTAAATTTAGCCCGAATTTTGTAAAATTTCTATGAGTGCATTTGTACAGCTTTGTTTCTATGAGTGTAGCTTTCTTTCTATGCAAAAAAGTATGAGTACACACACTAATATGGTACAACGCTAAACTGTTAAGCCGCTTAAGCCGAAATAGAAAAAAATATATATTTTTTAGTTTCAAAGGGGTTTATATGTTAAAAAATATATTTTTATGAAATTCACTTTTTTCAAAAAAAATCTTTTTTCTGCAATTGAAATTTATTATCAGTGTACCGTAGAATAAACTTCGTTTTTTCGCTGCTACACATACAAGTATAAATGCAATAGTGTGCGTAAAGTACATCACTGTTATAATGCAACCCTATAGCTAGCCTTTATATTATTGGTGGCTTGCTTTAAGATCATCGTTTTGTGTATTTGTTGCTGCATGCGTAAGCTCTCTATCGTATATCTATTCTTTTCTAATTTTCTGCCATTCTTGTTTCTAAAGTTCATTTTGTTCTGCCTATATATATTAGCTCGCAATTTGGATTGTCATTTCCCTTACATTTAATTTCGTAAACAGCATTGATTTGTTGTTGTTTGTCAATAGGCGCCTTAATATTACTTGCCGTTCTGTTAGCTTTGTAAGCAAAACAAATGTTATCCGACTCTATGGTTGTTTTTATGTTTGCTGTCAGTCAACCCAAAAAAGTTGTTACACTGGTGATTGTCCTTATTGAGTTCAATGCGTTTAATTATATCTTCTATTAAAGTGTTGATGAGTTTGTATAAAAAACTATTGTTTTTAAGAATTGTGGTGATTTTTTCTCTGTTTTTAATGTGATATTGTTGATCGCTAATTTTAAGCACTCTATAAATTAAAATTTTCACTGTGTATTAACAAATTCAATTTTTCGGCTGTACACTGGATCTCCGGGTGGTAATTATTTAATGTTGACATTTCGTATTTTACTAAGAACTTAATATGAATATTTTTGTTGCTCAGTTCAGTAATTGCATTGTCAAGTAGGCTGTCGAGTATTATATCTGATATTGTTGGAGAAAGAGGGTTGCCCATGGGCATCCCAAATATTTGGTTGTATAATTTGTCTTTATACATAAAGTAATTGGTATCATTTAAGCAAAATTTTAAAAACTGTAGAAACTTGGAACTAAAAATCTTCGTAAAGTTTTTAATGATGTTCCATTTATTTATGATATTCCTTTTAGCTATATGCACCGGGATGTTAGTGACATCCAAAGATACAAGGATATCTTTTTCGCAAATTTTTTTGTTCCACAATTGTTCCCTTACATCTAGTGAATTTTTAACATTATATTTTTCTGATACAATATGTTTCAAAATTTCGGCATTATATCTTACTGATATAATATATTTCAAAATAACTGGCATAGTACGTGATTTGAGGACACAATTGGTCGTCAGTTTTATTAATTTTATTTCAGAAAATACTAATTGTTTTTCAGAAATCATCAATTACATTTCAGATTTAACAATTCCCAGCAAAAACAGAACTTAAAAAGTAATTAAACGTGTAAATATCATACAAAGGGAACACTAGATACCAGGTTATTTACTCGCTTGATTACTTTTGTTCGCTATGACCCAAAATTCATGGGTGGTCATTACTCTCTCCCTTACAAAAAAATGAGAATAAGTAATTACTTTTATATTAGGAATAAATGGTTATAGGAGTTACAAAATAAGTGGTTCTCTTAAAGTTTTTTTTTTAAGAAATCTTGAAAAAAAATTTAAAATAATTTTAACTTGGAAAATTTACTTGGAACAATTTTTACAAGAAATTAGAACAATATTATATCGATAATTATGTAACTAATTACTAGTATCTCATTATTTTGTAATTACATATAAGTACTTCGATAACCCATTATCATTATTATTAACCTTTGTGATTTAATTAATAATAAAAAACGTTTGATTATTTCTGAAAAATGTATTTAATAGTTTTTAATTATATCTGAAATACAATTAATAGTTTCCAAAACACAAATAAGGTTTTCTGAAATATAATTAATTATTTTATTAGAGTTAAAAATATGTTTAAAATTAGATATGTAGGATGTATTATTAATAACTTCTAAAATTACATTTGATAATTTCTGATATACATATGAAAATTCCTGAACTACAATTATTATATTCTAAAATGCAATTAATACTTTCTGATATACATTTTAATATAAAAAGAAAAAAAAAATTGATAATTTTTCAAATCAAATTGATAAGTATGAATATCAATTACTAATTTCTGAAATACAAATGATAAATATTAAATTCAATTAATATTTTCTGAAATACTATTCATAAAGCTGAGCACCAATCCATTATTTCTGAAATACAATAATTATATTTCAGAAATAATGGATTGGTTTTCAGATTATAATAACTATTGATGAATCTAAAGCAATATTGATAAATCTTAAAAACATTTGTTAATTTCTGAAAAACAACGGAAAATGGTATAGTATCGCTTTAAGTGCATTTTAAAAATTCCACTACGGTTCTGTACAAATTTCTAGTCATTTTAGATTGAAAGAAGTTCAAAGTTTCCAAAGAAAAAATCTCATAATCAGAGAAGTAAAAAAAACGCCAGAAAAATGAACAAAAGTGAAAACAGTCTGCAATAAAATATAAATAGGAAGAAAAACTTCATTTACTTTCGTCCAATGTAACACTTCACAAATATCATGAAGTTGTGTCATAAAAGAGCAAACATGATGGTTAAGTTTCATAACTTTTTATGAAGCGCTTCATAAATAATATGAAACATTTCATAAATATTATGAAGCTGCTTCATAAGCTTTTATGAAATGTTTCATAAATATTATGAAAATTATTCGTAAATTATGTTTAACATTTTTCCCTAAATTTCTTAATATAAATTAGAAAAACGATCTGTTTTTTTAATTATTTTATTTACTATAATAAATTTTATTTTACTTAAAACTAAAAAATACAGAAGTACAAGAGTAAAATAAATACACTTTTACAACTTTTAATTGTTTTATTTGCAACATATATTATTTTAAAAATTTAATTTTTTTGAAAGTTTTAACTTATTTAAATAATTATGTGTCTTTATAACTTTTTTTCTTTAATTTTAGATGATAAGATGGTGGTTCATTTTTAATGAAGCTAGTTTTTAATGAAGATTAATTAAGTTTATTACACTATATTGAAATTGAACTAGTGGTAGGAAGAAAAACGAGTCACTTTTGTTTCGAGGATTCTACTAGTTTTTTGTTGAAAATTTGTTATTTTCTTCTGAAAAGAGATTAAAGTACAACTTTAGTTAAAAACATAACTTAATTATTAAATTATAACTTTTTGGTTTTTACCTTTGTTGTTATATTTCCGATACATTTTGACGGCATCTTACAACATTTCTGAAAATCCTTTTTAACAGCGAGGTCGCGAACAAAACAGATACATTTTCCTTTTTTGAAAAAAAATTCGTACAGTTTGTAATTTTTATTTCACGAGCGATCACTCGCATACAACATTCTCGCTCAGTAAAACAAACAAAACTAAAATATTGTTCCTATGCTTCTAAGCTGGTTTACATTTTGCGTTAAAGTAATGCTATAAACACATAGACGACTGCAGCTACACGACTACAGCCTGTCAAAAATAAAATACACACGTTTATATGAAAATGATTATTTTGGCACCAACACAACTACACGCATTTTGCATTTTTACAGAAGTGGAATGCAAGAAAAGGTGGAAAGGGCTCCGTGATTCCTACAAGCTGTGCAAAAGAATGCAGCAACTTGCTTCCGGAAGTAGTGCTGAGACCCCCAAAAAAAAAATGGAAATATTTGTCGTTTCCAAAATAATAAGTAGCTGACCACACGGCGACGATTGCAGTGAACGGCATTTGTAGTCGTGTAGCTCTGTAGTCTGCTGTGGTCTATGTGTTTATAGCATAAGACAAAGATATGCCATACAAAAAAAAAAACAAACGTAATAAAGGCTACAACCAATGACGAAAATTTATTTTCCATACATTATTTTAAAAGTGCCGGGCTTTTCAAAAATTGTTTCGCTTTTGTTTAATATTTGATTGTGTAACACCCGTATTATAATGTATTTAGTATTTTTATAACTATTTTAATGTTGACTTTTACTATTTGTAATTGACTTGTCTTGTTTTATGTCATATTTTGTGATTGATAATTTTGTCATTTATACAATTATTTATTTGCTTTAAATTCATAATTTCAATAATTTTACAATTAAACATTTATAATCATTTTAATGGATTTTTTTTTTTTGCAAAAGTGATCGTGGTTTGACGTGTAGTTCGACTCGCTGCGTGATTATTTTGCAAAAAAAAAAAACAAAAAATACATTTTATAAACCATATCCTACACTTATATGTGGTGAGGGTGATGCTACCTGCAGTGATGAGAGTGTTTCCATCATTTCACAATTAATTATTATTAAATTAAAAAAAAAAAAAATATTTTTAAAAATATACATTTTTCATATAAAACTTTTATTGGAAAATACGAAAAATTAATGGAATTTTCATCGAAAGGTATAAAAACAAAAACAAAAAGAAGACATATTTGCCACCAAAATAGAGAATTCAGCTGTTAGTGTCAACTAAGAAATTATCAAATAGCTTCAGTGATGCCAAGTTGCGGTAGTAAGTGCAGCTGGTTGTTTTGACAACACTGCCTTATCGACTCGTTAACCCATCAGTAATCATGGACAACCCAATTAACACAAAAAAACTTAGAAAATAAACTATTCAACTAAAAATGGCTCACAATTTAAGAATATTGTTATGGAACGCAAACGGTCTTTCCAAACACAAAGATGAATTAGAAGCATTACTCAACGTTGAAAAAATAGATGTATGTCTTATTTCAGAGACTCATTTTACCCCACAGTCATATATTCACTTCCAACATTATACTGTATATCATACTCCTCACCCAAGTAATAATGAACGTGGGGTAGTGCGATCAGTGTAAGAGAAAATATTAAACATCATGAAGAGGAAACATTTTGCGCAGAAATGTTTCAAGCTACAACAATAAGTATAACAACAACAAAAGGTGAAATATCTATAACTGCTGTTTATAGCCCTCCAAGGCACATAGTTAAAGACAAAGATTATAAAACTCTAATTAAGAAACACAAGCATAAATTTATAATGGGTGGCGGCTTCAACGCAAAGAATATGTTTTGGGGTTCTCGTCTTAATACAACTAAAGGGCGTGAGCTTTATCGTGCAGCTAAAGACTTTGGATGTGACTTTGTGTCCACAGGAAAGCCGACATATTGGCCCACTGACCCGACAAAAGTCCCAGATCTGATTGATTTTTCGTCACTTACAAAATATCTACCAATTTTATTACAATCGAAGATAAAACTGATTTAAGCTCAGTCATACTCCAATAATTCTTTCCTTATATAATTATATGATACTATAGTATTTTTTTTATTTTATTTTTTTATTTTATTAATTAATAATCATTTAATTACAAATTATATACTATTACCCTAACCGAGCACTAGCTACTATGGACTTCGGCGCGTTGTAGCAAAACAGACCAGTGCCTCTGGTGGGAATCGAACCCACTACCCCCGCACTGATAAGCCAGCACGCTACCAACTAGCCTACAGGGGCGCATAGATACACATTGTCCAATAAAAATACAGACTGGAGTTATTTTAGATATATTTTAAATAATAATATCGAATAAGCAGGCAATGTATCAACAATAAGTGAGCTAGAAGACCTTGCTGATAACTTTACCCAACTAGTTAAAGATGCTGCTTGTAGAAGTACACCACCATTGAAAGAAAAGAAAATAGGGTATCATTATTGAAAAGAAATTAAGCTCTTAATAGAAAATAAACGAAGGCTTCGAAAGAAATGGCATCAAACGAGATATCCTATTGACAAAACGAATTTCAACAGAGCAGCACAACAACTAAGAAGTAAAATTTCAGAATTTAAAAATGCAAATTTACAACAATATCTTCAAAAACTGTCCTATGAAAATGGAAAGCAATCCATCTGAAAAGCGACGAAGCATTTAAATCGACTTGTACAACAACAACATCCTGTTAAAAAAGCCAATGAAAATGGGCCCAGAACAAACATCGTCAAAGCAAACATATTTTCAAACCATCTGGAAGAAGCATTTAAACCAAACTTTTCTGAAAATATCTCTACAATGAATTGTTTACGGGATAACTCAGATGTTAGTTAAGTCAAATGGTCTGGATTTTTTTAAATTTTGGCGATTTTTTTACAATTTTTGTGATTTTTTTAAAATTTTGTAATTTTGGCGATTTGTTTTTAATGAAGCCATTTTTTCCCAATTTTTCTCAATAGTAAACAATATTCAATAAAATAGATGTGAATAAAACTATAATTCCACAGACAAGTACTTGGTTTCGTAGTGTAAAGACGTGTGTATTCTTACAAGTGTTCAAATCAAAGTCAAAAGAACTACATATTAAAACAAAACTAAAATTTTGCATACATAATAACAATAACAATTTGTCCACAGTGTGTAAAATAATATAATATAACAAAAACATTAAGCGTACATTAGCAAATGATGATAACGCATTATGCGTTAGTACAATGAGTAAAAAACCAAAATCCAACAACAATTCGTTGAAAACGAATTATTTTTTTCCGTTACAAGCTGCTGACGATAATGATGATAATGATGAAGTAATTGTTCAAAAACCAACAAAAATTACAATACCACCAATTACAGTGTTGAAGTGTAAAATAGAAGAACTTCATGAAATTTGTAGCAAATATAAAATTTCTGATTACTCAATAAGAAAAATTTCAATTGGTCTAAAGTGGTTTTGCCGTTCTAAGGAAAGTTTTGACAAGTTAAGTACTGCACTTACTGGCTCTTATGAATTTTTCACGTACGCAACTAAAAGTGAAAAACCCTACAAGGCCCTAATATTTGGTCTGGATAAGTGTGACCCTATAACAATTAAGAAAAAACTTACGGACTTGGGCTTGAAATGCCTAGACGTAAAGTTAGTAGTTAAAAAGAATAATCGCAATGCGGAATACTTCATTTATGTCGTTTATTTTGAGAGACAATCTATTACAATGAAAGAATTGAGACAAAATTATTCCGTCATTGACTATGTAAAAATCAAATGGGAGTTCCAGCAAACAAGAAAAAATAAAATCACCCAATGTTACAATTGCCAGATGTTTGGTCACGGCTCTAACAAATGCAAGGTTAAAACGTTCTGTGCAAACTGTGCCGGTTCACATAAAACAACTGAATGTAAGGTGGCTACCGTTAAATGTGCCAATTGTAATGGCGACCACAAATCCTTTTCCGAGAATTGCCCAAGCAGGGCTACATACCTTGAAATCAGACAGCGTGCAAAACCAACTCCAAGACGTTCCATTCCACGAAACCATAGCATCGTTAACCCTGTGAACTACAACAGAAATTTCCCGAACACCTTGCATCAAAGTATCCCAGCGGCAGAGGTATGGCACTACAACAATAATAATAATAGCAACAATGATTTGTTCACACTACAAGAATTAAAAAGCTTAACACTTGAGCTTATTACTAATCTTCGAAACTGCAGAAGTAAGGCAGATCAGTTTGAGGTAATTACAAACCTCGCCTGTAAGTTTCTTTCGTAATGACTAATGACTTTAATATTATTACTTGGAATGCTAGAGGCATTCGCCAAAAAAGTTTAGAACTGTTTGAGTTCTTAAAATATCACAACATTGATGTATGTTTAGTAACAGAAACGTGGCTAAAATCAAATATTTCTATAAGGCATAGAGATTTTTTTGTTTATAGAAGCGATAGAGAATCCGAAAGAGGAGGCGGCGTTGCTATTATTATTAAAAAGGACATTAACCATAACTTGTTACCAATTATCAATACTAACCTTATTGAGAATATTGGAATCAAAATTTATACTAATTCTGGTAGTGTTAATATTTTTTCATGTTATTTTCCGGGTGGCTCAGCTGATGTTGAAAATAATAGGAGACAACTCTTTGCGTCAGATATACGTAGGCTCAGTAGTACAAGTGAACGGTTTATTCTTGGGGGAGATTTTAACAGTAGGCATTGGGGCTGTTTGAGAGCAAACTGCTGGGGAAACATATTATATGAGAAACTTATCAGTTACAACATAAATATTATTTACCCACATGAACATACATATGTCTCGGCTAGTTCTAGTAGGCAAGGTTCAACGCTAGATTTTTTCCTGACAAATGTACCAGATATGTTTTCTCCTGCAGTTGTTTTAAATAACCTGGGTTCTGATCACCTGCCAGTTCAGGTAAAAATGACTGATGAAATTAGCAAATCTGCTTTAGTCAGCCTTGACTATAAGAACGCGAATTGGTTATCTTTTCAAAGATACCTTACGTTAAATACCAACATACCAGACATAAGGGATATTGATTCTAACGAACGAATCGATACCGCGGTGTTACATTTTAGGAATCTCATTAATGAGGCCATTGATATTAGCGTCCCGAGAAAATCTTTTTCTTTTCGACAAAACCCCTTCCAGCATATTTGAAAATTTATATACAACAACGAAATGCTTATCGGCGAAATTGGCAACGACATCGTAATATGTCTGATTTTTATGAGATGAAAATTCTTAGCAGAAAAATAGGCGAAGAATTGGAAAAATTAAGGAATAAGTATTGGAATAATATGCTTTCAACATTAGACAAAGGTTCTGCTCCGTTTTGGAATATAACAAAAATAACGAGAAAGAAGGGTAACTTGATGCCTATTTTAAAACAGAATAACTCTCGATATGTCACTAACGTCGAAAAGTGCAATATTATGGCTCAGACTTTTGCTTCTAACCATTCAATTTCATTAAATTTAGGTGACACTGGAACGAATTCAGAAGTTGGTGAAACACTTCAATCATTTTCTTTGACCACTCCTCACATATCTGGTGATATGTTAATAACCAAATCCCAAGTGTGTGATATCATTAAACATTTAAAAGCGAGAAAGGCTGCCGGAACTGATAGAATTGGGAATAAATGTCTTAAGTTTCTTCCTAAAAAATCTCTTAAATTTTTAACAGTAATTTTCAATGCTTGTCTAAGACTAAGTTACTTTCCTCATGAATTTAAAGTGGCAAAGGTTATACCAATTCGAAAGCCCAATAAACCTCTAGATAGTCCATCTTCATATCGACCAATTAGTCTACTATCTTCTATCGGTAAAATTCTTGGGAAAATTATTAATGATAAATTGATAACCTTTATTGAATCAAGCGATATTTTTCCTAACCACCAATTCGGATTTCGTCGGGAACATAATACTGTTCAATCCTTAGTACGAATTAGGAATTTGGTAACTAAAAATTTTGACCTCCAGATGTCGACTGGAATGGTATTACTAGACGTTAAAGCTGCCTTCGATTCTGTATGGCATGATGGGCTTATTTATAAAATGATTCGATATAATGTCCCCAGTTTTTTAATAAAAATAATACAAAGCTTTCTTTCTAACCGATCATTCAAGGTTCACATTGGATCCTCGTGTTCTGAAAGTTTTAATATACCAGCAGGATGCCCACAGGGCTCCTGTCTCTCTCCTATTTTGTATAACTTATATACCTCAGATTTACCCCAATTGGAAAATTGTACTTTGTCCGTATTTGCTGACGATACAGCTATATTATGCTCAGACATACTTTCTACTAATATAATTTCTAATCTACAACTGGCTTTAGAGGAAGTGACCAATTATTTCAATAAGTGGAAGATAACATTAAATACTGACAAAACTCAGGCAATATATTCACAAGAAAAAGAAAACCCTGTTATATTCCTCAAAGCAATATTGTTTTCTCAAACACAGAAGTTAAATGGGAACAGAAAGTAAAGTATCTAGGAGTAATTCTTGATCCAAAAATGAAATTCAAGGAACATATACAATATATAATAAACAAAGTGAACATTCTCACACGTGTACTGTACCCGTATATAAACCGAAACTCAGGTCTGAGTATCGAAAACAAAAGACTAATATTTAAACTTATTTTTCATGCCGTAATATTTTATGCAGCTCCCATGTGGGCTAAAAGTGCCACTTGTCATATAAGGAAACTTCAAATCGCACAGAACAAATTACTGAAACTTATATACAATTTTCCTTGGTTCTTTTCGACACTCAGGCTCCATAATATTTCAAACATGGATCTTGTTTCTTCTAGATTATATAAACTTACTACAAATTTTTATTCCAGATGTACTGGATCTGAATATCCCCATATTAATGAATTAACATCAGCTTAGGTAGACATTAGGTAGTTGTGTAAGTAGCTTTTATTAAAATATAAAAAAAAAAATATTCAAAAAGGTTTTTTTCAATTTTTGCCTCCAATAAAATTATAAATGTATATATGTATAAAATTTTGTAAATTTATTATTAATTTTAAAGAAGAAAAAGTACAAAAACTTGAACTATTTATATATAAATTTAAGATGAAATGTAAATACTATTTAACTGAAATAAACTGAACTAACTAAAAAAAAAAAAAAAAAACTATAATTGAAAATAATATTAATTAAATAACTACAAATTATTTTAATTGTTACTACAATTGCATCAACACGATTGAATTCAGTTAAACTTTTACTGAATCAACAAATATTTTTATTCAAACTCAATTTTAGTTTTTTTCTGTGTAGACATATTTCATTTTTAGTTTGCATTGTCTCAAACAATTTTTTGATTATATTTTAAGTCGAAGACTTCGAAATCTCTTATGAAAAGTTTTTATTTATTGCTTTTTGTCAAAAATCAACTCAAACAATGATAGCCGCCCATTTGCAGGCGATGTTTTCTAATGAAATTTTAAGATTTGAACCATATAAAACTATTTTCTATTTGATCCAAGTCAAAAATAAATATTTTTATATTAAATTTATCAATAACATTGTTACTTCCTAACAAATAGTATTAAGTTTTAAAATTTGTGAAATCATTTCAGGGCCCCCTTGGCCCTCCTAGCTACGTGGCTGAGTGTTTGTGTTAATTTTTAACTTATCAACCTTCAAGATATGAGAACAAAGAATCATAAAAAGAAATATTTGTATAAGGAGTCAATTTTAACGATTTTATTTGGTTAAATAACTTATATTTTAAACAAAAAATCGGTGAGCATGAGGTGGTACTTGCATCCGCGTACCTGCCGGGAGATGTAGATGAGGCGCCAACATCTGAAGTGAGAGCTCTTGTAGAATTCTGCAACTCCAGAAATCTTGGATGGATCATCTGCTGTGATGCCAATGCTCATCACATTACTTGGGGAAGTACAGGTAACAACAAGCGAGGTGAGTACCTGCTAGAGTTTATTAGTAGTAATAATATAAATATAGCGAATAGGGGTGACGAACCCACTTTCAGGAACGTAGTTAGATCGGAGGTTTTAGACCTCACACTTACTAGCTCTAATCTTTCCATCGCCATCTCTGACTGGCACGTATCTTCGGAAGTTTCAATGTCGGACCACCAACACCTGGTCTTCAACATTGCGGGTTCTTTGGGTACTATCCAGTCCTTCCGTAATCCCAGGAGGACAGATTGGGATCTCTTTCGGTATTATGTTGAAGACTCCGCTAACTGCTCGAGGGGGCTTATTTTGAGCACGACACAAATCGATCAGGAGGCGGCTGATATTCAGTGTAATCTAATTTCCGCCTATGAGTTGAGCTGCCCAATGGGGGCAAGGAAAACCAAACGTGATGTTCCATGGTGGAACGACAAACTTGGGAAACTCAGAACCGAGGCGAGAAGACTATTCAATAGGGCCAAGGAGACAGGCAACTGGGTGGCCTACAAGGCGGCTCTAACTGGGTACAATAAGAACTCCGTAGATCTAAGAGGGCAACGTGGCGTAGCTACTGCGAGAAGATCTCAGATCTCTTCGAAGCGGTTAGGCTTAAGTAGGCTCTTTCACAAGATCATACGAACGGACTTAGTACCCTGAAGAGACAGGACGGGTCCTGTACTGAATCGCCCGAGGAGACCTGTGAACTCTTACTGAATACACACGTTCCGGATTGTGTGTCACCTGAGAGGCTACCTAGGATTCCTAGGACTCCTAGCCTATCTGGGAGGGACATACGACTTGCGAACAGGGTGTTTCAGGAGGGAAGGATCTCATGGGCAGTGAGAAAATTTTCGTCGTTTAAATCTCCTGGACCAGATGGGGGTGTATCCGTATCTGCTGCAGAGGAGCATGGATCTTATACTCCCGCAACTGACCAGGATTTTTAAGTCGAGTTTGTTATTTGGTCACGTTCCATTGGCTTGGAACGAAGTTAAGGTAGTATTCATACCGAAGGCTGGGCGCAAAGCGGAACATTTGCCCAAATCTTATAGACCAATAAGTCTTAGTTCTTTTCTCCTTAAGACCATGGAGAAAGTCTTGGACCACTATATCAGGGATGTGTACCTGCTGCGCAAACCCATTCATAGGTACCAATTTGCGTATCAGCAGGGAAAATCCACTGAGGGCGGGCTGTCCACCCAAGTTGTCACTATGATCGAAAAGGCACTGGAGACGAAGCAAATAGCCTTGTGTGCTTTCGTTGATATTCAGGGCGCTTTTGACAACACGTCCTACAATGCGATTAGGACTGCGATGTTGAGGAAAGACATCCCCAGTGTTATCGTTAGTTGGACTCTGGAGATGTTGACCTCTAGAGTCATTACATTCGGCATCGGGAACACTTCTAGGACCATAGGGGCGACTAGGGGCTGTCCTCAGGGTGGTGTGCTATCTGCTGTGGACTCTGGTCATTGATGAGGTGCTTGAGCAGCTTAATGACCTGGGTTTCAGAACCTACGGATATGCTGACGATCTTGTTATTTCTGTCACAGGCTGGGATGACAGAACAATTTCTGAGCGCATGCAACAGACTCTGAACTTTACATTAAAGTGGTGCCAGGAGAAGGGATTGACTATAAATCCCTCGAAAAACCATCCTGGTGCCCAGGGGACGAGGATCTGCTTCTCTGATAGCGTTAAGTACTCGGGGGTTATATTGGATAGGTCTCTGAATTGGAATGAGCACCTTGCTATGATCTCTAAAAGGGTCACTAGGGCAATGTTTGCCTGCCAGAGGCTCTTTGGCAAGACCTGGGGCCTTAGACCTCAAATGGTCTACTGGTCTTTTAACACCATTGTGAAACCGATGGTCACATACGCCTCTTTGGCGTGGTGGACAAAGGTTGAACAACTCGGGGCTCAGATGACTCTTAAGAGGATTTATCGACTGGCATGTATTGGTATCACTGGTGCCTCAAAATCATGTCCGACTGATGCCATTGGAGTCATGCTGGGTATTCCTCCTTTGCATATTTCTGTAAAGGAGAACGCGTGCATGGGATCCCTAAGGCTGCGGGAGATTGGCAGCATGAGGAGTGGGGATCTGAAGGGGCATCTTGAGATTGCGAAAATGTTCGCTGATGACCCGGTTATTAGGGTCAGTGACAAGATACTGCCTGTGCTAGTATTTGTTAGGCACTTTGTTGTTGTGATTTTCGACAGGAGCACGTGGTTGAATGGATCTTGGGTACCGGAGGTTGGTGCACAGGTCTGGTTCACGGATGGCTCGAAACAGTCGAACATGGATACGGGGGCGGGTGTCGTCGGACCCGGATTTCAGCGTGCTCTGCCCTTGGGCAAATATCCCTCCGTTTTTCAGGCTGAGGTCTTCGCTATCTGTATCTGTGTGGAAGAGTGTCTACGGAGTAGGACACGGAGGGCCTCGATCTACATTCTATCTGACAGCCAAGCGGCACTTGGTGCCTTGAGGGCTCAAGATGTGTCGTCTGGTCTGGTTAAGGTCTGGTTATGTATCGACTGGTCTGGTTATGTATCGACTCTCTAAATCGTCTAGGACTTAACAACTCCTTGACACTGGGCTGGGTTTCAGGCCATGAGGGGCAACGAACGGGCTGACTGTTTAGCCAACTGCGGAGCTCGTCGACAATTCATTGGCACGGAACCCTTCTGTGGCGTACCCAATGGGTATGTCAGAGAGAGGCTCAGAAGATGGAGGGAGTCGGAGTTTGGGGCCTATTGGGCCAGATCGCCTGGGCAGCGACAGGCGAGGCTGTTTATATCTCCCTCTGGGGAGAGATCGCGGAAACTCTTGTCTATGACGAGGGGCGAACTAAGGGCCGTAACGAATAGTGACGCCATCGGACGTTTGGAACTGTTCACCTGGTAGGATAATTGGCTTCGTAGGGAGCCTGGATCGATAGGGTGTATTCGCTGGCAGCACAAAATACCAATTTCTGGTCGCGGTGCATAGTGCCACTATAATCTAATCTAGACAAGTAAGTTTGTTTTTTGTTGGTAACTACTAGCATATTACAAATATGTTAATTTTTGAAAATCGGATAAGAAAACAAAAATATCTATCACTCAAAATTTTGTATGCAAAAAGGGCCCATATTGCGGGGCCATATTGCAGCTGCCGGGGGTGTCTGGGCGGTGCAACATCTAAACTTAAGATTATAACGTCACTTGATGAAATTAGGATATTTTGTGGAGAAAAATATTCTAGGGTTGGGGTATCTAAGATTATCGCCCATAGTGGGAATTTAATTGGTTAAAAGTGGAATCAAAAATTATTTTTGGATTTATTGGCCATTTTTTAATTTATTTAGAATGTGATAAAAAAAACTCTAAATATAAATGTTATATTTTCCGGTATGAATTTAAAAGTAAAATGTTAGAAATTTGTAGATAACATACGGCAAAATTTACGTATGGCTCAAATGTCAGAAAGTGTTATTGTTAATTTAATTAACACTAACAACACAGTGTATTATACCTATATATTCTAGCCTATACAAGAAAAATGTTTTAGTTTTGATTTTAAGTAAATAAAACAATACGGGTAAGGCGTTGATCTTTATCCTTCTAAAATTATAATTTGGAAAAATCTTCTACTCCTTCTACATTGGTCCTCTGAAGATTTCCGGTGACACAAAATGAAACATGTAAAGATCTGTCAGTAGAAAAAATCTGAATAAACAGGCACGGTTTTTTTGTTTAACAAAAAACAAACAATCTTGAACTTGCACAATGTTGCGCCTATTAAATAAACTCATTTAAAAATTTTTCTAAACGAATAATATTCTGATAAATTTGAAAATTGAGGATACCGGCAAAAATTAAATACGCTTTGGTACGACTGTACCAAACAATATTTTGAAAAAATTTAAAATTGAGGATGCAGTCAAAAATAAAATATAAAATACGCTTTGGTGCGACTGTACAAAACAATAAATGAAAATCCTAGGTATTTGTTTTTAAAAGAAAAAGGGTTTTTATGATATTTAGCCATATATTGAATATTTATTTTTTGTATTTTAGAATTATCTTCATTTGAAGAATGTAAAATTACGTCATCGATACGTACACTCAAAAAAAGTTAATAGAAAAGTTAGTAAAACGTCTTGTAAATTAAGTGTACTATTTTTCAGCAAATTTTTAGCTGGAATTGTGTTTTCAGCTAAAATTTTAGTTATACCTTCAGGTATAACTAAAATTTTTTTTAGAACTAACATTTAACTAATATATTGTTTATTGTTATATTAATTTATTTCCCTAGAAAATTGTGCTGATAAACACATTAATAGTGTGGACGGCAACTAGATTGAAAGATATACGCAGAATCGCGTAGATGTCGCGGCATGTGAAGATGAAGTAGAGACGATGAACCTGATAATAAAAAGTACAACTCTTGTGAGAGACATAAAAAAATAAACTATGGAAGATTTTTGTATCTGTTTTTCATTCAAAAGGACGCTAACACTGATAGTACATATGTGGATTAAAAAAACTGTGTTGTCACCGTTTTGACAAAGTAATTGTCTATTAATTAAATTAAAGATAAAACAAAATATATAAATTTAATAAACATTAAATGCGTATTTGAAACAAAATCTTTAAAGTGATTATTAATTTTGTGTGGTCAAATTGCAAACAAATATACGTTCAGGTAGGCAGACTATGGCGAATGACAAGGACACTTATCTTAGGTAATTTTTTATGTTTTCTTTTTCTAATTGCAAAAAATGGTTGTATATTTAGACAACCATTGATCTAAGTAGCTGAAAAATAATTTTGTTTATGTTTTATATAATTATTTCGAAATATTTTCAGATATTAAATTAATTCATGTCGTCAATCTGGGAGTATGAAGATTTTTATATTTGGTAAGTTATTGTAAATTATTTTTAAAAGAATCACAAAAAAATGTTTCAGATTTTTAGCAAATTAATTAAATTAGATATAATATTTCTACAAATTTTTTGAGCTAAATTTAACTAAAATGTTATTAACTTTTATGAAGTATTTTTTCCTTTTTACTTTTGCTGAATCTAAAATATTTTGCTGACAATCGCAATTTTTTGCAACCACCCTCCTGACTAAAATTTTGCTGGCTCGGCAAAATTTTGTGCTTATTTTACTAACTTTTTATTTTGAGTGTATACATACATGCATGTAAGTAGAGTTGTCGATCAGTACTGATTTTATAAAACCCGGGATTCGGGATTTTGGAAACTAAGTTCCCGGGATTTATCGGGATCTTAGTTTTTTTGCGACAAATTTTTTAAAATTTTTTAGGTCATATAAACCATTCACATCTTGCAGTATGAAAAAGAAACAAAAACTATTAACTCATTATTGACCAAGTGTTCCGTTTTCAACCCAGTATTTTTAAACGGTTATATTTTTTAATTGATAAGAATAATTAAGCGGTTTAAAAGCCTGAAGCTAATTAAACTACAAACTTGAATAAAAACTTGTGGGAGGTTGTTGTTCAGAGTTGCCAAAAATATATTTGAAAAAATATATTTTTGACATTTTTGATGTGATCTTTTTCAAAAATTATTTAAAAATATAGAAGAGCCTAATCTTACATATTTGTTACTGTGCATAGTTTAGCTGAAAATCAGCGAGCTGATTTTTAGCAACAAAATTAGTAGATTCAGCAAAAGTTTTGCTAACACTTAGTGGATTAGAAATTAAAAAACCCTTGCTAAAAATTAATAAAATTTTTGCTGAATATTAGTAGACGGAAAAAAAGTTAAAAAATTTGTAGAAAAATCATACTTTAGTTAATTTATTTGCCGAAAATCATAAAACATATTTTTGTGATTCTTTTTAAAATGATTTACAAGACGTTACAAAATATAAAAATGTTCATACCTCCCAAATTGATGACATTAATGTAATATCTAAAAACAAGAGAAATAATTATTTATAACATAAACAAAATTATCTTTCAACTACTTACATCAATGGTTGTGCTATATTATTATGCTATATTTTAAAGGAACGCAAATTGCGCAGAAAATTATAGAGAAACGAAACGAAAAAATAACAATATATAACATATAACCATATCACCATATCACAACCCTTTTTTGCAATAAGAGAAAGGACACATAAAAATCTCCCTAAGATGTATGGCTTTGTCTGTCTACCTGCTGTATATTTGTTTGCAATTTGACCACACTACACTCAAAGGAATAAGTTGTTAGAAAAGTTAGTAAAACATCTTGTAAATCAGGTATACTATTTTTCAGGAAATTTTTTGCTAAAATTATGTTTTAAAACTAAAATTATACTTAGTCAGCACTTAACTGTTTTGAACTAAGTGTTTTACTAATATTTTACTAATGTTGTACTAATTTATTTTGCTAAAAAATTTTGCTGATTAGCACATCAATAGTGTGAACGACAACCAGATTAAAAGTTATACGCAGAACGAATTAGATGTCAAGATGTAGTAGTGACTAGGAAAATTATACTAAAACGTAAAACTCTAGTAAGACACATAAAACAATCAACCATGGAAGATTTTTGTATCTGTTTTTCATACATAAAACAAAATTGTCGATTGAAACAACTTAAATTTTGCGTTTTCACCGGCTTGTGAAAGTAATTGTCTATTAATTAAATAAAAGACAAAATATAATATTTAAATTTAAAAAAGATTAAATGTGTATTTGTAGTCAAGGTAAGTGGTCAAGTTGATAACAAATATACAGCACGTAGACAGACTAAAGCGAAAGACAAAGACATACATCTTAGGTAAATTTTTATGTTTCCTTTTTCTTATTGCAAAAAAACGGGTTGTATACGTTACATTTTGTTATTTTTCGTTTCGTTTCTATAATTCTCTGCGGCATTAGTGTTCCTTTAAAAGATAGCATCATTGAGACAACCATTGATGTAAGTAGTTGAAAGATAATTTTGTTTATGTTATATATAGTTATTTCTATATATACATGTCGTCAATGTGGGAGTATGAAAATTTTTATATTTTGTAACGAATTGTAAATTATTTTAAAAAGAATCACAAAAATATGTTTTATGATTTTCAGCAAAATAAATTAACTAAAATAAAAATTTTCTATAAATTTTTTGAGTTTTTTCAGTCTACTAATATTCAGCAAAAATTTTATTAATGTTTAGCAAGGGTTTTTTAATTTCTAATCCACTAAGTTTTAGCAAAACTTTTGCTGAATCTACTAATTTTGTTGCTAAAAATCAGCTCTCTGATTCTCAGCAAAATATTTTGCTGACATTAGCAATTTTTTTTGCAAGCACCCTCCTGACTAAAAATTTGCTGACTCAGCAACATTTTTTGCTGACTTTACTAACTTTTTTATTTGAGTGTAGATTATTAATATCTATAAACATTTAGTTTACAAATACACATTTAATCTTTATTAAATTTAAATATTTTATTTTGTCTTTTATTTAACTAACAGACAATTACTTTCAGAAACCGGCGACGACGCAAAATTTAAGCTGTTTTAATTCACAATTTTGTTTTATGTATGAAAAACAGATACAAAAATCATCCATGGTTGATTTTTGTATATTGCTTACTAGAGTTGTACTTTTTAGTATAATTTTTCTCGTCACTACTACATCGTGACATACCGCGATATCTATTTCATTCTGCGTATGTCTTTCAATCTGGTTGTCGTTCACACTATTGATGTGCTAATCAGCACAATTTTTTTTTTAGCAAAATAAATTAGTAAAACATTAGTAAAATATTAGTAAAACATATGTTTAAAACAGTTAAGTGTTGAATAAGTATAACTAAAATTTTAGTTTAAAACACAACTTTAGCAAAAAATTTGTATACCTGATTTAACAAGATGCCTTACTAACTTATTTGTTTGAGTTTATTGAAAGATAATTTTGTTTATGTTATATATAATTCTTTTTTATATATTTTCAGATATTAAATTAATTCATGTCGTTAATGTGGGTATATGAACATTTTTATATTTTGTAACGTATGGTAAACTATTTTTAAAAGAATCACAAACAAATGTTTCAGATTTTCAGCAAATAAATTAACTGAAATATAATTTTCTACAATTTTTTTGATTTTTTTTTCAGTCTACAAATATTCAAAAGAAGAATTTGTTAAATTTTAATCAACTAAGTCATAGCAAAACTTTTGTTTGCTACATATCAGCTCGCCGATTTTCAGCAAACGATTTTGCTGATCTTATAAATTTTTTTGCAAGCAAAATTTTTTTCTGATTTTACTAACTATTTTTTTTTTTTTGAGTGTAAGTGAATGATAACTGCTGGGTAACAGTTGGCTGCACAAATATTTCAGCACTGTCATAAGGTTTGTTGGACTCAACTTGCCAACGTTGGGAAAACAAAAAAAAGTTGGTCTTAATAGAGCTTTTCCAGAAACAAAAAAATCAATCTTATATTTAAAAAAATATAAAAATAAAAAAGTCACAAAAAATGTATGCCTGGAACCGGGATCGAATTCGGAACCTTCCGACTACAAACGTTTCTAAACCAACCATTATCATTTATGTAAAATAATTACTTTGCCAGTTGTTAGACTTCTGAGCCGTTGGAAATTTCTGACTGAATAGCACTGGGAAAACACTTTTTGCCAACGCTGGCCCAGTGGTCTCAGCGAATTCTTGGCATATGTTTTTATTTTGTAGACCACTGAAATTATTGTAAAACAAATACTGGCAAAACGCTCTTTCGAAACGCTGGTAAAGTGCTTTAACCAAGTGATGTTTTTACAATTACTCGGTTGGCCAGTGGTGTGCCAGTGCTTGATATTTTGTACCACTAGCAGTTGCTGACTGAGAAGATTTGTTAACAAATGTATACAAAATTAAATTTTTTAAATATCATTAACCATCTATTATTTATATTCTGTAAAAGTTTCAAATTTGTTTGCAAATATTTCCAATAGAGAGCAACAAAAATTACACAAATTACCTGATGAACCGTTTTTCTATATATCTGCGAAGTTTGATTGAAAATGTCCTGCGGATCTATGACATGTTTTTAATTAGTTTATGATGTAAACATTAAATTTATTAATGATCTTAAAAATAATAATGTTCTTATCAGTCTCTTAATGCGAAACTATTTTAATTAAGTTATATCGGGAAGTTAAAAAATGGTTCCAATTTTTCTTTCAAAGGGAGTTCATTCCATATTAAATATTTGGTTATTAAATTTTATTTCAACCAAATAAACTGATTTAAATCAGATTTATTTGCAGTTTTATTAGTTTTTTTGCTTTTATATATATCGAGATTATTATTATTTTTATTTTATAACGAGCTTTCCACCCTCAGTATATTTACAAAAATAGAGCAAATCAAACATATTAGCTAGGTTGATACTAGTATTTCGATCTGGCTAAAGATCTCATTAGAACCCGAAGTTTTACTTTTGTGAAATATTATAAAAGCTGAATTAAGATTTTCAAATTGTATGTTTTATTTTTTTGTTTTCGTTGTTTAACAGGATGTCATATATACAAAAATGTAATAAAATAGGCAAATTCAAAAATTTTAAATCCCTGGATTTACTAGGGGAAAAATGCCGGAATTTATAAATCGGAATTTCGGAACCGGCACCATTACATGTAAGTAATTGGGAATAATTATGTTTTGTTATCTATATATATAAAAGAATAGCGGGAGGGGGCAGTATGGGAAAAGTCTCCTCCTTGGCTGCCTGACCAAACCATGAACGCCAGGAACTTGAAATTTGGTATTTGGGTACCTCATCACAAGTAGAATTCCAGCGGGGAGCGGAAAAAAGGTGAAAAATCTCCCCATTGGCGGCATGGCAAACCGCTAATGCTAGGAACATCAAATGTGGAAAAACAAATGTGGTAATTAATATACAATTACTTTGACAAGCCGGTGACAACACCAAATTTAAGTTTCTTTAATCCGCAATTTATATGTATACTATACACATTGCTGGTGTCCTTTTGATACAAAAGTCTTCCATGGTGTATTTCTTTTTATATGACAAGAGTTGTACTTTTTAGTATCATTTTCCTCGACTCTACTACATCTTGACATGTATCGACATCTACTTCATTCTGGGTATAGCTTTCAGTCTGGTTGTCGCCCACACTTTTAATGTACTTATCAGCACAATTTTTTTTAGCAAAATAAATTAGTAAAACATTAGAAAAATATTAGTAAAACATTAGTTCAAAACAGTTAAGTGCAGAATAAGTATAACTAAAATTTTAGCTAAA
This sequence comes from Delia radicum, assembly GCA_021234595.1. Taxonomy (NCBI): domain Eukaryota; kingdom Metazoa; phylum Arthropoda; class Insecta; order Diptera; family Anthomyiidae; genus Delia; species Delia radicum. Next base: position 184,961,077 of record CM037853.1, read on the forward strand.
ATCATAATTTGTGCAAAAAATTTTCTGATTTACAAGACGTTTTACTAACTTTTCTACAAACTATTTTTTTGAGTGTTTTGTTAAGATTCTTCTGTATTTTTCACGAGGAACGTCATAAAAATTGGGATACAAAGACGAAAAAATTAAACTTACCGTCCGCTTACAAATAATTTTCGGAAATTCCTGCTAGGAGTGGAGAAAAGAATCCCCACTAAATTTCAAATATTTGTTCACTGTTGTACGGTCTAATTCAATGACTTGTTATATTTTGGAACAGGACGGCGTAAATGCGGGTTTAAAGCCGCTGAAGTAATGATATTCAAATTTGGTTTGCACCGTTGAATCAAGGAACTTATAATTTGGTGCAGGCAGCCCCAAAAATTTTATGTTTAGAAATGTTTACAGGGTGAGGCAAAAAGAGGAAGTCTTCCACTTAACTTTGAAATTTAATTTTAACTTTGAAATTTAAAATATTTTTTTAAGGTAGGGTTTATTTATTGAATATATATTTTTGATTTTTATAAAATCTTGGTATAAATGGGGTTTAAAAGAAAGAAATTTCACATTTAGTGACTGATAGAATTCCATTAAGGTAGAAATATGAAACTGGAAATCACAAAAACATCCACTTAAAAAGGATAAACTAATTTATTGAAACAAACTCCTTAAAAAATAATTAATTTTCCATCCTAACATACTCCGATATATTTAACTACCGGTAACGAAGTATTGGGCTTTTAAGCTCGTTTAATTAATAAAATATTTAGTTGCTTTCCAGATTTTTTATTTAATTGCATCATTTTAACAATGTCGAAGCCATTTTTATCTACAATACATTTAAAAGAATCACAAAAAAATCAAGTTTAAGCAAAATAAATTAACTAAAGTGGAAGTATTCAACTTAGCTTTTTAGTTTTTACAAATCTACTCAGATCCAGCAAAAAAAAAATTAATTAACAACAAGTCGATTTTCATTTGCATTCAACTAAGTATCAGCCACACTATTTGCTGAATTTATTAATTTTTTCTAAAAATCAGCTCGCTGCTTTTCAGAAAATCACTTTAGCTGATGTTAGCAATTTTTTAGCAAGGATCCGCCATGCCAAAAAGTTAGTTGAGGTAGCAAAATTTTTACATGCTGAAAAATTGTTAACATCAGCTAAAGTAATTTTCTGGAAAGCAGCGAGCTGATTTTTACAAAATTACTTCAGCTGATATCAGCAATTATTCAGCAAGCAAAAATGTTGCTGACTCAACTAACTTTTTTTCTACCTTTACTGACTTTTTTAAGTGCACATGTCCATATAAAGTACCCCAACAACAAAAGAACCGACAAAATATATAAGGAGATAGCGTTTGAATATTTCTACACTCAAAACAATTCTGCCTTTTCTTTGTATGTACCCGAAAATATAACATGGATAAATAGTTTCTTTGGATTAAATGCCAAATAAATAAAAAAAAAATGGGTAATTTTCCACCCCACTTTTAACCCCTCAAACCACTACAAAATATCTAAATTTCATCAAAATCGCAGATTACATCATGAAAACCTTCCTTGTAAGGAAGAAATGGCCGAATTATTTACAAATATTGTTTAATATATCCCCTCTGTGCATTAATGCGAATGAGGAAGAAACCAAATTCACTCTGTATATATAATTAAAGTACAATAACTTTATCAATTTTCCACCTACATTAAAAAAAATAAGTTAGTAGAAAAGCTAGTAAAACGCCTTCTAAATCAAGAATACTATTTTTCATAAAATTTTTTGCTGAAATTATGTTTTCAGCTAAAATTTTAGTTATCCTTATTCAGCACTTAACTGCTTTGAACTAATGTTTTACTAATATTTTACTAATGTTTTACTTATTTATTTTGCTAAAAAAAATTGTACTGGTAAGCACATTCAAAGTATGTGTGACAACCATATTGAAAGATATACGTTGAATGTAGTAGATGTCGAGATAAATGCTACTAAAAAGTACAACTCTTGTAAGATATATACAAAAATCTGTTTTTCATTCATAATAAAACAAAAAGACGCCAACACTGTATATCGAATACATATAAATTGCAGATTAAAAACTTAAATTTTGTGTTGTCACTAGCTTGTCAAAGTAATTGTCTATTAACGAAATTAAAGACAAAATAAAATATTTAAATTTAATAAAGATTAAATGTGTATTTGTAAATAAAATGATTATAGTAGTGTGGTCAAATTTCAAACAAATATACATTCAGGTAGACAGAATAAAGCAAAAGATTTATTTTTCTTATTGCAAAAAATAGGTTGTATATTTTATATTTGATTTGGTTTTTTTTCGAATCTAGAAATATGAAATCACCTAGACAACCATTGATGTAAGTAGTTGAAAGATAATTTGTTTATGTTTTATATAATTGTTTGTATACATTTTCAGATAATAAATTAATTTGTGTCTTCGATGTGGGATTATGAACATTTTTATATTTTGTAACGAAATGTAAGTTATTATTTTTTCAAAAATTTGTTGAGTTTTTTTTCAGTCTACTAATATTTAGCAATAATTTTATTAACTTTTAGCACCAATTTTTTAATTTTTAATCAACTGAGTTTGAGCACAACTTTTGCTGAATCTACTAATTTTTTAGCTAAAAACCATCTCGCTAATTTTTAGCAAAATATTTTGTTGAAATTAGCAATTTTTTTGCAAGCACCCTCCTGACTAAAGTTTTACTGTTTTGCTGACTTTAGTATTGTATTTTAATAAATGAAGGCTAATTTTACTCAGGAAAACACAAATTTTAAGAATATTACTGTTTTAAAAGAATATTCGAAAAACCTTTGCGCACTAAAAAATTTTTTATTACAAAATATAAAAAAGTTCATGCGCCCACATTGACGGCATGAATGTCTGAAAATATATAGAAATATTTATATATAACAGAAACAACATTATTTTTCAACTACACAGAGAAAATTATCAATCCACAATATCTAATTAAAGATTTAATTTGAATTAAATTTGTTTCTAACCAAATAATTAATTGAACAAATTAATATTTTTCTTGACTTTTAACATTTAAATACATTTTTTTGTAGATAGGAAGCTATAAATGTTTTTTTCTTTTTAGGTTTTAATTAAAGTTTTAATTGATATTATCAGTGCGTGATAGGTGGAAAATCAATTAAAATATTAATTGATTAAATACATTCTTTAGTTTTTTCTGTGTGCTTACATCAATGGTTGTCCAAATATATACAACCCGTTTTTGCAATAAGAAAAGGAATCATAAATTACCAAAGATAAGTGTCCTATCTTTCGTTTTAGTCTGTCTATCTGAACGTATATTTGTTTGCAATTTGACCACACTACATTAATACTCAGTACAAAGATTTAATTTACAAATACACATTTAATGTTTATTGAATTTAAATATTTCATTTTATATAATTAATAATTTAATTAATATATAATTACTTTGACAACCCAGTGACAACACATTGTTAGCGTTCTTCTGCATGAAAAACATATACATGGTTGATATTTTTATATGTCTTACAAGAGTTGTCCTTTTTAGTTTCATTTTCCTTGTTGTCACTACATCTTGACATGCAGCGATATCAACTTGATTTTGCGTATATCTTTCAATCTGGTTGTCGGCCACACTATTAATGTGCTTATCAGCGCAATTTTTTTTAGCAAAATAAATTAGTAAAATGTTAGTAAAACATTAGTTCAATCAGTTAAGTGCTGAATAAGTAAAACTAAAATTGTAGCTGAAAACACAATTTCAGCAAAAAATTTGCTGAGAAATAGTATACTTGATTTACAAGACGTTTTACTAACTTATTTTTTTGAGTGCACTAATGCATTAGCAAAACCGAAATCCGACATGTATTTATAAAAAAAGTACCATAACTTTATCATTTTTCAATAGATTTTAACAAATGAAGTCTAATTTTGCTCAGGAAGACACCAACTTTATGAATATTGTTGTTTTAAAAGAAGATTCGAAGAAACCTCGTGGAAGTTGAAAAAGTGAAAACGAACTGAAAATTTTAATTATTATAAAAAAGATCTCTGTATATTTATTAGAGTTCGTCAGAAAGTGGACTAAAAAAAGCCAGTAAAGTAATCAAAATTTTTGCTGGGAGGATCCTTTAAAAAAAAATTGCTAATATTAGCAAAAAAAAATTAATAAATTCAGCAAAAATTTTCTTGAATTTAGCAACTTTTTTGATGACATTAGCAATTTTTCTGCAAGGATCCGAACAGCCCAAATGCTGCTGCCTTTACTGACTCTTTCGAGTGCATAAAATTTCTTTGTTTTTTGGATATCATCACTTTTAAAAATGTTTTTGCATCAACAATAAAATGCGTTATTATTTTTTTTTTAAATTCCAACTCCACATGGTCGCGGCGGCAAAAATGGCTGATTTCCCTTTTCCTACAGAGCAAAAGGAGCTATATTTATATTAAATTTGAATTCACCTTGCGATTCTAATTTAAAAAAAAAAACTTTTTTCCCCGTTTTTAAAGTGCACCATTTAGGAAATAGAGTGGTCGGAAAAAATAATGTTATTTCAAATTTGATTATTTTATATGACACACAAGCAGTAAACATTTATAGCTGAGAAAAATGGTTCAAAAATTTTCTGTGTATGGTAACACAGTAAAAAGTTATTAATTTTTCAAAATGTTATCTTAACCAAAATGCAATATTTTATTGAATATCAACTTTATAATGCGCCACGATATATCGAAAATGTTTGTGGCATTTTTCTTACCACAATTGTTAAAAATATGATTTATAATGTAAATAAATAATAATAAATGTTTGAAAATACCATGCAAGTTTCTTTCAAATACCCTTTAAAAAATTAAAAATCTGTTAAAAAATGACTGAGTTACATATTTTTAAATGCGTCAGTATCAAAAACTACTCTTTTCCCGTTATATTTTAGGGTATATTGGAACTTCTCAAACCGGTTTTGTAACACACTCATCTAGACCTGCAACCTACACTAGGTCATTTTACGATTGATTTTTCTGTGTTAAATGTTTATTTAGTTCAGTTGTACAATGTGTGTACATTATGTACAATAAAAAAACACAACTTGAGGTGATTTTAGGTGCTTCTCTTTAATTTATAGCATTTTCAAATTCTTTAAATACAGCGCAGTAAAGCGACTTAAATTTTACCAACAGTCTAAACAAAATTTAAAATTATGCCAAAAACTTGAAAAAAATAATAATCGAACCGTACATTTTATTTGTATAAAGGCAAAATTACCACTTGTAATCATATTTTTACCCCCCTAAAATTCCCCCTAACAAATTGTTACGCCCCTAAACGACTAAAAAACCCCCTAAATCTAGGGGGGAAACAGCCTAACTTGGCAACACTTTTTCAGACCAAGTTATGATACCAAAATAAAAAAGTGTAATTTTTTAAGAGTAACATTAGACATTTAGAGACAGAAGTATACACAACAGTACGGTTAAAACAAAAAATAGCAAGCTATTGAAATAAAGTTGGGGCTTGAATTTTTTGAAATTATTTATAACCTTGTCGATTTGACAAAAAGCTATTCACTTTATCAGGGTTGACTAATCACTTTCACCACCTATGATTCGATACATTCTAAAATACGCGTGAAGAATTATCGGTTAAAGCTGTCAAATTATTTACCATCTCTAAAAAAAATACACAAAAGCGAAAAAGAAGAAGAAGCATATACAGCAATCATGGTTTAGGTAATAATATTTTTTTGATTAAAAAGATTTGTGTTATAAGTTTTCGTTTTTTTTATTAAATTCAGTTATAGCATATTATTTTACAAATACAAAAAAATTATTCATAACTTCTCAAAAACAAAAAAAAAAGTAATTTTAAGAAAATAAGTCGATAGTGCAGTGTTCAAAACATTTGCAACTCTTAAAGTAATTAACAGGAAATACAAACAATGGTTTTAACGCTCTGTATTTTGTAGCGTAGCCATTATTTTTTATAACTTCTGAACACCTCTTAGGCATTGAGGCAATGAGCTTTTTAATATAATCGTCAGAAATTTCATTCCACTGCTTCTCCAACTCGACGAAAAGATTCATCACCATTTCGGAATACTTTATTGCCGATATTCCGTTTTACAATCATCCACATGTTCTCAATCGGGTTAAGATCGGGATATTGAGCCGGCCACGACATGATATTAATTTCATTTTCCTGCAGCCAAACTTTTACAACCCCCGCCGTGTGTTTTGGGTCGTTGTCGTGCTGGAAGGTCCATGAGAATGGCATTTACCATTCAGCATACGGAAGCATAACTGAACTCAAAAGATCTCTAGAGATTGTGGCCGTCATTGTGCTAGTAATGCGGTGAATTGGGCCAATCCCATACCCTGAAAAACACCCCCACACCATAATGTTTCCACCACCGTGCTTCACTGTATCGATTGTTTATCTGGGATTAAACTTTTCGCTTCGTGGTCTTCGCACATTGGCTCTCCATCTGATCCCCGGTGGTTGAATTTAGACTCATCTGACCACAATACATTTTCCATTGCTGTTGAGTCCAGTTCAAATGGGTGCGTGCAAAGTCAAGCCAAGCTTTTCGGTTTTTTCCGACATAACCGTTTTAGCGTCTCTGGGAACTGCTTTGGGATATTTCGTAAAACAATTCTTGATTTTCCGATCTTCTCTTATAGTTGTAATACGGGGTCTTCCACCTTTATGAGTTGTGTAGATGTTACCACTATTAACAATGCGGCAAATCGTTGATTTTGGAACGGAGTGCTTTATAGAAATTTCTTTTTGGGAAAGTCCATTTTAAAAATCATTTAAAACTTTTGATTTAAAATCTGAATTGTATTTATTTCCTGCCATTTTTTACAAAAATTATTCTTACGATGTTTATGCTTCCAACATCTTATTACAACTATTAAAGAACAATAATTATAATAAATTTGTTTAAAAAATGTAACGGCCTGAATCTCATATTAAAAAGGAATGCGATTACCGTTATATCCTAGCATTTGTTAGTATTAATTGTTTCGTTAAGAGTAGGAATAATGAGAGTTGCAAATGTTTTCAACACCTGCATTTTGAATACATCTATTATTATTAATTTTTTGTTGTTTTAATATAACGGAATTAATTTTTTTTTATTTGTTTAACATAAAACAATGTATGAAGAATATGTAAAAAATAAATTTTAGTAACTAAGTGTGATTTGAAGAAAATAAATCAATGAAAACAACAAATGCGTTCTCAGTTCCAAATGTTTTAACCAATACTGTATATAAATTGCAATCTATTAGTTTTTTTTTTATTAATTTTGTATATACTAAATATGAAATGAAGAAAATTAAATTATTTTTATGTGTTTTTGCAAAAATTAATTATTTTTTTCTCAATGCAAGAATCTTGGCAGACAAAGGATAAAAATTTTGTTTTACAAATCCATATCGCACACCTAGTTCAAAAGTGACTCAACTCAAAATTTTTAATTTTTCAGAAATCGAAAAAAATATTTGCAACTTTATACCAATTCGAACATAAAGAATGATATAACTGTTCTTTAGCAACAGTTAACCACAACAAAATACACTGATATTTTTTTTATTGATAAACAAGTGTATTGTGCATAGTTTAAGCACATAAACCGGAAAAATAAAATTTTGAGTTGAGTCACTTTTGAACTGGGTGTCCGATATGATCATGATCATCCATAGGATGGCATACACTAATGCCAGAAGATCGGCATAGTTTGTGCTATAAGTCTTAAAATTATAACAATTTAAATAATATTTGTTAGGTTTTAAATAAAAACATACTTAAAATTGTGCTGCGTTAATCAATACTAGGGGTATTGTATAATTACTACACAGAAAAATTTATCAACCTAAAATATCTAATTAAAGATTTGATTTGAATTTAATTTGTTTCTAAGCAAATATTTAATTGTATCAATTAATATTTTAATTGACTTTTAAATATATAAATACATATTTTATTTTAGACGCAGTTATCATATTATTTTTTCATACACTGTATGCATAAATATAAAATTTTCAGTATCAAATACCAAATACATTTGAAGTTAACAAACAAAACAAGCACACACACAAACACACTCAGCATTGCAAAAAACACACATACCAACGTAGAGATCACACACTTTTTTTGTGAGTATCATATTTTTTTTTGTAGAAGTTATTTATAACTTTTTTTTCTTTTTAATTTTAATTAAATCATTGCCGTGATAGGTGCAATATCAATTAAAATATTAATTGATTCAATAATTTTTTTAATTGAAACCCGTCTTTAGTTTTTTCTGTGTACAAAATATTAAAATTATAGTTTTTAGGATTTCATGTGAAATAAAATTAGAACTTAAGATAATTTGTAAAGCTTCCCAGTAAAATAGTAAAATCCAAATAACTGGTTGCAGAACAACTTATACTGTATTATAACAGGTTCTAATTTCTGTTCTACAATTGGTTCTTTTTATATGGAGTTTGTCCTATTTGCAATAGGTTCTTTACCTCCTAACAAAAACAGGTTGCTTTAGAACTGGTTCTAGAACCAGTTATAGAACTGGTTCTGGGATAATGCAACCTCCCAGAAACCTGTTCTAGAACCAGTTCCATGTAACCGGTGGTAAAAGAAGTGGTTCTAGAACAGGTTCAGAGGTAATCTGTTCCAAAAAAATTTTGCTGTATTGTTAAATAAAATTTATTAATAAATCACTAAATATTTCGAATTTACCACAAAAAATTAAATTCTTTGTTTTTCACTTTTTATCATTTCCTGCCAACAGTTGTGGAAATCGAGCTGTTCGTAATCTAATAAGAATTCGATCAAAAAACCGCCAGCTTTTTTGTAATATATTTAACAGGTTTTTTTTATCACAAATTTTAAAAACCCTGGTAAAATTGCTACAAAAAAGCATGTATACCAACTGAAAACTATTTTAATTTGTAACTTGTTGTAATCTCAAATTTAGCTCAAATATAACTAAAATTGTATAGATTTAACAGATTTATTTTTACTTTTTTATCTTCCTATTCTTTATCATAAAACATCTTATAAATTCAGCAGTTTTTCCTGCAATGAAAAATGAAATTGATTTTTTACGAAAAACTAAGAAAAATCCAATGAAAATATGCATTTAACCTAAAATGATAATTTATAGCCAAATATGCAAAAATATGCATTAACAAATCGATGCAATTTAAACGCAAATTCTTTGATTCGCAAAGATATTTTGTTTACTCTGTTCCAAGACTTAAGCGAAAAAAACAGGCATTTGCATAAACTTCCAGTCCCTACTTATCACAAGTGATTATATTAGTACTTCCCAACAAAATTTTTTAGAATAGATTACCTTTGAACTTGTTCTAGAACAACTTCTTTTACCATCGGTTACATGGAACCGGTTCTAGAACAGGTTCCTGGGAGTTGAAATGTATAACTGGTTCTAGAACCGGTTCTAAAGCAACCTGTTCTCGTTTGGAGGTAAAGAACCTATTGGAAATAGGACAAACTCCATATAAAAAGAACCCAGCAAAATTTTATAGAACCTGTTGCTTTAGCTACTTGCTCTAGAACAGGTTCCCCGGTAACAACACCCCCCACTACTAAAGGTTCCATAGAACCAGTGAAACAGAACTTGTTGTAGAACATGTTGCAGAACTGGTTCTTCGGAATAATCGCTTAGTTATGTTGTAATTTCGTAAAATAAAAACAAAAAATAAAAATTTAAAAACATTTACTAAATCTCCTGAAATTTTTTATTATGAAATATTTGAATTATGAAATATTTGTTGAATAAATCCTGCTATATAAATCCTTGTGAATATATGAAATGACATATGTTATAGTAGGTACTTCTTTTACTGGATCAATATAATATTTACACTATCAATATTATTGTTCAATATTTTTTTCTTTAATCTATTACAATATATTGCAATAGAATATCGGACAAAGTTGAGAAGTTGTGCAATACTATTGTTAGTGTACCCTTAAACTGTTTATATCTTTAATTTAATAAAGGCACCCATACACTATTCTTTTGCAACATTTGCTATTGTGCAACATGTTAAAATTACATATACTCTATATTGGAAGGGAAAAATCAAAAATTATTTGATTTTTATTGCGCAACCAAGAAATGTAAATATATTTTGTAGTATGTTGGCGACATTGTGAAATTTTTATATTCCTCCCAAAACAGAACAAAAGAGTGGTGGTATATTTTGTACAAAAGTATTGTACATCTTATTGCACTGTGTATGGCAAAATGACAATAATACTGGCAATAATATTTGCAATAATATTGTAAGTGTAAGGGTACCTTAAAGTGCCGAATACACTGACATATTATTTCAGAACTTTAAGTTTTTGTTTTGTGTGCTATTACAGTATAAAAAATTGTGCAATAATATTGCTAATATCAAAAAAAAAAAAAATTGAGATTAAAAGGATAAATTTAGATTAGTGTTGGCATACTCATATTGTAGTTTCAATTGGTAAATAATTTTCGAGTGTTACCGAAGTTCCTGTTTTTATAACCGCTTATCTAGGGTTACAGTAAAATTTTTGTTGTCTCAATTTATTTTCTGCTTGAGTTTTCCCTATGTAACGATTTTTTCAAGTAAAATAAACAACTTTCTATGCTTTAAGCCAAATACACTTGCAATGTTATTGCACATCTTTTTGTTTTTTGTTCTGTATTCTATTACCATAGATAGTGGTAATAGATTAAAGAACAAAATCTAAAATTGTACAATAATATTGCTAAATCAAAATTTACTCGCGTGAGCGCCAGTGAAACCCGAAGCGATTTGAGTACACGTGAGCAATTATACGTGAGTGGAAGAATAAAAATTCACTCACGTGCCTAGAGCAACATATCTTGCATTTGTGTTTTATCAATGTATATTGCTGACAAAATTAAACTGCTAAAGACTACAAGGGTTTAAAACAAATTGTAGTAAATTCAAAAAAATCAAGTAGGCATTTGAAAAATTAGCATTTAAATTATAAGAAAATTCAAAACGTCAAAGTGAAATTGTGAAAAGACTAAGCAAAAATTGCTATTTCATGTATTTAAATAAAAAAATTATTTCCAAAAAGTGCGAAACGTAAAATAATAAAAAAAAAACTTAAAACGTAAAAAATTCAAGCAAAAACAAGAGAACAACAACACAAGTAAGTAAAAAATATGATTTCGAAAAGAAAACTTAAATATGAGATAATAAGGGAAAGAAATAGGATGCGTAATCTTATAAAAAGCTATGAACCCCCACCTCCACAGCGTCCTTCTTTTTCAGAAGAATCCAACTTCGACCATATTGTTGATTTCGGGGTGGTAACTCATGTGGAACATGTGCAACCAATCCGAAGATGTTCAGTTAACTTATGTCGATATGATCGTCTTTGTCTTAAATTAAAAAAATGGTACTCAAATCATAGAGTTTCAGTTAAAGCGTGTACACATTTGCTTAAAACATTGAAATCGGAAAAAATTAATGTGCCAAGCAGCGTTCCTGGATTGCTACAACGCAAGGGAAAATGTATTCTGAGCACCGTAGCACCTGGAATGTATGTACACATAGGCTTAAAAACGCAATTAGAGAAAATATCACATATAATTACGGAACAAAATGTTTTTTTTTTAGAAATAGACATAGGTATCGATGACCTACCATTGTATCACAGTTCAGGTACAGGGTTGTGGCCTATACTTGGCCATATTCCTCAACTTACTGAAGTAAGTGTTTTTCTAATAGGAACTTATATAGGTCCTAATAAACCTACGAATGTTAATAATTATCTTCACGATTTTATTCACGAAAGTAATGATCTCATTCAAAATGGTTTTACAGTTGGTAGCACAACTATTAATATAAAATTTAGAGCTTTTATAGCAGACGCCCCCGACATGTCATTTATATATGGCACCATAGGACAAAATGGTCTTAAAGGCTGCTCTAAATGCCACCAACAATTCAAGCGAATTAATCACACAACAGTATTTAGTACCACTTGTGGATTATCAAGAACCGATGAGGAATTCATCAACAGAAGTGATTTACTATACCACAAAAAACTGTATGTTAATCAAAAATGGGCTAGAAGAAATTGGAATGAAAATGGTTACCCAATTTCCATTAGACCCAATGCACCTTGTAGATCTTGGTGCAAAAAAAACTATATCCAAAGTTAAAGGTTATAGAACTATCGTCAATCTTGACATCTTTTTTACTACATATACCAAAAGATTTCAAACGAAAATCACGTTCCGTAAAAGACATTTTCAGGTGGAAAGCTACGGAATTCAAGCATTTTATTTTGTATTGGGGCATTGTTGCCATTAAAAATTTTTTCAATGAAGAAATTTTTAAACATTTTCTGCTTTTGAGTTGTGCTTATAGAATGATTTTGTGCCCTATAACATATAGGGATAATTTACTAAGAGCAGAGGAGTTTTAGAAAGTTTTTTAGAATTATTTCCAAATATATACGGAGAATGTAGTGTCTCCTATAACATACATAATTTATTGCACTTAACGGATTGCGTTAAAATACATTGTTGTTTAAGTGGTTTTTCAGCTTATAAGTTTGAAAATTTTATGAAGGTAATAAAAAATAAAGTCAGAATGCCAAGATTGATAGGGCCACAAATTTATAATCAATTTCATGAGTACTCAATTGTACTTCCTAAAGACCCTACACCAATAAAAAAGTGTAGAAATGATTCAATAAAATCAATATATATTTCAAATTTATATTTTTCCACACAATATCCTGACAATATGATTGTTACTGATGCAGGCGAACATATTGAAATAGATAAATTTGCTACTAATGAAACTTTTGTTGGAAAAAAAATCACTATCAAAAGCGATTACTTTATTGATCCTATAAATTCTTCGTATTTAGGAATTTTTTTCGTTGGCCAAGAAATAATATATGAAGCAGAAGAAACATTTGATGTTAAAAATATAAAACACAATTTTTTTTTACTTCTACTTAATCCCGGTTTTCTAATACTCCCCTTAATTAATTAAAATTATTTTAAACTACTTTTTAGATATGGGATCCAAAAACAAAATACCCAAATTGCAAATTGAAAATGAATTGGTTAAAAATTTAATTTTACAAGTAACTAATTTAATCGCAGAAGTTTCCAACATGCAAGGTAAGTTTCAAAATGTTAAGTTTTTATGATTTAATATTGATGCATACTTTTGGTCTTTTATTTCAGATATTATATTAAGACAAAACCTACAACTACACGCCCTTTTTGTTGAAAAACTAAATATGGTTGTTGAAGATGTTACAAATTTAAGCGGTTAGTATATATATTTGCAAAATAATATGACATTTTAAAAAAATTTTAATTTTTTCTAGCGAAAAATGATGCTCAAAACTCAACAATAGTTAATGTTATTGGTGAACATTCTGCGTTATTAAAAAATATTTTAAAGACTCAATTTTCCGTTCCTAAATTTGTGCAAAAATTTCCTCTAAGAGAAATAAAGGCTTTAGACGATCTAGAAAATGACATTATGGAGAAAATACACAGGAAATGGTAGGTATTCAAAATTATTACTTATTTCTAATTAATGCAATTTAACAAACAATTTTGATATTTTTTAAAAACATCGAAACATTTACACTATGCAAATTTTATGTCATAGATAAAATAGGTAAAAACTTTTTAAAACTAAAAATTTTTTATATAAATAGAACATTTTTGGTCTTCAAAGTTTAGTAACGTCATGATGCTTGTTAGGAAAATACCTAACCACGTGCTTGATTACTAAGAAGACAAGAATGGAGCAAAATTGATTATTAATAGGTTTTTTGTTAAAGTTCTGCCTATTATGGAGGCTCTAACTTTTCTAAAACTTCGGGTTCTGATGAGATCTTTAGCCAGATCGAAATACTAGTATCAACCTAGCTAATATGTTTGATTTGCTTTATTTTTGTAAATATACGGAGGTTGAAAGCTCGTTATAAATTGAAAATAACATAAAAATAATCTCGATGTATATAAAAACAAAAAACTAATATAACTGTAAAAAATATACTTGAGCCAGAGTACAAACTAAAAATTTTTTATATAAATAGAACATTTTTGGTCTTCAAAGTTTAGTAACGTCATGATGCTTGTTAGGAAAATACCTAACCACGTGCTTGATTACTAAGAAGACAAGAATGGAGCAAAATTGATTATTAATAGGTTTTTTGTTAAAGTTCTGCCTATTATGGAGGCTCTAACTTTTCTAAAACTTCGGGTTCTGATGAGATCTTTAGCCAGATCGAAATACTAGTATCAACCTAGCTAATATGTTTGATTTGCTTTATTTTTGTAAATATACGGAGGTTGAAAGCTCGTTATAAATTGAAAATAACATAAAAATAATCTCGATGTATATAAAAACAAAAAACTAATATAACTGTAAAAAATATTACTTGAGCCAGAGTACAAACTAAAAATTTTTTATATAAATAGAACATTTTTGGTCTTCAAAGTTTAGTAACGTCATGATGCTTGTTAGGAAAATACCTAACCACGTGCTTGATTACTAAGAAGACAAGAATGGAGCAAAATTGATTATTAATAGGTTTTTTGTTAAAGTTCTGCCTATTATGGAGGCTCTAACTTTTCTAAAACTTCGGGTTCTGATGAGATCTTTAGCCAGATCGAAATACTAGTATCAACCTAGCTAATATGTTTGATTTGCTTTATTTTTGTAAATATACGGAGGTTGAAAGCTCGTTATAAATTGAAAATAACATAAAAATAATCTCGATGTATATAAAAACAAAAAACTAATATAACTGTAAAAAATATTACTTGAGCCAGAGTACAAACTAAAAATTTTTATATAAATAGAACATTTTTGGTCTTCAAAGTTTAGTAACGTCATGATGCTTGTTAGGAAAATACCTAACCACGTGCTTGATTACTAAGAAGACAAGAATGGAGCAAAATTGATTATTAATAGGTTTTTTGTTAAAGTTCTGCCTATTATGGAGGCTCTAACTTTTCTAAAACTTCGGGTTCTGATGAGATCTTTAGCCAGATCGAAATACTAGTATCAACCTAGCTAATATGTTTGATTTGCTTTATTTTTGTAAATATACGGAGGTTGAAAGCTCGTTATAAATTGAAAATTTTTAAAACTGAATTTTTGCATATATAGCATTTGAGTCATGCACCAACACATTTAGTTAAGTCTTTTTAATGCACAAAACTTTTTGAATTATTAAAACCTTTTGAGCGCTTTAAGCTAAATTTTCAAATAAAAAACTTATACTGTATCTATTACAGTTTTTCTAGTTTTTTTCTATACTCCTATAAAATTTTAATATTGGGTTATTTACTCCTTTTCGAGCAACACCTTTATTTAAAGAAATTACAAAAAACTAACGTTGTTCTATATTTCAATTTAACTAAACCCCAAATCTTGATTTGAATTTTACCCAAATAAAATTCATTTAAAACTAAATTTTGTGCACCACATCGTTTTAAATTTTAATTAATATATATTTTGTTTCATCAACTTTTGTAATTAAAAATAACATTTTCTTTCAGATATCATCCCTTAAATCAATTATTTCCGAAGGAGGTGTAAAACGAAAAATAGGCAGTGTGTTGACATTTGATCTTCTAAATAATTTTAACCTTGATGGAGTTCACAAAAAAAAACGTTTATTAGACTATGAGAAATTTATTGATGTTTTATATTGTAAGATTTTTTTAATATCATTTGTTATGTTACTTTATTTTTTTATATTTATAAATTTTTATGTTTTAATAGATGCCGCAACAAAAAATACCGACTATAATAAGGATATTTTTATAAGTGACTTAAGATATGGTATAAAAGCAGAGAAAAATAAAATTTTAAAGCAAAATCTTTGTCGAAAAACCAGCCAAACAATGATTCAAAAGATAAAACAGCAAAAGGTCAACACGACTGATAGCCGCGTTATTTAGCACCCGTCCCATATATACTCATAACTTATTTTTAGTTTATTACCAATTAACAATTTCTGAATTCTTATTTAATTTTTTGTTAAGATTTAGTTTCTAAAATTTTTTTAGTTTGTTTTTGTTGTTAAACGAAAAAAATTTGTTTTTTTCTTATTTCCCAGATTTTATGCAAATTTGCTTTAATTTTTTGCGTGTTTTTAAAAATCAAATATTTTATCTTAGTTTTATATGGTAGTTCGATTAAAAAGTGTGCAGCATTAGCAAGTAAATTCAATGTTTTTCTCAGTTTTTACTATTTTTGCTGTAAAATATGGTAAAAACTATTACCATAAAAAACTAAGATAAAAGACTTGATTTTTAAAATTGTTTGTGCAACGCTTAAACTTTAAGGCAAAGAAGTGAAATCGCAGTTGGTAATTATTATTTGGAGTGTGCTGAATCTGAATATGATAGTTACAACAGGCTAATCCTATGGGATAGTTCCTACGAGTACTCCACACATGTTAACGAAATTTTCGTTACTTTTTTTTTAATTATTTGGAAAAGCTTTGAAAATAAAAAACATTTTTATTTTTATTGGGGTAAAGTGTTTGTAACCGTCATATAATGACAATGGTAATTATTTTTAATACATTTAATTACTGAAGATTTTATAGTCAAATATTTACAGAAAGAAGAAGAAGAAAACATTTTTATTGAAAAATTTAACGGACACAATGGATATGCCAGACTGCCGCAGTTTCGTCCTCTCCAGTGGTTAATTTATGTTTGAATTGAATAAAGTAATTCAAATTGTTAAATTGCTCTATATGACAAAACTTTTTACTTTGTATCGTAGTGAGTTTCAAACCCACAGCCATACAACAGGCTATAACTCGTAGCATCACATCTTAGCGAGTTTTGCCACGGTCAACACATCGATGAGTGTGGCAAAGTGGAGTTTTGTCAAACACACCATTCACAATGTATTGTTTTGAATCAGAAGAGACAGAGTTAACTAATACTAATTAACAAAAAAAAAAAAAAAAAAAAAATCTAATTAACAATTTATTTTCCAACTAGAATGCTTCCACTTTTTATTTATTTATTTGAATGTATGGATACACTATTCTTATTCAATAGGGATGGTAGGTAATACCACTAAAATACTGTTACCGAAATAAGTAAAATACTGTTAACGCTAAAAACCCATTACCGAAATAACTGAAATATCGTTACCACTAAAATACCGGCACTGAAATACAAAAAACCCGCATCGAATCGGTTACCATCCATGCTTTTCAAAAAATATTTTTGAAAATTTTTGCAACTTATAGAAAATTCAGAATTTTTAAATGAATGAATCGTATTTAGCATAAATATTACAAATATTCGTTTCCCTAACTAATATTGTAGTACACTCAAAAAAAAAAGTTTGTAAAGTCAGCAAAAAATTTTGCTGAGTCAGCAAAATTTTAGTCAGGAGGGTTGCAAAAAAATTGCTAATGTCAGCAAAATCTTTTGCTGATTTTTAGCAACAAAATTAGTAGATTCAGCAAAAGTTTTGCTAACACTTAGTAGATTAGAAATACAAAAGCCTTGCTAAAAATAAATAAATTTTTTGCTGAATTTTAGTAGACTGAAAAAAACGTAAAAAATTTGTAGAAAAAGTGTAATTTAGTTAATTTATTTGCTGAAAATCATAAAACATATTTTTGTGATTCTTTTAAAAATAACTTGCAATAATTACGAAATATAAAAACTTTCATTTTCCCACTTTGACGACATGAATTAATTTAATATCTAAAATATATAGAAATAAATATATATAACATAACAAAAATTTTCTTTCAACTACTTACATCAATGGTTGTCTAAATGATGCTATCTTTTAAAGGACGCAACTGCCGAAGATAATTATAGAAACGAAACGAAAAAATAAACAAAAACAAACGAAAAAACAACCCTTTTTGCAATAAGAAAAAGAAACCATAAAAATCTACCTAAAATGTGTGTCTTTCGTTTTACTCTGTATACATGTCTGTATATGTTTGCTTGCAATTTGACCACACTAGAGTATTAATCTATAAACATTTAGTTTAGAAATACATATTAAATTTAAATATTTTATTTTGTCTTTTATTTAATTAATAGACAATTATTTTCACAAGCCGGTGACAACGCAAAATTTAAGTTGCTTTAATCCCCAATTTTGTTTTATGTATGAAAAACAGATACAAAAGTCTTCCATGGTTGATTTTTTTATATGTCTTATTAGAGTTGTACTTTTTAGTATTGTCTAAATTCATAAATTTAGCCAACAAAAAAACCTTTTTATAAATTACTGAATATAAAATTACATTTGTTAAATTAACTGAATTGTACTAGATTACTTTGAAAAACGTTTGCTATAATTAACGTTATTGCCATTATTGTGAATTGTCTAATAACATAGAAATTATCTAACCTTATCTTGTGTTAAATATTTATGAATTCTTGAAGTTTCTTTACGACTAAAATAATGACAATCGTTCACTTACATTGTAACAAGCTAAGCAAACGGTGAGCACAATAAATTACATCTCCTGATAATTGAATTACACTAATCAACCTGTTTTATTTCTAACCTTTTCTCATTTACCACACAACTCTATTTCCTTATAATTGTCTCCGCAACGAGAAATTATAAAAATTTGAAAAAGGGCCTAACAATTGTCATCAACATTTAGGTGCTCGAAAGTATACAGTCCACTCCTGCTCGAGATATCCCAAACACCTAAATATCGGTACAACCTAAGTTCTGCCCTTTTACATGGTCACTTCAAACCGTCAGGAAAAGCAACATTGACATCACTGGAAGCTCTCTACAGATTCACCACATTATAATGAGGTAAAGTAAATTTCTCATATTTACACATAATTAGTTGATATCAGGCAATCAAAGGAAAAAATCAAATAAACAGTATTGTCGCGTTAAAACAATATGTAAATAATTAAATTAGTTTAAAAGAAAAAAGTACGGACATATATAAAAAATCACGGTTAAAATTTAAAAATCATAAAATTTTCGAAAAAAACGTAAAAACGTACGAAACAAAAAATAAAAAATTTTAAAATCGTGATAAAAAGAGCAAAATCATTAAAATTGAAAAAAAAACGTAAATTTGCAAAAAAAAAAAATATAAAAATAGCTTTAAAAAAGAAATTAGTAAAAGTGCGGAAAAAAAAGTAATTTCAACTTAAAAAAAATCACGATAAAAAAGAAGGATTCCATTAAAAGTTGAAAAAAATTATAATTAAACGTAAAAGTAAAAAAATCAAAAAAAAAAAAAAAAACAGAAAATATTTAAAAAAATTTTTTGTAAAAACGAAAAAGTGAAAAAAAAGAAGTATAATCTGCAAAGAAATTTTTTTATTAAAATACCAACCGGTAAAAATTTTGAGAAAAACAAGAAAAATGCATACATAAGGTTGGTCACTAAACGGGTTTTTTAAATCAATATACGAAATATTTGTGAATTCATATTAGTATTTTAAATTCTGGTTTTAAATAAAAAAAAAAATAATTTTGTTAAATTTTATCATCTTCAAAAAAAAAAAAAATCCTTTATATGAAAAAAAAAATTGTATTTGTCTTACATTTGTCTTTTTCGGTCATTACAAAAACTAAATCGAGTTAAGAAAACTATCAAAGAAAAACAAATATCAAAAGAAAAGAATCGTTCATAATTGTTGTAAGTGAATGATATTAAAAATTCTTTTTACCTAAAAAATTTGGTGATCAATATACTCATTATTTCCGGATTTCATTGCCCATTATCAAAATTTAATTAAAAAAAAAAAAAAAAAACTCAAAACAGAATCAGATTTTAAGGAAAATATGCGTTCTTTGTGCTCATGAACAAATTTTATTTGCTTAAATTTACTTATAATTTCAAAATTAAAATTATTCAAGTGCTAATAATGTTGTGCTCTGTATTCGTTTAAATTAATAACAACCAATTATTTCATACTCCGAATAACATTCTATTAAAATTAATATTTCAACTGGAATTAAGAGAAACGTTTTATATTGTTTTTTATGAGAATTTTTACTGTAATTACTGAAATGAAGTTCAAAATTTTGATAAAATTACACAAGAACATAGAAATATTTAATTTAAAGTGCCTCTCTTAAAATTTTTTTTATGGAAACATAAAAATTCCAGTAAAGCCTTTGGTGCAATTGAGAGTATTAGAATTCTTGGAAAATTTTCTTTTCGGAATGATTGGAAAGTATTTTTTTGTGTAAATAATACTGCAATTAAAAGTATTTAACCCTTTTACATTTCTTCCACTGTGCTGCGGTACTTTTTTAATAAAAGTACATACATTTGCTGTTATTTGAATTTTATAAATTGAAATACAATTAATTAATATTATGCATTGGGAATTTTTTTTTTCACAAAATTTTACAATAAAACAAACAAAGTCAAATTTCAAAGGAATTCTTTTTCAAAATTGTAAGCAAACTCTTCAATAAAATATTGATTTGAAAACAGTAACCCAAGTCGTTTTGAATTTTTCAATTTAATTGATTAACCTTTAATGACAATCAATATTTCATTTCTGTAAAAAAAGTGCGATGCCTAGTTCTATGGTAAAATGCAACAAGTAAAAAGTGTTCAATTCGTTTAATTTGGTTTATATTAAGTTGGTCATTAACCTAAAAAGGGCGACATTGGGTCGTCTGAACACTAACTTAATATTGATAATATAAATTGAACATTTTAATTTATTTTTCGATATTGGTAAAATATCAGATTTCGCAACTCAAACAATTTTAAACCTGAACATACCGGCTTAAATATATTCATGCGATAAATTTCTAGTTGGTTTTTTCAAACTGGAGTGTAAAAAAAATTTAGCTATAAATTCTTTTTTTGCATATTGTCTCATTTGAACAATAATTTTTCAAAAATAAAACAACAATTTCTTTTCACATATTGTCTTATTTGAACAATCATTCTTTATAGATTACAATAAAGAAGAAAACCAACAATTTAGTTACCCCTTGGTTTTAAATTGAACAATCGTATTCTAAAGAAGAAAGTAATTATTTTATCTCATCAAACATTAATCGTCGAAAAGAAATCGGCAATTTGATTTCTCATATTACTGCAACATAAACAGGTGAATTTCTCGCAAGAATACAACAAATTCTTAATCACATTTTCCGAAATTAAACGACTAATAGCTTGTGAAAAGAAAACTACTATTTCTTTCATAAACATATCTGCAACACGATTTAAAAAAAATAAAAAAAAAAATTAATTAATAAAATGAAATTTTTTCTGCTAATAATTGATTCTTAACTACGGACTCTTTTTCGATTTGCAATTCAACAGTTTAAGGAATCCTTCATATAATTTGGAAAATTATTTTAAGCGACAATATCTATATTGTAAGGATACTGAAATTGTGAAATCATTAGGCGCTGTTTGAAGGTCCGCAGCTCGTCAATCACAATTCATAATTAAGTTTTCATTCTTATAAACTATATTTCACAGCAAATAAATTTGCTACGGTTAATTTATGTAATTTTCTGAAAATTTTTGAATAAATTCTTCTGATAGAAATCTTCTTATTGTTAATCATGGGCAAAAAGGACGACGGTAGCGTAAAGACCACAGGGAGTGCCCAGTCAATTGTCCAAGATAAATTTGTTTTTGATTGTGACCACTTACTCACGTTTTGCTCAAATTTTAGTAATGTCGAGATTCAGGACCAATCAGACTCAATGCTGGAGGCCAAATTAGGAGATCTTGAAAATAGATGGGCAAAATTGGAGAACTCATACGAGAATCTCATGCTCTCACAATCATCTGAAAGTTCCAAGGAGTTAAAGGAGAATGCCAAGGACAATTTCAATGCGTGCTCCGAATCATATTATGTATGTAGGTCCCACATTATCGACTTGCTGAGAATTGCAAGAGTAAGCACCCCTTCCCATAATGTCACTTTTCGGATGAGTTTACCTGCTCAAAGCGTTTTAATGCAAAATTGCAATAATAGTATTAAACTTCCACCATGTGACACGGAAGTTTTCGAAGGGAGCTACGATAAGTGGCCATCATTCCGTGACATGTTCACGGCCGTTTATATTAATGGAACAAATTGTCCACCAGTTGTAAAGCTGTACCACTTACGTAGAAAATCAACTCGGGATGCTGGGGCAATCGTTAAACGGTTTCCGCTATGTGATGATAGTTTTCAACTAGCTTGGGGCGCACTCAAGGCTCGTTATGAAAACAAGAAAGATTTAGTTGATCATTTACTTGAAACCCTATTTAACATTCCCGTTGCCACCTCGGAGAATAGTCAATCGCTGCAGAAAATTCATTCTACTGTCAGTGACGTCTTGCAAACTCTCAAGACTTTGAATGTGGACACAGATCACTGTGATTTTATTATTGTCTTTCTTGTCCGTTCAAAACTTCCCAACGAGACACTATCTCTCTGGGAGCAATCTCTCAAAAATCATCGAGATTTAATTAAATGGTCCCAATTGGAGGAGTTTCTCATAGACAGGTACGAGGCTGTCGATAGAATCTCCAGTATGAAGGTCATGGGGGACGAATGAGTCTTCCAAGTACATCAGAACTTCAAACTCAGTCCTATGATTTACATAAAAAACCCAATAGTGGGTGCAAAGTATGTAGTGGTGATCATAATTTGAAAATGTGTCCCAGTTTTAAGAAATTCACAGTTCAAGAGAGAATCGACTTTGTTCTGGCTAACAAACTTTGCAACAATTGTCTCTCTCAAAGAAAGACACTTGTATATCAAGGGAACAAAAAAGAATATTTGTGGTCTAGCCTCTGCCTACAATACAATATTCGGTTGGGTTCTTAGTGGTCCAATTCCAACTGTGCAATCTTTTACTACATCGGTGGAAACTTCTAAAACTTCGGATCTTAACGATATTCTCAGAAAATTTTGGGAGCAAGAGGAATTACCTTCAACAGTGCTTATATCTAGTGAGGACCAATATTGTGAAGATTTTTATGAACAAACCACTACAAGGAGCTTAGATGGGTGATATGTCGTGAGACTTCCTTTTAAGAAAGAATTTCCCGACTCTGTATTTCTCGGAGCTTCTCAAATTTTGGCTATCGGTCAATATTCTAGAATGAAGCATTCACTCTCGAAGCAACCAGAACTGCAGCAACAATACAATGCTGTGCTGGAAGAATATTTGTCACTTGGGCATATGGAAAAAACTTCCTTTCGCGAAGTTATCGCTGATGACAGATACTTCTCGTTTTATTTACCACATCACGCCGTAGTCCGCCCAGAGCACAAAACAACCAAGGTTAGAATTGTGTTCAACGCAACTAGAAAGACAAGGTCAGGATTCTCTTTGAATGATTCCTTATATACAGGTCCATCCCTTCAACAGGATCTTATAACGATAATACTCAATTGGCGAAAATATCGTTTCGTTTTCAGTGGCGATATTCAGAAAATGTATCGTCAAATCCTGGTTCATCATGACGACCGACGTTATCAAAGGATTCTTTTTCAGAATGGCCCTAATGGACTATTTCAAGATTTTCAGTTGAAAACAGTCACTTTCGGAGTCAATTGTGCTCTATTTCTGGCCATTCGTAATTTTGCGAGGAGAGACCTACGTTGACTACTTACTGTCCGGTGGTCATACGATAGAGGATGCCTTAGAATCTCTGTCAGAGCTTCTGCTAGCACTAAAGTCAGCCGGATTTCACAGCTAATGATTCTCAATTGCTTTCTCATCTCCCAGCTGATGATCTTTATGACTGAAATTTGCATTTTCCAATTTACTGGTAGCCAAAAGTAAAGTGGCACCCTTGAAAACTGTTTGTTTGTCCCGTCTTGAGCTAAATGGGTCCGTGCTTCTGGCAAACTTAGTGAATCACGTTGTCACTTCTCTTAATTTAAATGAATCAGAGGTCATATTGTGGACTGATTCATCGATCGTATTGGGTTGGTTGTCTAAACCCCCTTGGACCTGGGAAACCTATGTTGCCAACCGCATTGCTCAAATTCACCAATTGTTACCAAATGCAACATGGCGCCATGTTCCAACGCACGATAATCCAGCCGATGTGTGGACTCGCGGTTGTAAACCTCTGGATCTTAAGGTCAACCCATTGTGGTGGCATGGGCCATTGCGGCTAACGAATCCACAATCAGAGTGGCCGAAAAGAAACCCCTTAAATCCACAGCCTACACTAAACTCAACGAAAACTTTACAAACTTTTCAAGTGACTACTCGTGAAAATGATACGTTACGTTATTTTTCGTTTCTTAAATAAAAGTATCTCCAAGTCCAGACCATATGTGGGTCACTCTAATCCAGTTATAACTCAGGCCGAAGTAAAATTTGTCAAAACTAGAATATCTGAAGATTTCAGACTCCCAGTCAATATCGGATAAAAGCCCATTAAAACTACTTAATCCGTTTATAGATTCTCACTGAATATTACGTGTTAATGGTCGCTTATCTAATTCTTCTCTCCCCTATAATGAGCGCTTCCCTATAATATTACCTGGCAACTCTCGACTCTGCCAACTTTATTTGCTTCATTTACACACATTTTAGCTCATGCAGACTGCAATCAAATGTGCAGAATGACGTCGTCTAAAGCCTCGAATAAAGAAAATTTTACATCATTGCAGAATTTGTATAATTTTCAAGCAAAAACAATGTTCTCAAATAATGGCTCCATTACCCCCTGATAGATGCAATCTCTCAACACCATTCTACACTACTGGCATAGATTTTGCTGGACCATTCGAGCTTAAAACCTCGCCTTTAAGAAACTCACCCTACATTAAGAGTTATGTATGCGTCTTTGTTTGCTTCAGTACTAAGGCCATTCATCTTGAAGCATGCTCTGATCTTTCCACAGCGGCCTTTGGAGCGGCTTTCACGCGATTTGTTGGGAGGCGGGGGCTCCCTCACAGGATTGTCTCTGATAATGTTCGCAATTTTCTAGGAGCCAGTAGAGAATTGGGCCGCGAATTCAAAAAATTTATAAAGTCTGCTTCTGCAGACATTGCCCAGACTTATGTAACTCACGGGTTTGAATGGAGTTTCATACCACCTCATGCACCCCATATGGACGGTCTATGGGAGGCAGCCGTAAAAAGTTTTAAATTTCATTTAAAACGAGTTCCGGGTTCCCATAAATTCAACTTCGAGGAGTTCTCAACAATTCTCGCTCGAATCGAAGGGATTCTGAACTCTCGACCCATTTCTGCAATGTCAGAAGATCCTTCGGATATTACGGCCTTGACTTCAGGACATTTCCTCACAGGCAAACCCATAATGGCTTTCCCAGAGTTAAATTCAGAAAGAATTTCTATTGTAAATAGATGGGAGAAACTTAAAGCCCTACACCACCAATTTGCAATAAGATGGAAAGAGGACTATTTGAAATCCCTACACAAAAGGCACAAATGGAAAACCTCAAGTCCGAACATTAAACCCGGTGATCTCGTAGTGGTAATGGACGATTTATTGCCACCAAATGAGTGGCGTTTAGGGAGGATTGAGTCCACACATACCGGTTCTTGTAAGGGTCGCACATGTAAGAACGTCTACTGGTACCATAACGCGACCAATAGTAAAACTTTGCTATTTACCTCTTCTTAATGAAAGTGACTCATCACTTAATTAATATTTAACTCTAAAACTTTACTCCTCCAGCAATTAAATCTCCCATTTATCATTCTCATAACACATCACTAACTCACTCTATTTTTCTTCTCTTGTCGTTTTCTTTTTATCTTTCTCTTCTATAGACCACAAAATCGCCGTGATCGGGATCCGGACATCCACCAGTGTATGGTGTGCAAAAGATTCCACTCGCTCCGGTTTTGCCAGCGATTCTTAAAAATGAACTCAAAGGAGAGAAACAGCGTGGTTCGTCGATATGGATACTGTGACAATTGTTTAGCCAGAAGTCACGACTTAAGATCCTGTCCATCGCTTGACTTATGCAGGAAATGTGACAGTTATCATCACACACTGTTACACCCAAGTCATGCTAAAATGATCTAAGATCAAGAATCAACAGACAGCGAAATAATCGTAACAATCCTCAAACTAACAACAGGCGAACACTTAACAGACAACGCAAGAATATAAACAGCATCAACAACAACAAAAACAGCAACACCGGTTCTAGCAAAATAAATCGTCGGTCTACCAACAATCAATCTGATCCAGCAGTTTCTGATCAGCAAATTATTTCGGAGGCTATTCGATCGCTGGCTCAACTGTTATGTGCGCAACCAAATGGGAATTCCGCATAAATTGAGGCGGCGGCATGTCTAAATTCATAAATTAAGTCTTTTTATAAATTACTGAATAAAAAATTACATTTGTTAAATTAACTGAATTGTACTAGATTACTTTGAAAAACGTTTGCTATAATTAACGTTATTGCCATTATTGTGAATTGTCTAATAACATAGAAATTATCTAACCTTATATTGTGTCAAATATTTATGAATTCTTGAAGTTTCTTTACGACTAAAATAATGACAATCGTTCACTTACATTGTAAAAAGCTAATCAAACGGTGAGCACAATAAATTACATCTCCTGATAATTGAATTACACTAATCAACCTGTTTTATTTCTAACCTTTTCTCATTTACCACACAACTCAATTTCCTTTATAATTGTCTCGGCAACGAGAAATTATAAAAGTTTTAAAAAGGGTCTAACAATTGACATCAACATTTAGGTGTTCGAAAGTATACAGTGCACTCCTGCTCGAGATATCCCAAACACCTAAATATCGGCACAACCTAAGTTCTGCCCTTTTACAAGTATCATTTTCCCTTTCTCTACTACATCTTGACATGCCGCGACATCTGCTTCATTCTGCGTATATCTTTCAATCTGGTTGTCGTCCACACTATTATCAGCACATTTTTTTTTAGCAAAAGTAATTAGTAAAACAGTATAATATTAGTAAAGCATTAGTATAAAACAGTTAAGTGCTGAATAAATATAACAAAAATTTTAGCTGAAAACACGATTTTAGCAGAAAATGTTGCCAAAAAATGTTGCCAAAAATGGTATACCTGATTTACAAGACGTTTTACTAACTTTTCTACTAACTTATTTGTTTGAGTGTAACTATAACAAAAACAACAACAAATAATAAATAAATTAGTGTTCCGATTAAAAGAATTGTATTTTTTACGACTGTGCATGAATACCAAGGTTGGCTAACGAAACGAAAAACGTTATTGGTCTTTTAATTGTTTGCTATTTTTTGTTTGTTTCGATATTAGTACACATTATTGATACCGAAACATCAATACCGGCACGTACCTATGTTACTTAAAAATTGCGTTTTCACAATAAATTAAGTGTTGTTGTTAAAAACTCACTGTTGCCAACTCAAATTACTAATTTATAACCGAACGCCAAGTTAACAATACGAATTTGTACTAACAAAGAGCAAGAGTGATTAATTCACAATTATGTTTATATTATTTATATTTCTTGCTAAAAATTAAAACAAAAACTGATTTTTTCAAAACTCGACACAATACCGGTACTAAACGGTTATGGTAACTATACCGGTGTTGTTGAAATCTAGAGTTTCGAAATTGACAACGGGTGTTCCATTCGAAAGGGTTTAAACGGATTGAAAAAGGTATTGTTGGCCATCCTTGATGTATACCGATCATAAACCCCTATGAAATGACAAACTTGTACAGTTCTAATAACCTCATGAAAATCCAAATATTAACATTTTTATAAATGTTAAGTTATTAAGTAAATATTTTTATAAATGTTAAGAAACTAAATCGGTTTCGTACAACACTCAAAAAAAAGTTTGTTGAAAGTTTTGTTATACGTCTATTTAAAATATTTAACGAAATTTCAGCAATTACCGAAATTGTGCTGATAAACACATTAATAGCATGGAGAACAAGTAAAAGGGCTAGATGTAGAAGTGGCAGCATGTATGGACGAAGTAGAGAAAAAGAAAGATACAAACAAACACAACCATTATAAGAATTACACAATATGATAGCGAGATTAATTTCCTTCATTTATTTTTTTCTTTTGTATACTACACATCAGACAAAGGCACGCATGTGCACACAAAAATTGTGAATATTAAAAAATATAAATAAAACAATTAATAAATTACATAAAGTACACTCAAAAAAATAAGTTAGTAGAAAAGTTAGTAAAACCTCTTGTAAATCAGGTATACTATTTGTTAGCAAATTTTTTGCTAAAATTCTGTTTTAAGCTAAAATTTTTGTTATACTTATTCAGCACTTAACTGTTTTGAACTAATGTTTTACTAATATACTAATGTTTTACTAATTTATTTTGCTAAAAAAAATTGTGCTGATAAGCACATTAATAGTGTCGCGGCATGTCAAGATGTAGTAGAGAAGAGGAAAATGATACTAAAAAGTACAACTCTAATAAGACATATAAAAAAATCAACCATGGAAGATTTTTGTATCTGTTTTCCATACATAAAACAAAATTGAGGATTAAAACAACTTTAATTTTGCGTTGTCACCGGCTTGTGAAAATAATTGTCTATTAATTAAAAAAAAAGACAAAATAAAATATTTAAATTTAATATGTATTTCTAAACTAAATGTTTATAGATTAATAATCTAGTGTGGTCAAATTGCAAACAAACATATACATACATGTAGACAGAGTAAAGCGAAAGACAAAGACACACATCTTAGTTAGAATTTGTGTCGTTCCTTTTTCTTATTGCAAAAAAGGGTTGTTTTTTTCGTTTCGTTTGTTTTTGTTTATATTTTCGTTTCGTTTCTATAATTATCTTCGGCAGTTGCGTCCTTTAAAAGATAGCATCATTTAGACAACCATTGATGTAAGTAGTTGAAAGAAACTTTTTGTTATGTTATATATATTTATTTCTATATATTTTCAGATATTAAATTAATTCATGTCGTCAATGTGGGAAAATGAAAATTTTTATATTTCGTAATTATTGTAAATTATTTTTAAAAGAATCACAAAAATATGTTTTATGATTTTCAGCAAATAAATTAACTAAATTACAATTTTTCTACAAATTTTTTGGGCTTTTTTCAGTCTACTAAAATTCAGCAAAAAAATTATTAATTTTTAGCAAGGCTTTTTTTATTTCTAATCCACTAAGTGTTAGCAAAACTTTTGCTGAATCTACTAATTTTTTTTGCTGACATTAGCAATTTTTTTGCAAGCACCGTCCTGACTAAAATTTTGCTGACTTTACAAACATTTTATTTTTTGAGTGTACTTTAGAAATATATCTATTTTCCCGGAACGTTATTTTTTAGGTAATCACAATAACTATTTACTTTTAAAGACCCACTGTTATAAGCATGCACAATTTCTGATTCATTTTAGTAAACGTTAATTAAACATTTATTTCTTCTGAAACATTCCATATATATTAATTAGTCAGTCATATTTTTGTAATTTTTACAAAGAATATAGATATATATAATGTTTGCACTTCCCTTGGTTAATGCAAACACCGAGATGGAGGGTATCCAAAAATTCGGTACAGCCGAATTTAATCTTTTTATACAAAATTCCGCACATCGGACTTTAATGCTTCCACTTGTTTTAATTAAAAAAAATTACTTGAGCCAGAGTACACACTAAAAAAATTTTTATATAAATAGAACATTTTTGGTCTTCAAAGTTTAGTAACGGCATGATGCTTGTTAGTAAAAGACCAAACCACGTGCTTGATTACTAAGAAGACAAGAATGGAGCAAAATTGATTATTAATAGGTTTTTTTTGTTAAAGTTTTGCCTATTATGGAGGCTCTAGCTTTCCTAAAACTTCGGGTTCTGATGAGATCTTTAGCCAGATCGAAATACTAGTATCAACCGAGCTAATATGTTTGATTTGCTTTATTTTTGTAAATATACAGAGGTTGAAAGCTTGTTATAAATTGAAAATAAAATAAAAATAATCTCGATGTATATAAAAACAAAAAACTAATATAACTGTAAAAAATCTACTTGTTATAAATTGAAAATAAAATAAAATAATCTCGATGTATATAAAAACAAAAAACTAATATAACTGTAAAAAATCTACTGTTGCTAAAAATAATAATGTTTTTTTTTTTATTTGCAAAACTTTTCTACAGCGTGTGTGGAGTAGCGACAGATAAAAAAAAGCAAGAGTTAAAGAGTTCATTATAATGGAGGTATGCACGAATAAGAACTATCCCATATCTATCTAACTATCATATTTCAACTGCGATTACCGTTCTTTGCATTTTCTGCTATTTTATATTTCGACACCGTTCTTTGCATTTTATGCTATTATTTTTTGCCATTTTTACTCAAATTTGCTTCTTTTGACATTTTTTATTTTTGGGATTAATAATACACGCAGAAATAAACTGAGGAAATATTATCGAAGTGCTTAGTAATTATAGAACTACATTAGTTTAAAGTTAGTTTTACAAAGTTCTGCTAAAATATTTACAAATTTTTGTAAAATATATACAAGTCTAGCAGATTTTTTTTTTTTTTTAATTCATATATTTACAAGAAATTTGTAAAACTCAGCTGAAACTTTGTAGCTTGTAGCTTTCTCTTAAAATCGCCGATTGTGTTCGCTTGAAATGATTTTTAATATTTTTTTCCCAAAAACAGGATATTCCCATTTAGTGTCTTTTCTGGTCATCACATCAATTTTGTGCGAATACACAGTGCATAGATTGACAAATTCCGTTGTAAACGTTTCATTAAATTATTATTTATTATATGAAAAAAAAAATTGTGTAATTTTTTAATATCTTTTTATTTGCATTTAATTTGGAATTGTCAGGATTAATTACAAATAGAAAACACTCATTATTTTGATGTTATTTTTAATTTTTAACGCCTCCATATATTTACAAAACACTAATTGTTAATAAATATAAGAGAAGATGGACATCGACCTAAGCGACTCGGTCATCTTCAGCCTCATTCTAATCTACCACCCACAAGAAACTCAAGGTTTGGTCAGTTGTATGTCATATATATAATTACAAATGTTATATTATTTTTCATAATATAAAATTTGTAGTTAAATTTTATAAACACTTAGTTAATTTAATACAAATTTTCATTCGATCCAACAACAACATTAAGCTATTGAAACTATAATGAAGGTTTTTATTTTACTAAACATACGAAAACTTATCTTTAATAATGTTCTTAAACTTTTGATTTTTATAGGAAAAAATTATGTGATTTACAAAATTTTTATGTAAGAAAAACTTTTAAAATGTTATTGTTATTCTTTGGTGTTGAAAGTAAAGAACACTGAGAGTTTATGGAAAAAATCTTTTAAATCTGAGGAGTTTTCCTTCGGAAAAAATTTAATGAGTTCGACTTTTTATATGGTGTTATTTCTTCTCTAAAAATGTAGCAGGGAGGTATTCGAAAATCAAGCACTCCAATTTTAATCAAATATGGATATGTTGAGGAAAAGACAATTTTTAGAAAGACCTGCCACGGCTTGTGTTTCATATCAGCAGTGATTTTTAACATCTTGTTTAAATGAGGTATATGACAATATTGCATTTATATATTGTTGAAAAATACCATTCGGAATCTTTTTTTGGTACTTTTTAAGCTACTTTATGTAAAGATGCATACTAGTATGAATGTGTTTATTGAATTTCAGCGAACACTTACTTATTTTGTTTTAATATTAGTAATAGCTCGGACTTACAAGGGGCGTCTTTCCAATGGGTTCTATACGTTTTTAATAAAATTCGAAGATATAATAAAGTAAAAAAAATATAAAGGGCATATATTTTTTTTAGCTGCCCAGCTTCACGTTGAATGGTTAAAAGGTGGGGCCAAATTTAATATATTTTTGTATTGAAACATGGCTTAAACTAATGAAATTCGGATGTTTGTTGTACTCGAGAAAACATATTGCCTATATAGTGTGATAGGGCTGCCATGTATTTAAAATAAATGTAGGTTAAAAACCGCTTCGTAAAAAATCGCATAAAAGACAAACAATTAAAAATGTCTGAAAAGATCAGAAATCGCTTCGATTAAATTTAATATGCATAAATATATGGGGCGTTTCATCTGAAGTGACCCAACTTTTGAAATCGATGTCTTCCGAGCGGGATGAAATTTGCACCAAGGATAGTCCTATTGGATAGTAGTTTAGACACAATTTTTCAACAAGAGCGGTCCAGAACAATCTGAGTTAGAGGGGGTCAAAATTTGACATTTATTACCTATTTATCTTAGCAAAATTTGTCCTAAATAGTTTAGATAGCTATTTTTTCAATCTTTCGACAAAAATATTAAAACAAAAAAATTTTTTTTTGACCGGTTTTTTCAAAATCAAAAACTTTTTTTCAAAATATGACCATTTTTGCAATGAAAATTAAAAAAATGTATTACCGAAAATCCATAAAACAAATGTACCACTTAGACCTATATCATCATCCATAGAAGTTCCCTGTTACGATCTGTCAAAATATATTGGAAATATTTTGAAAACATTATATTAGAAGAATATAATATAAAGAATGCATTGGAGCTCAAAGTTAAACTGGAGAAAGTGAATCTTGACGAAGACGATATTTTAATATCCCTTGACGTGGTATCGTTATTTACAAACATACCTACACATCTGGCTATAGGCAATATCTTGACACAGTGGAATAACCTAAAAAATTATACTAAAATACCCAGGACTCAGTTCCTTAAATTATTACAATTCTGTCTTACTGACAACAATTATTTTGTCTATGGCAAAAAAATATACAATCAAACGTACGGAATGCCAATGGGTAATCCGATGTCTCCAACAATAGCCGACATTGTCCTAGACACATTACTAAAGAAGACTTTAGAGGAACTGAAAGAAGAAAATATACACGTAAAACTAATTACAAAATATGTAGATGATTTATTCGCAATTATTAGGAAACAAGATGAAGAAATAATTTTAAGAAAATTCAACAGTTACCACAATAAACTAAAATTTACTATTGAAAGGGAAACGAACAACTCTTTACCGTACTTAGATATGAGAATTATAAGAGAAAACAATGAAATCATCACAGATTGGTACGCAAAATCCATAGCCTCAGGTCGATTAATAAACTACCACTCTACACAACCAACAAATCAAAAAACAAACACAGCAATAAACCTTTTAAAGAAAGTTATAAAACTAAGTCACAATAAATTTAGAGATAAAATGTCGAAAAAGTCAAAAATATATTAATTAAAAATAATTATCCAAAATACATTATAAAAAATCTTATTATAAAAGCCACAAATGAAAATACACGGGAAGATACAACAGAGTCATCTGGCAGCACAAAAAATTTTACAGCCTCCCTTACATAACCAAACTTACTGAGAAAAGACAAATGAAAGAAATAATAAAAGATGACACAATATCGTTAGCCCACAAACCAAACAAAACAATTGCTACACTGTTTACACAAACAAAAACTAAAATAGAAAAAACAGATCAGAGCAATGTTGTATACGAAATCCAATGTATAGGCAATGCAGACGAAAGCTGCGGTAAAGTCTACGTCGGGACAACGAAACGAAGTTTAGCAACAAGAATTAATGAACATGAAACAGATATTAAGAAGAATAAATACACAACCGCACTGGCACAACACTGCATTGAAACAAAACATGTAGCAAATTTAAGCAATGTAAAAATATTAGATAAGGAGAGGAGGGGAAACAAACGATATACATTAGAGAGTTTGAGAATTCAACAAAGACAACTTCGTGCAATAAATACAAAAAGTGACAAAGATCAAACCAACGCAAATTACACCATAGCAATAGTTTAATTTAGTTTATTTTCAACTGTGATACATAAAGAAAAGTTCTAATCTGTGATATTTTATTTTATTTATTTTTACATTTATTTTTAATTATAATATTGTGTTTAATGTCGTACTGTTTGTTCGTATTTTACCAATTTATTAAAGAAATTTAAATGTAAACTTGACAAAAAAGATTATATGTAAGTTAAAAAATTTTTACTTAATGTTGTTATTTATGTTGTTATTAACTTTTATTATTCTTATTGCTTATGTAAATGTTGCCAGATTCAATAAAATCAAATCCCTGAAGATGTTGGAATAATCCCAACGAAACGTCGGATTGAAAAATGAAATAATCTTTTATTTGCATTTGAAAAGAATGACCTTGAAAGCCTGATTAGAAAAACTTCTAATAAAAAATTTTAAAGAAACTTATTCAAGTTCGAGGCCATACTCTATATTTCTTTATTAGGATATTGTCCTAACAAATAATCTATAGAGTTTTGTTTTCAAATTTAGTAATTGGCCACTTTCAGGAATGTGTTGATAGATCTATTTCGGAAATTTTCTCGGTTCCCTTCACCAGAACACGTTTTGAAAGAGGCAACAATCCCATGCAAAACATCAAGCATTCATACAAACTAGTTTTCTCACTAAATGAGAACTAATTTATGAGCTCGAAGTTAAAGATTATCACCATTGATCAAAAATAAATTTAAAATTTGTTTTTTGTGTGTAAGGACTACCATTGGTAGATCTTCAATACACGTTTTTTGTTTTTTCTTCTCTGTTTATTTGCACAATTGTTTAAAAACAAAATGTACAGGGGGAGTAAAAAAAAACATAATTTTTATTTTTAATAAAAATTATATCAAACTTATGCCCATTTGCTTTTCTGCTCAAAAGAAAGCTTAGGTCTTTTCCTTTAAGAGCTTTTTGGTCACTTAG
>CM037853.1:184995987-185049114 GCA_021234595.1 Delia radicum
TAACGCCTTTTGGAGGACTGGCATATTTTACAAGCTGCGATTTGACGTGACTCCGCAAATTCTCGATCGGATTCATATCCGGAGATTGTGGAGGCCACGTCATCACACCAAATTTTTGCTTTTTGAGCCAATCTTTCACTACATGTGCGGTATGTTTGATGTCACTGGCTTGCTGAAAAATTACTTTTTCAGCAGCAAGACCCATTTTTTACACTACATCAGTAAGATTTTGTTGCAGGATGGACAAATATTGTTCCTTGCACATAATTCCATCGAGTAACAAACCATTAAAAAAAAATATAATTACAGATCCATAAATTTATAAATATCAAACAAAAAAGTGTTTTAATCGAAAATAAAAACCTTCAATTAATATAATTAAACCTTTTTAATATAATTAAACCTCTGTGTTGCTCAATTTTAATTGGAGAAAAATATTAACAAAATAATACGCAAAATTCTAATAAAGGAATAAAATGTTTGTCAAAAAAAAGAACAAATCAAAAAAGAGTTTAAAAACGTTAAATCTAGTACTTTGAAATTTTATTATATGTTAATGTTTAAAAATTTGTACAGTTTGCAACAAAATGTAAATAATGTGTTGTGGTTTATTTAAACAAACATCGCAAACTACAGAAAATAAAATACACAAAAACAAACAACAAATATTAATAAATGTTTGAAAATAACCGTTGGTAGCTAAATTTAAGAAATCATTTCAAACGTCTAAAAAAAATCAAATGAAAAAAATAAAGAAGAACTTTTGAAAGAAGTTAAACCAAAAGCAAAAAAATCATAAAAAACATTTTGAAAACAAAAAGCAATAATTATTAATAATTTGAAAATAACCGTTGACAACGAGATTTAAATATTCACTTTATAACGTCAAAAAAAAATCAAACCAAAAAAGTAAAGACAAAACAAAAAGTTAAATAAAAAAGAGAAAAAGAGAAAAGTATCATCATGAGTGAGGTTTAGGAGACACAAGCAAAAACAATGTAAACAATAATAAAGAGAACAAACAATACAAATATTTGAGTGATATTTAAATAAAAATCTATCACAACAATATCAACAAAAAATAAACACACAAATTTATAAAGTAAATTGGAAACACACTCAGCTCTAATATTTTTGTTAATTACATAAAAACAAACACATACTTTAATCTTCATGGCGTTTTCTCTATCCATGAACGAAGTTTTAAAAGATGCTCAACGAATAAATGAGTTTAGAGGGGCCGACACATTTGCACTAACTTCATTTTGCTCTCGTAGAAACAGTTCCCGA
Organism: Delia radicum; assembly: GCA_021234595.1. Lineage (NCBI taxonomy): Eukaryota > Metazoa > Arthropoda > Insecta > Diptera > Anthomyiidae > Delia > Delia radicum. The sequence goes on from CM037853.1 coordinate 184,997,278, forward strand.
TGCAAAAGCTTATATTTTTAAACGAGAAATTTTGAATAAAGTGCAAGGGGAGGCTCTTCATGTTTTGAGAACGTTGGGGCCAAATCCAACATGGGAGGAGCTTAAAGAGACTTTACTTTACAATTTTGGTGTGAAGGAGACGTTTTGCTACCAAGAGGCGTTTGCTCAAAAAAACAATGGTATAGTAAGTTATTTTAAGTCTTTAAGAAATATTTTGTGTAAGATTAATGAGAAATACGAATATGATACTGAAAAGCCATTAGAATTCAGCCCATTATATGCTGAACAAATTATTTTGAAGACATTTATTAATAATATTGACGTTAATTTAGCCTCGGTAATTATTAATAGAAATATATCAAAATTAAGAGATGCCTTTAACATATTAGAAAGAGAGGTTTGAATTAGAAACAATATTGAGACAAATAAATCTACTGCAAATATGCGTAAAGAAAACTATCGTACTGATAGAAATAAAGTCCAATTCAATGATAATAGAAATTGTAAGTATTGTTCAAATAGACAAAACTCAAACACTTACCAGAACAGAAATAATAATTCTAATAATAATAGCTCAAACATGCCTAGTACAGGTAACAATAGAAACAATAGAAATTTTCAGCATAATCGTGGATCAAATCAATATCAGAATAGTGGAAATTTTGGTCAGAATAGTTCTCAGATGGAGATTGATCACATTCAGGAAGTTGAGGATTATTGTGATGATGAGCAAGTCAATTTTCATACAACAGTCTCATCAAGACACTTCCCTTAATTCACCTTACAGTCGGTAGTGATAGAATAAAAGCCCTTATTGAAACAGGTTCTACAACATCATTATTAGATGTAGATAAACTATCTCAATATAAATTTACGTCTATATCATGAAATTATTACGGAATTACCAATAGAGTTTAACGAAGATGCGACAATGTCGTGGAAAGTGACGTCATTTAATGGAAGAAAATTTAATGATATTTTGGGTCAAAATGTTTTGAAACCTTTGGGTGCTATAATAAATTTGGAAAATGATACTATGATAATAAATGGGAAGATAATAGATTTTATTAAAATTTGTCCTTATAGTATTGATGAGATACATTAATTGGAGAATATAGGTATTAATGAAAATGAACATAGAGGAACAATCTAGTTAAGAGCATATATTGAATTCATGAGGATTTGATATTTGTAGAGGGACAGATATTGGGCAACACGAATATGATTGAACATGAGATAAGGACAATAGATGAGACCAGTTTATATGAAAATGTATCGCTACCCACATATTCACGAGAGGGAGCTTTGCAATCAGATTGATGATATGTAGAGAGCAATTCACCATATAACAGCCCCTTGTGGAGAGTGCAGAAGAAAATGGATAGTTCGGGGAAAAAAAGTGGAGTATAGTAATAGTTTATCAAAAATTAAACGATGTGACAATAGATGATAAATTTCCTATTCCCAATATTGATAACATTTTAGATAATTAGGCTGTGCCCAGTACTTCTCTACGATAGATTTGGCAAAGCGTTTTCACCAAATTATTGTAAAAGAAGAAGATATATCAAAGACCGCATTTTCTACAACATATAGCCACTAGGAATTCGTTCGAATGCCTTTTGGCTTGAAAAATGCTCCGGCTACGTTCCAGAGACTTATTAACTATGTTATCCGTGATCTTATAAATAAAATATGTGTTGTATATTTGGACGACATATTGATATTTTCAACTAGCTTTCAGGAGCATCTTTGCAATATAGACAAGGTATTTTTAAAATTGAGAGAAGCCAATCTCAAAATTCACATAAATAAATGTAAATTTTTTGCAAGCGAAACTTTATATCTAGGCCATATTTTGACACCTGAAGGTGTTAAACCTAATTCGGCTAAAGTCGATACTATTATTAAATCTTAAATTGCCAAACACCGTTAAAGGGATTTCTTAGTATGACTGGGTATTATCGAAAATTTATTAGGGATTATTCTAAAGTAGCTTATCCCATGATTAAGTACCTTAAAAAGGATGTCAAATTGAATACTAATGATCCGAAGTTTGTAAATGCCTTTGACAAGTTAAAGATAATTCTTACCCAATTTGTTTTGCTAGCAGGACATTAAATGAGCACGAAAAGAATTATTCGGCTACTGAAAAGGAGCTTTTGGCGATAGTATGGGCAACGAACTATTTTCGGCCTTACTTATACGGCGTAAAGTTTGAAGTTCTGTCTGATCATCAGCCATTAAGGTGGTTATTTGTCAAGTCGCAGAGCAGGGAATTGAATCCTAGGCTTCATAGGTGGATTATAAAACTTAGTGATTTCAACCTGACTGTTAATTACATGAAGGGGAAGGATAATCATGTCGCGGACTTTTTAAGTAGGATAAATAGTGGTCCTAATGAGGTGAATCTTTTGGATTGTACTGGTAGTGATAATTCAGTGAGTAATAATATTGAAAGCACAATGGCTACAATACATTCCCAGGAAGAGGACAGATCATAATGGTTATTGGATATGATAGTTAATAGATTTAAAACTCAGATTATTCTAACATGGCAACAGGAAAGTTTATATTAATTCTGCGGATTTAGAAAACAATTTGGCCAATATATTGAGGAGGAATGTAGATAAAGGAAAAATTGGCATTTTTACGGAATTGATGACCATAAATATAATATATTACATAGGGCAATTATTGATTTATTTGAAGGAGATAATAGTGTTAAATTTGTAAGGTGTGCTTGCCATGCTCTAGACATGCCATCGGAGGATGAGACTTATAGGCAAACTCACCATTATCACAGGAATGAGACAGGACATACAGGAATTGACGAGAACTAGGAGGGACTAAAAAGGAGGGTATATTTTCCAATTTGAGAATTTTGGTTCAGAAATACGTCAATAATTGAGATATATGTAATAGGGCAAAATTTGACAGAAATCCTATGAGTCCGAAATTTTACTTGACTGAGACACCGGAGGATGTTGGACAGATAATTCACATGGATATTTATACGAATTCTAAGTCAAATTTTCTCACATGCATTGACAAATTCTCAAAATTTTGCCACGGCTTATTATTTGGAAGATAGGACAAATCAGACGATAATTGAGAAGCTTAGGTTGTATAAGTCTCAAAAGGGACATTTTCAGAAATTGGCTACTGACAATGAGTTTAAGAGTGTTGACATAAAGGATTTTTTGCGATGTGAAAATATTGAGCTCCACCTAGTTAAACCTAATATTCACACAGGAAATGCTGATGTAAAGAGACTGCATAGTACACTCCGTAAAAAGATTAGAGTATTGACAATGGACCAAAACTCTTTAGAGTATTAAGGACAAAATTAATAAGTCAATAGAATATTACAATAATAGTTACCACTCCGCTATCAAGAAAAAAACCAATTAATGTAGAATTTGGAAATTGTAATAAATCGAATATTTATGACATAATCGTAGCTAATAAACAGAGTTATATTGATAAAAGAAATATGAATAGGGAACCTGATAGAGTTGTGTCGTTCATGAACGAACTAGTTCAATTGAACGACTCACTCAATTGAACGATATGACTCGTTCACCAATATTCGATCTTGTCGTTCAATCGTTCATTTCGTTCAATCGTTCATTTCGTTCTTTTTATTCACAGAACAATTGCATCTCTATTCAATTAAAACTGCTTGTAAGAGCAATTATTAAAAAAAATAGTAGTAATATTGTTTCAAATTAAGAAAAGCAATTATAGTCATACAAATAAATTGTTTTTTGCACAAAATAAATAAATTTTTGTTAGAAAAGTTTCAATTTTATAACACTTTTTGTCTATGTAGAGTAAAATTTGTGAAAAAACTCGTTAAACAAGAATAGTGCGTAATAATTGCCAAACGAACGACACAGTTCACAACACGCAGTTCAGTCACAAGTCAAAGGAAAAAAACAACGATTGAACGATTTGAACGAACTAGTTCACTTACTCGAATTGAACGATACTGACCGAGTCACCAAAATGAACGGTTAATCCCAACTCTAGAACCTGATATTGACCACGGAGATACTGCTTACATTAAAAATTATAAAGCATTAAGACATAAAGAACAAATAAAATTTCGAGTGAGAAAATTAGAAAATGTACATAATTCAAATATCAAGAGGAAGGCAAAGTACGATGGTATAATTAATTTAGGGCAATTGTATGACACTGCTTTAAAAAAAAAATCGTTTTAGTAATATTTAAAAAAACATATATTTATAATTAATTTGTATAAAATCACCATTCAATATAATTAAATATAATTTTTTATAAACCATTTAACAAAAAAAAAAATATATGAATTCTTGAATACAAAATGAAAAATAAAACACTATTAATATTAATATTTTGCTAATATTTTTAAAAAAAGAAATATATATATATATATATATATATATATATATATATATGTATGCACAGCGCATAGTCTAGAGACATTTATTCGTTCCCCCGCATAATTTAGGGACATTTGCTTACTTTGGGGACTGTCCCCAAAGTTTTCGCGCCTTTTCATACATCTAGCGTATTAGATGAGGACAATTTTTTCCATACACCGCATATTCCGGCGACAATTTTGGGCGTGTCCCTAAACTATGCGCTGTGCATACATATATATGTATTAGGGTTGCCATATTTGAAAAGTGAAAAAAAAGTACATTAATGAAAAAAAAAACAGTACTTTTCAAAAAAAAACAGTACATAACATAACTTTTACTTCAATACATCACATATTTACTTGAAATAAGTTAATACACCGAACCAACTAGCGTAGGTAAAATCAACAAAAAAAATTTTGTAGATCTTTAACGAAATTTTGTCAATTTTTTTTTAAGATTTAACAAATTTTATTCAAATCAACAAAATTTCGTCAAGTTTACATCCTCTAAAGAAGTAAAATTGACTAAATTTCATCAAATTGACTAAATTTCGTCAAATTGGCTAAAATTATTAGTTTGGACGCCATTACTTTTTGCATTGGGCAGTGTCGTGAAAAAAAATTGTGTTTACAAACATTCATTGCTTGAAAAGTAAACAAACCAAACTTATATATGTTCAGTGAAACGAAGTGGAATTAATACAGGGAGATTCAAAAAATTTTATAAAAAACTATTGTACACACAAAAAAAAACATGGTTAAAAAAATATATATTCTTTGTACACGCAAAAAAACTTGTTTATATAAAAATATGTAAAATATACAAAAAACAGTACAAAAACAGTACAAATCCAAAAAAAACAGTACTTTTGCGTACTGTTTTAGGTGTTGTGAATAAAACAGTACATTTTTCAAAAAACAGTACATGTACTGTTTAAAACAGTACGAATGGCAACCCTAATATGTATGCACATCGCATACTTTAGGGACAAGCCCAAAATTGTCGCTGAAATATGCGGTGTATAGAATAAATTGTCCTCATCTTATACGCTAATATATATAATATATATATGTATGTACAGCGCATACTTTAGGGACACGGCCAAAATTGTCGCCGTAATATGCGGTGTATAGAAAAAATTGTCCTCATCTTAAACGCTAGATGTATGAAAAGGCGCGAAATATATATATATATATGTATGCACAGCGCATAGTTTAGGGACACGCCCAAAATTGTCGCCGCAATTCGTTCCCCCGCATAGTTTAGGGACATTTCCTTACTTTGGGGACTGTCCCCAAAATTTTCGCGCCTTTTCATACATCTAGCGTTTAAGATGAGGACAATTTTTTCTATACACCGCATATTCCGTCGACAATTTTGGCCATGTCCCTAAAGTATGCGCTACGCATACATATATATATATATATCTATATATATATATATGTATGCACGCGAAAACTTTGCGGATAGTCCCCAAAGTAAGCAAATGTCCCTAAACTATGCGTGGGAACGAATAAATGTCTCTAGAGTATGCGCTGTGCATACATATACTAATATATTTATATATATATATATATGTATGCACAGCGCATACTTTAGGGACACGCCCAAAATTGTCGCCGGAATATGCGGTGTATGGAAAAAATTGTCCTCATCTAATACGCTAGATGTATGAAAAGGCCCGAAAACTTTGGGGACAGTCCCCAAAGTAAGCAAATGTCCCTAAACTATGCGGGGGAACGAATAAATGTCTCTAGACTATGCGCTGTTCATACATATATATATAGTCCCCAAAGTAAGCAAATGTCCCTAAACTATGCGGGGGAACGAATAAATGTCTCTAGACCAGTGGTCTTCATCCATATCACCCAGGGGACGAAGTTTTTCGGGTATTTATTTATTCTCTTCGTGAATATTATAACCAGGGTTGCTCAAAGTAAAAAAACTCCTACAAGACAGCTTCTTGAAATGTACCAAAACTACCTGTATCGCTAATCTTTATTACAATATCTTTAAATTTTAATATCGTACTGTATTTACCAATATTGCTTTTATAACTCTCAGAAAGCTTTTTTTGTTTTATTTTCCTATCAAAAACTTAACTAATTGTAAAAAATTAACAACGCTACAATATCTTTCATAAAAAAAATACGTACTCTTTGTTTGCATCGTACTGAACGGCAACCATAATTACAACAATAAATATGTGTGTGAGATAATTATTTCATTCAGTAGCTAGTTAGCTTTCAACAGAGTAGGAGTATAGCGGATCTTTTTATGTTTTAACGTTTTTAACGAAAGCTACATTTTTGTTTGATACACTGAGAAGTTTTGATAACAAGCTACATAAATTTATGCATGTTTGTTTATATTTCGTATAAATATATATTTTTTTACAGCATTTGAAATTAAAATATTTAATGAATATGTGGGATGTTGAGTGGAAAAACTTTTTTTTATTTATTTATTATTTATTTTATCAGAAAATTTTGCACTGAAATCGTATGGTTTTTACAGCAATCAAACCAGCATTCCACAATAATATCTGTATTATTAGTTTTAAAATTAAAAAAAATAGATAAAAAAAAAAGAAAAAACCTTTTAAAACGTTTTATTGTTCAAAAAACATATTTTTCAAAATATTTTTTTTTTATTTTAATATTTATACACTAAGACATTTTTCGATTTTCAACTTGAGGGATATTTTTAATTTAAAGTATATTTGAATTTTTTTCGTTTCTATTGATTTATAGAAACATTTTAAACTTTATTGATATTTATTTTTGATAAAAACAAAAAATAAAACGTTTTCCGGGTGATATGGATGAAGACCACTGATGTACATTATTGTTATTATCAATACAATATTGTTTTTTATCAGTACAATATTGTCCCTGTAATTTTTTCGCAACAAAAAAGTCATAACCCTAATGAACATACCTATTTTTAAAATTTATATTTTTTTAACGCAAAATATTCAATAATTTCATAATTGTTATAACAATTAAAACAAATCTTGTAAGAACCACAAAAGAAAAACTCATCACTTCTTTCAGTGTAATACTCTCATTTTATGTGTGTTTCTCTTTGTGAAGACCACTGCTCTAGACCAGTGACGCGCAAACACTTGTTGAAACAACGAAGACTAATCGTTTTTCACACACATACAACCCGAACGTAAATAAAAAAAAAAAGAGAAACCGAAAAAAACCAAAAAAAAATGTTTAGTTGCTTGCCAGCATTGGATGGAGTAGGTTTATGTCGCTTTGTTTAATAAAATAAATACACAGATAATATTTGACAGCAACCAATGATATTTTAATTAATAAAGCCAAGCGTACTATAATTTTTTTTTTAATTGTATTTTTTTTCATTCATTATGTGGGATTTTGGTTGGGAAAACGCATTTTTATTTAGCTATAATATATAAATATATCTTGATTTATTTATTCATTCATAACTTAATTTTAACACACAAAACCTAAAATATTAAAACAATCTATAAGTTAAAAAATTTAAAAATCACTGAACTATAATTGTTTATATTAAAAACAATTACAACGCAGATATTTTGAATTTTGTTGTATTTTATAAGAATTAGTATAAAATATTTTTTTTTTGCTTTTTGTTTTTTTAATTTATTAATCCATATTTATAACATTATTATATATATTTGTTTGTCCAGTACATTATTGGAAAAGAACTCATGTGCCTATTTTCTTAAAGAACATTTTTTATTACCTATTAATTTCCTCTTATATATATATTTTTTTTTTATTCGCCTCATAGCTGAAATTTATCACGTAAGGACATAAATAGTAAAACAATACAACAATGTAAACAAACAAACAAAAAAAAAAAAAACAAACAAAACCAAGTGATTTTGTTCAGTGCAATAGTACCAATACAATCTCATTTTTTTGTAAAATAACTAATACATTCTCATTTCTCTTTGTGCCCAAGATTGCTCTAGACTATGCGCTGTGCATACATATATATATATATATATATATGTATATATATAATATATGTATGCACAGCGCATAGTCCAGAGACATTTATTCGTTCCCCCGCATAGTTTAGGGACATTTCCTTACTTTGGGGACTGTCCCCAAAATTTTCGCGCCTTTTCATACATCTAGCGTTTAAGATGAGGACAATTTTTTCTATACACCGCATATTCCGGCGACAATTTTGGCCATGTCCCTAAAGTATGCGCTACGCATACATATATATATATATATATATATATATATATATATATATATATATATGTATGCACAGCGCATAGTCCAGAGACATTTATTCGTTCCCCCGCATAGTTTAGGGACATTTCCTTACTTTGGGGACTGTCCCCAAAATTTTCGCGCCTTTTCATACATCTAGCGTTTAAGATGAGGACAATTTTTTCTATACACCGCATATTCCGGCTACAATTTTGGGCGTGTCCCTAAAGTATGCGCTGGGAAACTCTGCGCATACTTTAATGGTAAATTAAATTTGATGGTAAATTAATTTAAGATGTCGGTATTTAAAAAAAAAAAAAAAAGAAAAAAATTAATACAAAAAATTACGAAAAATGCTGAAACAATAATTTCCTAAAATGTGTTGCGTTGCTAGTGTGTTGAATATCCCAGGGAAGTTGGTTCCAGAGACGAATGGTTAAAATAAAAAATTGACACTCAGAAGCATGGTCACGGTGACGGAATTGTATTATGTAGTTTCCTCTAGCCGATCTTGCAAACTGTAAACGTTCAAAAAGATAATTTGGTTCCCTGGTCATTATTATCTTGTGTAAAAATATGAGATTTTTGAACTTAAGGTAATTACAAAAAGAGATGTTGAATACACGACATGAGTACTGAGACACATGATCAAATTTCCTAATGCTGAAAATGTAACGTATGATGTTATTGAAAGTTGTGCTCAGTTTTCTATAATATTTCGTGTTACATCCGGTAAAAAGCTCAGATGCGTATAATAGAGTCGGTAGCAGATATGTTTTTGCCAGAATTAATCTTACTCTTGGCGGAGTGAAATATTGAGTGGCCCACAGACTTCGTAACATACTGTATATTCTCCCACATGATTGGTTAATATGATTCAACCAGGTTAGATTTTTGTTGAAAGTAACACCGAGATTTTTTACCGTATCAACGATATCAATTTTTGCGCCGCCAAGAAAAATATTTATATCATTCCCCATTATCATTGACCTTTTCGAAATTATTATGCACTTTGATTTCCTCGGATTCAGTGTCAAACCATTCGCCGAAGCCCAAGTAAAAATTTTCCCTAGGTCATAGTTCAATTCTTGGACTTTAGAAGCAATGATATCCTTAGAACTACTGAGATACAACTGTACATCATCAGCGTACATCTGAATATTCGAAAAGTTTATCTGAAGTGGAAGATCATTGACATATAAGGATTATAACAGTGGCACAAGAATGGATCCCTGTGGAACACCTCTTGAGACGAACAAAGGTTGTGAGATGGATCCATCATTGGCAACAGATTGAAATCTATTAGACACGTAGGACGATATTAATTTAACAGAGGGCGAAGAGAAGTTAAAAACTTTCGCTAGCTTAAGGCAAAGAATTGTATGGTGCACCGTGTCAAATGCTTTTGAATGATCTAATAAGACCAGAAACGATATTTTTCCACTATCCAATTTGCCTCGAATATCCTCTACTACATCAGATAAGACTGAAACATAGCTAAGTCGAGGCCTGAATCCAGATTGACGATCAGTCAGAAGGTTGTTGTCATTATCAAATTTATAAATTTGTTTTTGCACAAGATGTTCAAAAACTTTGGATAAATAAGGCAGGATAGCAATTGGACGGAATTCATTAACCGATTTAGGTACCGGGACAATTTTGGCATATTTCCAGTCGATTGGATAAGTGCTGGTAGTAATGATAGTGTTAAACAGATGCGTAAGAGTTCGAATTATCCAAGGTAAAACTATCTTCACGAACCTGGGATTTATGTCATACAAGCCGACTGCATCATACTTAACAGCATTAACAGCATTAAAAACTGCGGCTACGTCCAACACATTAAGGCATTGGAAATTAAATTGATTATCTGTTGTGTTCAAAGGAAGGTATTGATCATAGAAGTCAAACTGTACAGAAGGAAGAGGAATATTAACAAAGTTGTTATTCAGCAATTCAATGTCAGCATATGTATATGTAAATTAAATAAGTACATATTTTCAAATCATGTTTAAATTAACATTTCTTTAACTTTAACAGTTCTTATTTGTAATTATCTATGTTTCTTAGTAATGTATATATATATTAAATTAGTTATTATTTCAAGGACTCGGGAGTGCTCTTTATTTTGTGAGGGGCAGTTACGATAACATTTCCAATCGGTAAGTTTAATTCTTTGACATTTAACTTTCCATTATAATTTATTATTTTTCTATGTTTACTCTTCATTTATTTGTTATTTGAGTTTTAAGGTTTTTAACTGTGACTTAAATTGTGAATTAAATTCATAAGAAATAGATTTCAGTCTTAATCTGATCATTGTATAATAAACATTGAAATTTTTGATCAATTTTGTTTTGATTTAAAAATACATAATTTGTATTGTAAGTTATTTTTAAAAGAATCAAAAAGTATGCTTTATGAATTTCAGCAAAAAAAATAACTAAAGTTTAATTTTTCTACAAATTGTTTGATTTTTTTCAGTCTACTAATATTCAGCAAACATTTTATTAATTTTTAGCAATGGGTTTTTAATTTCTGATGCACTAAAATTGTGCTGACTCAGCAAAATTTTTTGCTGACTTTAATATTTTTTTTGAGTGTATAGAACTTATTTTTACACTTAATTTTTAGTTTTTCCCTTTTTTTTGTTTGGGGGTGTGTTCAAGAACTTCTACTGCATCCTTATGATATTGGTTTCGACACTCATTTTTTGAACTTAGAATCACCATCATCATCAAGAGTTCTGCCATCATTCTCAGATCTGCCAGAATTTTTTTAATAAGCCGTCGGAAATATTTCGCATATCTGATGATGTGTGTTTCTTTTTGTTTAAGGGATTAAAACAAAAAGAACCATGCATTTTATTTTCAAGCTTAGCCTTTTTAGGAGCGGTAGACATTGGGAAGATTAATTATGTAAGAAATTATGTAAATAACACACGTCTAAACTTTAACGCTGTTTCTAAAAAAACTGATTTCCGAATGTCTTTAGAATAACAATAAACGGGTTTTTAAGATCATTTTAACCAAATGTTACACTCAAAAAAATAAGTTAGAAGAAAAGTTAGTAAAACGTCTTGTTAATCAGGTATACTATTTTTCAGTAAATTTTTTTCTAAAATTATGTTTTCGGCTAAAATTTTAGTAATACTTATTCAGCACTTAACTGTTTTGAACTTATGTTTTACTAATATTTTACTAATGTATTACTAATTTATTTTGCTAAAAAAAATTGTGCTGATTACCACATTAATAGTATGGAGAATACAATATCACACTTGTATGGAGGTTAGAATGCTACTGGCAAAAACATACTTGCTGCCAACGCTCCTCTAGGGTTGCGAACTTATATACGGAAAATAAGTTCGCTTTGACAGAATTTCAGAGTTCTCTAGAAAAATTTATAATATATCCTTTAAAAGCCTTTTAAAATGTCGTACCTTGGTGTTGCTACATAAAATTATATATACTAAACAACCAGAATACCTATTTCAGAGATTAGGATTTTAAATATCGGCTAGAGTCAAAAAGATAAACACTATTCGCTATCGTGGACTCATATCAACAAGGCATTTTTATATTAACGCTATTCGTCTTTGGGCCAATTTACCTCCCAATATCCAAACAATTAGTAATGCAATGCAATTTAGAATTGCCATTTACAAACGTTTCGATTAAAATTTGTGTTTTTTTTTTGCTTTTCATAAGTTTGTTATTTAAATTCTTATTTAAATCATTAATAATTCATGTTAAATTAGCTTTTTTTGCCATCAATTGCTGTAACATATCTCATTCTTATGTCTTATTATTGTTTTTTTTCGTTTATATGTTATCTAAATCACTTTTATTTTACTTTTTAACAAAATGTTATAATAACAATAATTATCTCAGTGCTGTAATATGCAATCCAGTAGATTTGCTGAGATTTTTCAGGGAAATATGACGGCTGTTTCTAGCAAGGGGACGATAGGAGCTGGTTCTGGGGAGTACATATCCTTTCTATCTTTCTTTATATCTATCTTTCAATCTATCTTGCTCTATTTCTATTCTTTCTTACTGTTTTTCACTGAAGGGATTCACAATGGACCGTATTGGTCACCGAGTGGAGATGTGCCCTTGGGCACATAGCCCTTCCTAACCTAACCTACAAAATATAAAAATGTTCACACTCCCACATTGACGACATGAATTAATATAATATCTAAAAAAATAGAAATAATTATATATAACACAAACAAACTTTATATATTTTTATATTTATATTTATTTATTAAAAATTTGTGACAACCCAGTACAGTTTTTGCTGAATCTACTAATTTTGTTGCTAAAAATCAGCTCGCTGATTTTCAGCAAAAGATTTTGCTGACATTACCAATTTTTTTGCAAGCACCCTCCTGACTAAAATTTTGCTGACTCAGCAAAATATTTTGCTGACTTTACTAACTTTTTTTAATAATTAAAATGAACTACCTGTTAACTTCTACCCCTCCAAGAACTTTTTAAAGTCAAGTGTCATAAAATAATAAATAAACTGGTATTTCTGGGTTACTAATAATAATAAAACTAAACCACATGTTAATTGTTACATCCACATGTTAACTTCTACCTCTCCAAACACTTTTTAAAGTCAAGTGTCATAAAATAATAAATAAACTTGTATATCGGAGAATGGTCATAAAATATTTCCACCTGATTCAAAAACTTGTCTCTGGGGCACCTGATATTTTGACAATAAAAATCACAAGTAATATTTCGTGCGCTCAAAACTACATTAGGATTGAAAAAAAGCCGTAATGAAAGGCAGATACAAGACTCAGAAAAAATGTTTTGGGTGGACAAATGTTGGGGATTAACATATTGTGGGTATCAAGGGTATGAAATTTTAGTTAGATATGTTACTTACCGTCGGAAAGGTTAATTTGTCTAGTTTCTCAGTAATAGGAAAAAATTAAAAATAGTGCATATGCTAAAAATTGAAAAACCTTTGTCTTGAGTTACAAAACATTTATTTTGATAGATATCCCAATCGCATCCCACTAAGTGACCAAAAAGCTCTTAAAGGAAAATACCTAAGCTTTCTTTTGAGAAAAAAAAATGGTCATATCTCACACCTAGTTCAAAAGTGACTCAACTCAAAGTTTTAATTTTTCGGGTTCATATGCTTAAACTATGCACAATTCACTTCTTTATCTACAAAAATATATCAGTGTATTTTGTTGATGTTAACTGTTGCTAAAAAACAGTAATGTTTTTCTTTATATTTCAATTGGTATAAAGTTGCAAATATTTTTTTTCGATTTCTGAAAAATTAAAAATTTTGAGTTGAGTCACTTTTGAACTAGGTGTGCGATATTTTGAAAACAAAGCCAAAAAAGTTTTTGATTTTGAAAAAGAATAGTCAAAAAAATTTTTTTTTATATTTTTTTTTTCGAAAGATTGAAGAAATAGCTATCTAAATATTTAGGACAAATTTTGCTAATAACAATAGGTAATAAGTTACATGAATGAGGAAAAAACAGATGTTTGGCCAAAATATCAAATTTTGATCCCTTCTAACTCAGAGAGTTCTTGACCGATCTTGTTGCAAAATTGTGTCTAAACTACTAAGCAAAAGGACTAAAATTGGTGCAAGTTACATCCCGATCAAGTTCAGTCACTTGAGATTAAATGCCCCATATATATAATTTTTCTAAAATTTCTCTAAAACAATTCGAAATAAATCGAAAAAAACGACCACTTCTTGACGCCTAAACATAGGATTGGGTAGCTTAAAAAAATACTTGTCTCTTATTAAAGTCTCTATCCTATTGTGCATGAGGGCCTATCACTTTGTAATGTCGTTTGTAACTCATCGAAAAAAAAATCTGGGACCCCATAAACTATATATATTCTTGATCAGCATCGATTTATCCATGTCCGCCTGTCTGTCTGTTGAAAGGTTTTACACGCCCTGAATAGGTTGTCGGGGAAGCTGATTTTTACTTAAAATCTTTGTGGTGGTCTTAAGCATTTCAGTATTGGAAACGAGTAAAATCGGTCAGGCGTTTAAAAGTTATGAATGAAAATGTAAGACCTCTGAAATTTTTTAAACAACTTCTCAATTCTTGTATTTTTTCATCATAATCAATATGTCATATTGAATACCAAGGTTGGCCACCGATACCTTTTAAATACCGTCATCCATTTCATAACCGATACAATACCAATACCGAGACACCTGATTTTTAAAATACCGCAACCCATTCCCTTACCGGTATAGAATCGGTATGGGAAAAAAATGTTTTTTGCAAAAAATACTTTCTTTTAAACAAAACATCCAAAATTGGTAATCAATTTCCATTTATAGTTGTTTTAATAGAAAATTGTATTAGAAAATCGGCGTACGGTTACAAATAATTGAAAAATTGTTTACAAATAAAACTTGAAAACTTGAAAACTTGAAATACTAAATATTTTTTATTATTTTATTGTAAAAGAACATACATAAACTATAAGTACTTTGTATAAAAGTTATTAAATTTGTTTTACTTTTAAATTTTAAAAAATTATTTTTATTTTTATTTATTTTTTAAAACCAAAAGTTTATTTTTCGATCTTTTATCATAATTTTTTTTTTTTTTTAACCTTTATTTAATAATTACAACTGAGTACAAGATTACTCCTTAAGTAATATTTTTCTGACGAAATTCTTATAAAAGCAGTTTGAAAGTCATATCACACTTGCTACACTTTATAGTTGATAAATTGCATTTTATTGTCTAGCCAAGTCCATGAGTAATAACCTATGGAGTCTTCGACCTGTAGCCTGAGCTTCGTAGATGTTGTTGAGATCCAAATTTGTGTGGTGCTGAAGGCTTCTTGCGTGTTTTTGTGCTTGGATTATAATTTCTTCTCTGACAGTGTTTACCTTAAGATCCCTGTGAAGGTCCTCATTGCGTACATACCATGGAGCGTTAGTAATTGTGCGTAAGAACTTGTTTTGAATAGTTTGAATAAGTTGAATGTAGCTTCTCTTGGTGCAGCCCCAAAGCTGGCATCCATACGTCCAAATAGGTTTGATAACTTGATTGTAAACCAGTAATTTGTTGAATATGGACAGTTGTGAATTTTGCCCAAGTAGCCAATAAAGTTGTCGATATTTTAACTTCATTTCAGTTACTTTCATTTTAACATGCTCTTTCCACTTTAATTTAGTATCCAGAGACATGCCAATGTACTTTGCCTTTTTAAAAAAAGGGACTTGGATATTGTTTATAAAAACTGGTGAATGTAGAAGTGAGTGAAGTACATATGGATAGTTTTATTTTCGTTTAATTTCATTCTCAATTGTTTCAGCCATAATGCAATGGCTGTAACAGACGTTTGGATTTTATTTGTTACTTCGTCTACTCTTTTTTCAGTGGTTAAAACAGCAGTATCATCCGCAAAAGTCGCTAACGTTGTCTGTTGAGATGTTGGCAAGTCTCTCGTTTACAGGAGATACAAAATTGGTCCAAGTACGCTTCCTTGCGGTACTCCAGTTAAAATGACTTTTATATCTGAGTATTCGTTATCATGTTTGACTCGAAAATGTCGGTCAGCAAGATAAGATTTTAGAAATTCATAAAATTGTCTTGGTAGGTCTCTTTGCAATTTATGCAGCAATCCCTTGTGCAATACTCGGTCAAAGGCGTCTCCCACGTCGAGAAAAACTGCTGAACATATTTGTTTAGTATCCAATGCCTTTTCTACAAGGTCTGTAATTCTGTGAACTTGCTGTATAGTAGAGTGATATGATCTAAAACCAAATTGATGTTCCGGAATAAGGTTTCTTGAATTTATAATTGGCTGCATTCGCATTACCAAAAGCTTTTCAAAAATTTTTGATATTATTGGTAACAGAGATATTGGTCTGTAGGATGTTACGAGATTTTGTTGTTTTCCCGGTTTATTAACCATTATTATTTCGGCCACTTTCCATTGCAGAGGAACGTAGCGAAAGCAAAAGCAGGCGTTTATGATAAAAAGTAGTATTTTTACTACTTTATCTGGCATTTTTTTTATTATTTTTCCAGTTATTAAGTCATATCCTGGTGACTTCTTAGAACTTATATCATTTTTAATAACAGATTTGAGTTCACTGATAGTTATATGATTTATATTATGCTCATCTATCTT
Organism: Delia radicum; assembly: GCA_021234595.1. Lineage (NCBI taxonomy): Eukaryota > Metazoa > Arthropoda > Insecta > Diptera > Anthomyiidae > Delia > Delia radicum. Next base: position 185,014,075 of record CM037853.1, read on the forward strand.
ATAAACTGTAGAAGTACATTCAGTGTTCGTTTACATAGGCAATGGGCGAAAAATATTTTGAAGATGATTTGCAAACACATTTGCTTTTTCTGAAGCACTTCGTGCCCAAGTAGTGTTGTCTTTACGAATCGGTGGGATTTGGCATGTAGGTTGATTAACTTTTTTGTGGCTTTCCAAAGACTATAGTTACTATCTTTTGTTGAAGTAAGGTTTTGCAGATAGGAAGATGTTGTTTCGTTTTTAACTTTTTTTATTAAACGTTTAAGCTTAGAGCATAATCTATTGAAAACTAATTTGTTTTCAGACGTACGTTCTTGTAGCCATTTCTTTCTTGCAATGCGTTTTTCTTTTACAAGATCTCTCATTTCAATAGGATAACATTTTGACGAGATTTTGGGATTTGATTGAGGATACTGTCCCAGGCTGCCTACTGTATAGCTCCTGTTAACTTTGTTAGTTCATGTTCTATTTGGTTTTCGGTTTTCAGAGACACCTTAAGCTCTACACGTTCGTTTAATAAATATTTATAGAGGTTCCAATTAGTTTTTTTTTGCTCACTAGGTAACATCCATGTTCTTTTGTGATGCATTTAGCAACAAAAAAGTCAATGATGTCAGGTAATTTATTTATTATCTGTTGGCCAGTATGTTGGCTTAGTTCCAGAAAAAAATTGACATTTATGTATGTTTGCTGCCATTAGTAGCTCCTTGCCGTTAGTCAATGATATTCTTGATCCCCAGTATGTATTTTTAGCATTGAAATCTCCTCCTATGACAAAAAAGTTTCCAAGAGCCTTAAATAATAGCGAGTAGTTAGATTGTTTTATGATATGTTTTGGTGGAGAATAAATTGCTGCAATTTTGTAGTATCTATTTCCTGAGAACTGTAATTTAATGGAGGCCACTTGAAATATTTCCTCTATTTTATCATCTTCATGGTGTTTTATGGTGTTTTTAATAATTACTGTGGCTTCACCTCTTGCTCTTTCTGCGGGGTGAATGACATTATAAAAGCTATATGCTGAGATTTGAGCAAAAGTTGTTTTGGTAAAGTGGCTTTCTGATATAAGTAAAATATCAATTTTTTCTTCGTGTAGGAAAATTTCTCTTTCCGACATATGTTTAGCAAGCCCGTTGCTGTTCCATGTTGCAATACGTAAATACGTAAATTGTTCAAATTCAATTTTATTCAAAACTTTTGTCTCAATTGTGTTTAGCCTTGAGTTTATGCTTTGTATATTTTTTAATATTTCATTAAGAATTTTGTTATTTTCCGAAATCTCTAATATTTGTAGGATTTCGTTGGAATTTTGGTGATTTTCATATTGAAGAACCTGGGCAAATGAATTTGGTTGCTTTGACTGCTGATGCGTTTGCTGACAATTATGTTGCTTATATTAATGTTTAGAAATATCTTGACGTTTAGTTGAAGAATTTTTCTTTTTAAAAGGTTGCTGGCATACATTTTGGGTTTGTTGCTGAGACAGTTGTTGTTGTTCAGATTTTTCAGGGTTATATTCTGGTTGATACATATTCCTAGATCTTAGCTTGCTTGCTAAAGTTTTTTTCGAATTTTTTGTAGTTCTTTGGCAACCTCACAGCCTCTATAGTTGGCCGGGTGATTTTCTTTACAATTTGCACATTTGGGTGCGGTGTTGTTTGGTTTTTTACATTGATCAGTGCGATTTTGCACTGCAATTTTTGCACTGAAGTAATATTTACTACGCCTTTCATAATATTTACTACATCTAACGGCATAAAGCCCTGACCTTCTAGATCTGTAATTATGTCATCTTTTGGACAAGTTGGATGAAGACCTCTTATCATAACTTTTTGGGGTCTTTCATTTTTATTTTCAATTGAGTACCATTGAATATTATTCTCTTTTAAAAAATTTGTGAGAGACCTATAGTCATCTGAGTTATAAATATTTATCTTCCACACGTTGTTGTTCAGTGTAGTTACTTTATAATTAGAAATAGTAACTGCATTTACGATTTCTTTTATATCTGCGAAATTTGTTATACCAACAATATTGATACCAGGTGGTGGCTTTAATAGTTTTGGTTGTTCTTCTATTTGCTGTTTAATTTGAGGCTCCTGCTGAATATTTGTAGGCGAATTCGTATTGTTGTTTTTATATTTTTTTGATTTTTTGAGGATCCAATTAGTTTCGCGCTCTGATACTTCTTCATCAGTAGCGTAAACCTCGGGTAATTCATCTTCTACTTCTGGTACTTCTTCTGGCACTTTTAATAAAGAAAAACGATTGTTACTAGTACATGAGCTAGCAGTAGGATTTTGTAGATGGTCATTTTCGAATCCCAAAATTTTTATCTCATCGCTAAGCTTCTCAATAATTGATTTCATATATTCTATTTCTCTTCGCATAGACGTGTTTTCATTTAATACAATTAAGCTTCTGTTTCAGTACCCCCTCTTGGAGGCGGGCCTTGATTTTCCATTTTATTATATTTTTAAATTAATGATGGATATGGTGTAACTTTATGTTACACTACTAAGTAATAGATGGCGCTGCTGTTAAATTTAAATACAACTCTGTTTAAAAAGATATGGCAACACTAAAAACCAGTATTTCTAAGAACGAGTCAGTTGTTTATGGTTGTTTTTATTTTATATTTAGTACTGTCTCTATCAGCAAATAAATTATGATATGAGCAAGATTATTCAAGTTCAAGATCATTTGTTTTATGTTAAACAAAAAACCGGTTTGAGTTTTTTTAATCATTTAAAACGTGTTTCATATTTCTTAGAAATTTTTAATATAAAACCGGTGCATACCGTTATTATCGTTACCGAAACATTTAGATTCGAATGGAATACCGATACCGATATATTGTAAACAAAAAAGTTTTAGAAACTTAAACAAATTTTTTTCTCATTTGTATTTTTTGAAATATCACGACATTTATATTTTTATCATCACCCCATTTTCGCATATATTTTGCTTATATTTTCGAATATAAATCTACGCAAATTAATCTTTAATTGGAGTATAATCATGTAGGTGTTTGTATCAGGATATCCCATTGGTATTTGTAATATTAGGAAGTTGAAAATTTTACTTTTTTTAATTTTATCCTTATAAATTTTATGCATGTAAAAAAATTTTAAATTTAATTACTATGCGTAAACTGAACATTCCACTGAACCTATTTTTGTATTAAAATTGCTAATCCCATGGTTTTACTTAATTTAAATATATACTCAAATAAATGATAATTTTGTGTATATTTATATTATCAAAAATAATTTCATGATTTTGCGGTTAAATTTCTACAAACGCAAATATTTAAACGGCGTTATTTCAAACACAACAAACGAGAAAAACATTTTTTGACAGATTTCAATTCAGCGTACCTTAGTCTATTAATGCACAAGGTTATATGCATTGGACAAAATAAGAATTTGATTTTGAAGAAAAGTTTAATATTGTATACTTGTTTTGTAAAAATAACTTAACAGCAATTAAACTCTGTGTCAAAATGATATAAAAGTAAAAGAATTATTTTTTAAATTTTCTAAAAACGCTTCAAAATTTTTTTCAGAAAAATTATTTGAACGATATTTTTTGTATGTATACTTTTATATATTTTGGATGCTAACTCACAAAAATAGTGTCAGATCTACAGTAAACCTCGGTTAATTTTCCCACGCATAAATACCTTATTCGCTTAGTTACCTTGAACTTTGAGTCCCCGTTTATTTTAACCCATTTTTAATACAAAAGCCGACGGTTAATTAACATTCGCTTAATTAACCATTTCGGTTAATAACCTTAAAATTTTCATTCTCAAAATGAAATTTCCCTTTAATTCCCCTCGTTTATTTACCCAAAGTACCTTTTGGTTACAGCCTTGCACATACACAACCAAATTAAGTAACTTTCGCTTAATTATCCATTTTGGGTAATTAACGGAAACTGTACATTCCGAAAATGAAATTTTGTACATATCGAGGGCCTATATTCAAAACCCTCTATCTTAAAAAACACAACTTTTCAGGAGAGCCAAAAAACTGTTTTTTTCGCGTATTACTTGAGTTATTAAAATTCGGTATTCTACAATATATTTTAAAGCAACTACTGAATCTCACATATAATTGGTTTTTAAAATGTTGCATTATTGGGGACTTTATAATAGATAGAGGGTTTTGCATTTTAATAAAAATAAATAAAATAATAAATAAAATAAATAAAAATAAATTATTTCGATTTCATTTATGCCATTTGTCAGTTTTTAAGGTGATTTATTTAAGATAACGGCTAGTAATACAACATAAGATAAAAATTAATAAACAATATAAAACAAAAAGTTATGTGTTTTTTTAAGTTTTTTTTGGAGTTTGATTGGAGTAAATTATCGTAAAAATAATGGTATTCCGGTGATATTATGCTCTTCAAATCTTGCAAATTCTTCCACTTATTTCGCTGAATTGATAGTGGACCAGAATATAGAGGTTTTGGTTCAATATGTCCTGTGTAAGGTTGAATACGAACAGGAAGATCCATGTAATCTGTATCAAAATCTAATTTATATGTTATGTTACCATCTGGAAGATATAAAAGAGATCTTAAATTAGACACAGTAGGATCGTTCTTTACTCGTCCTGGTCTAATGGAAGAAAAACGCATAAGTTTGTCATCGTTGGAATTATTAAAGAAATCATAATTTAAATATTCTACATCAAACGGCTTTTTTACGATCTCATTGTTAATTTTAACAGTCTTTCTGACTTCTCTAGTAGTTCTCACGTAATCGATTGGCAAGTGTATAGATTGATTTTTCAATTTAATCTCTATCTTAGCATGGGCACTATCGCACTCCATTTGCGTATGGCCTTTCTCTAAGAACTTCTGTTCAATAACTTTATTATTTTCCGCAGCAAAATTAGATAGAGCATTAGATAAATAATGGTTGCGGTTTTGGTAGCCACAACCATCCGAAAAAATCGTAATTGGCAATGAATCCGATAAGCAATACGTTTTTAAATGATGAATAATACAGGAAACAACTACCGACGCGGACAAATCACCATTGATTTCGCTCCACTAATAATTTGTGCACTGATGAGTGCCTATATTGTAAATAGTAAAATTGTATACCTGAATGCCATGGACACTATATTTTCCAAAAACCAAATTGTAAAATATTTTCATTTTAATTCAATTCAGAATCGTCTTTCGCTATTTTAACAATCGATTAAAAAATGAAAATTCATGTTAAGCATGCAAAAAAAATAGTAAGAAAACATGTATTTCAAGAAGAAATTATTCCAAAAAAATATTTGAAAATTTATTATTTGAAAAGATAGAGGGATTTGCATTCAGAAAAATTAATTGCGTAAGATAGAGAAATAAAAAAATGCAAATAAAACAGCAAAAAAAAAAATATTTTTGTTATGAAATTCACACCATACATGAGGGTGTTTTACTGAATATTTTACCATCAAAAAGTCATTTTCGTGAATATCAAAGATAGAGGGTTTTGAATATAGGCCCTCGATATGTTTTTTTATTATAGCAATCTTTTTAGTTTGTTGAATTACTTTTTTGCTCCTTAGTTTCTTTAAGTAGTGATATGAATTATTTTTGTTCAATAAAAGGTTTTGTTAACTAAATAACTTTGTTTTGAATACTTTATATAAGATAATAGCCCTTCAAATGAAACTACTAAACATATTCGGATAATTTCATCTTTATGGGTATTTAAGCGTATTCGTATAATTACCTCTATGAGGTAATTAAACGTATACTCTTTATTGCTTTTCCCGGATAAATACCCAAAAATCTTTCCAATTTTGAAGAGGTAATTAACCAAGGTTTACCGTAGCACAATTATGGTAAAATGGCAGCCCTGATTATGTATTAGTAACAATTACGTATTTTGAATTAATTTTAATAAGATTTTTATAAATTCTCATTTGGTTTATTTCATCTGGCATCTCTGCCTCATTATAAAAACATCTTGTTATTTTTTGCTACAAAAAGTTAATTAAATTATTAATATAAAAGTGTAAACAAATCTCTTATTTTTATTTAAATTGATTTATTAGGCTATGTTTGCTTCAAAAAGAAGAAAGCATTGGGGAAATAGCCCTAAATTCAAGGTGCCAAAAACTTCAGATTGTCCTAGTACTAGTACCAATAGATTTCAACTACTTTCTGATGAAGAAGAAGAAGTTATCACTATTAAAGAAAAACTTCCTCCTATAATTGTGGATTCCTCACATAGTTTTTCGTCTGTTATCGGATTAATTGGCGATAAATATACTTATAAACGAATGACTATTGGAACGAAAATTTTATCCAACTCGCTATCGCTGTACAATGATGCATTGAGTGTTCTCAAGGAAAGAAAACTTCTGTTTAATACTCATGAGTTGAAAGACACTAAAACATTTAAACTTATTTTGTTTGGACTACCTAAATTAGACACTAAAATAATATGTGACGAGTTTGTTAGCTCATATAATATAAAACCTGTTAGCGTGAAGGAGTTGGAAACGAAACGATCCAGTGTAGATGATGCGCTTTATATAGTAGAATTTGACCGTCAGCATGTGTCAAAGAGAGAGGTTATGAAAATAAGGTATTTTTGCAATATTTATGTTTATTGGAGAAAACCTCTAAAGGGCAACAAAGGTCCCACTCAATGCACCAAATGTGCCATGTATGGGCATGGTGCAAGAAACTGTAATCGTGGCGTAGTGTGCTCAGCCTGTGCTGGCAATCATGATTATGCAGACTGCACTCTTAAAAAAGGTCAATTTGGGGATAGCATAATCTATAAATGTTATAACTGCATAAAAAAGAACTTAAAGTCTGTAAATCACAGAGCTGATGACCCTAAGTGCCCAAGTCGTCTGGAATATATAGAGATCAGACAACGAGTAACAACCAAATCAAGAGCGTCCATTAATAGAAATAACACCTCTTATTTTAATCAAACGATAAAGACTTTCCTCAATTGCCCAGGCAAGAAAGGCAAAATAATACTCGTAATTTCAGCGGTATTGATAACCTGTACTCTGAAGTAGCTAAAAACAAAAGCTACAACAAAAGTAATGAAGACGACATATCCAATGAAAGACTTTTGGAAATATTTTTTGAAGCTGTCGATGCTTGACAAAAATGCCAAAACAAGTACGACAAGCTACGAGTCTTAGGTATGATGCTTCAACATGCAATATAATTCAACACGTTTACAAAATGTTCATGTTATGCATTGGAATGCCCAAGGTATAACAACCGAGTCAGCAGCTGCCCAGCTGGAAAACGTTATTCAAACAAGGAAAATCGATATTCTCCTTTTAAATGAGACTTTTTTGAAACCCCACCACAAATTTCAACTTGGTGGCTACAAAATGTATAGAGAGGACCGTCCTACACATGGCGGAGGAGTTCTAATCGCAATTAAAAATAATATTAAGCATTTATTGTTACCAAAAATCAAAACAAATACTGCTGAAAACATTTCAATTCAAATTGAAATTTACATCAGTGTATAACCCAGCCCACACTTCCAATTTCAGCGATGATTTGGATAAATTAACCTCCTCTGGTAACGACTTCTTCATTTTCGGTGATCTGAATGCTTAACATACACATTGGAACTGTGTGTCAAGTAACTCAGCTGGTAAGGCGCTATACAACCATTGTCTAAATTCAAGCTACTTCATATACTACCCAAATAGTTATACTCGCTTCGGTCAAAATATCAATCCTGTCCACCCTTCTACAGTGGATATTCTTTTATCAAACTCGTGTCTCCATTTTTCAAACCTAGAGACACACCCGAATGTTGTACAATCAGACCACATACCAGTATCATGTATTATTTCTGGATACGCTGAAAATATGACTTACTCAGTTCCCTTGTATTATCGTGCAGACTGGCCTTTAATTCGTAGCTAGGTCGAAAATGAAATTAGGGGTCTGAACATTGACCGCCGAGTTACCTACTCGGATAATCTAGATTTTTATTTTGATAAATTAACATCTATAATAAAAGAAGCTTTCACCAAAATACCTGTCGGTGGCAAAAATGCATGGCAACGAGAAATCTCTGCTATTAGTAAAATGCTAATTAGTCAAAGGAACAAATACTAACGTAAGTAGGGATTTTAAGCCTTCGACTCCATTTGGCATGACGGCCTAGTTTTTAAACTTAATACCTTTAATTATCCAACTTACCTGTTAAAGATTATAAAGAGTTTTCTAGAGCAACGCTCATTTATAGTATATATCGATAATATGACATCAAGTGTTAGACAAATACTTGCAGGACTGCCGCAAGGTTCGGTTTTATCACCTACACTTTATTCAATATATATATCTGATATTACTGTTCGCAGAAATCAAGAAGTAGCATTTTACGCAGACGATAGCGCTTTCGTATGCTACGGCAAGGTATCTAACGTAATAGTCAAGAAAATGGAAGATATTTTGAAATTTACAAACAAATATTTTGATAAATGGAAAATAAAAGTCAATGTAAGTAAGATACAAGCCATTATATTTCCATATAATAGGTCTCAGAAACGTATTCCTACAAAACAGATATTTTCTAGAGGAGTTTCTATTCCCCTGCAGGATAGTATTAAATATCTAGGAATTATGTTAGATAAAAAACTATCATTTAAACAACACATTAACTATATTTGTGAAAAAGCAATTAAATGTGGTCGTGCTCTTTATCCCTTACTTAACAGAAGATCTAAACTTAATTTAATGAACAAGATCCTTATTTACAAAATGTGTATTCGGCCAATTATGACTTATAGTTGCCAAGTATGGTATCATAAAGCTACTAAAACTTACAAGAGAAAATTTCAAATAATACAAAATAAAAATCTAAAGATAATTCATAACCTTCACCCAAGATACTCCACTGATGCACTGCATAGTACCTTTAGCCACATTATGATAAATAATTTTGCAAGGGAACTGACTCTGTCATTTAACGAAAAATGCAGCATGTCTTCTTATGAATTAATAAGAGATTTGCCAAATAATCACTGAAATACTCTTTTGTACAAAAGAGTGATTACTAGTGGTTATTTTAAAATCTCTTATAACGTTTTGAGTATGTACAAGGTTTTTTCAGACAACTTTTCCTTAACACTGTGATATACGTAGTTTTTGTTCTTAATTTAATGACTTAGATGTTAATTGTTGTAATACTATTTAAGTAAACCCTCAAAACATTGTAAATTGAATAAATAAATAAATGTAAATAAATAAAATTTTAATAAAAAAAAAAAAAATCATTTGGTTTATTTTGTTGTTAAGTTAAATAATTGAGTTTCACTAGTTTAAATTTTAATATAATTATTTACTAGAAGATTCTTTAATAGAAAGACAAAACTAATTTGAGAATATGTTCACATGAGCAGTGTTGGCAACTTTATGAGAGTTATAGAAATGAACTCAAGTTGACCATAAAACATTTTTTTACATTTCTTCGTCGACAATTTCGGTGGTTAGTCCAGTGTTTGGTTTGTTCCTTTACGAAAATATCTGCCAAACTTTGTACAAAAAGGGCTTTTAAATGAAGCGAAAAAGTAACATTTGATTGTAATTTAATTAAATCTATAAGAAATTGTAATGTAAAAAATTGGAGTTTTCTACAGTAAGTAAAAAACATAAAGTAACCACATTTCTTCACCGACAATTTCGGTGTAAAGTCTAGCATTCAAGGGTTTTGTATCAATTTAACAGATAAGACCATTTCAAATGTAGCGAAAAAGTTACATTTGATTGTAATTTCTTTAGGACTGTAAAAAACTGGAGTTTTACTGTGGTTTTAGGGCTTTTTTTGGACAAAGTACTGGTCTCTAAAACGACAATTTAGTGTTTTTATGTTTTGGCACCATGAGTCAAATTTTGGAGTTTTGTGACATTGAAAAGCACCATACATAGTACCAAAATAAATATACTCACGAAGAAATATTTACCAACTTCTGTAATGTTGGTAACATTTTTTTAAACAAAAAAAGCTAAAACTATTTATTTAAAAAAAAGCTAATTTCAAAAAACCGAAATTTTTGCAAAAAAAAAAAATCAAAATTTTTTTCCGCATACACTCAAAAAAATAAATTAGTAGAGAAGTTAGTAAAACGTCTTGTAAATCAGGTATACTATTTTCAGCAAATTTTTTGTTAAAATTATGTTTTCAGCTAAAATTTTAGTTATACTTATTCAAGACTTAACTGTTTTGAACTAATGTTTTACTAATATATTACTAATTTATTTTGCTAAAAAAATTGTGCTGATTACCACATTAATAGTGTGGACGACAACCAGATTGAAAGATATACGCAGAATGAATTTGATGTCGCGGCATGTCAACATGTAGTAGTGACGAGGAAAATGATACTATAAAGTACAACTCTAGTAAGACATATAAAAAAAAATTTATAAAATTTACCATGGAAGATTTTTGTATCTGTTTTTCATACATAAAACAAAATTATGGATTGAAACAACTTTAATTTTGCGTTGTTACCGGCTTCTGAAAGTAATTGTCTATTATTCATTAAGTAAAAGACAAACTAAAATATTTAAGTTTAATAAAGACTAAATGTGTATTTGTAAACTAAATGTTTATAGATATTTATAATCTAGTGTGGTCAAATTGCAAACAAATATACAGCATTAAGACAGACTAAAGCGAAAGATTTAATGTTTCCTTTTTCTTATTGCAAAAAAAAACGGTTGTATATGTTATAGTTCCTTATTTTTTCGTTTCGTTTCCTTTCTATAATTTGGCATTTGCGTTCCTTTAAAATATAGCATCATTTAGACAACCATTTATGTGAGTAGTTGAAAGAAAATTTTATTTGTGTTATATATAATTATTTCTATTTTTTTTTTAGATATTACAGTGAACTCGTGAAAACGAGAACTAATTTTTACCAAGGGTGTTCACGTTATCAAATTTGTTCACGTTTTCGGTTGCGAAAATTAAAAAAAAAAATCACAATTTTACCTCAGAAATAAACTTTAACAATCATATCAATAAACAGTACTTTTCAAATACACATTTCATCAACTTTGTATTAAAATGAATTTTTTTTATCATTATGTTTTCTAAACTTTTGACTAGACTTGTACACATTTTTAAAATAATATAAAAAAATGCGATAAAGCCGATTAACTTTATATTTTTGTTCGAATGGGTTCATTAGGATATTGGTCATTGAAAAAAGAAATCATAAACTAATCTAATCATGGCAATGTAGTCGCTTCATTTGTTAACCAAGTCCAATTTTTTTAATGAAGCTTTATAGTCGAAAAAGGGTCGTATGGCGTATCTTCCAAACTAGCAAAGCTAGAATCTCAACATTTGGCACGTAGCTTCATCTAATCATTTAATCACAAAAAAATTTAATGAAAAAATTAACAATATTAATTTTTATTCAGTTAATGAAATTATTCATTAAATCAATTAATTAATTTTAATGAAATCGGATCATTAATACTATTAATGTTATCTTTAACAAAAAGCAAAAAAATACTCTTTAATGTTGGTCACCTTTTAGAGCTTTCAGACTTTGTTCACGTTTTAGAGTAGTCTGTATAAAATAAAGTTGTTCACGTTTCCAAATCGTTCACACTTCCGGGTGTTCACGTTATCGCTAGTTCACTGTATGTTAATTCATGTCGTCAATGTGAGAGTATGCGCATTTTATATTTTGTCACGTATTGTAAATTATTTTTAGAAGAATCCCAAAAATATGCTGTATGATTTTCAGCAAATAAATTAACTAAAGAATAATTTTTCTACAATTTTTTTGAGTTTTTTTCAGTCCACTAATATTCAGCAAAATTTTATTAATTTTTAGCAATGGTTTTTAATTTCTGATCCACTAAGTGTTAGCAAAACTTTTGCTGAATCCACTAATTTTGTTGCTAAAAATCAGCTCGCTGATTTTCAGCAAAAGATTTTGCTGACATTAGCAATTTTTTTGCAAGCACCCTCCTGACTAAAATTTTGCTGACGCAGCAAAATTTTTTGCTGACTTTACTAACTTTTTTTTTGAGTGTATGAAAGTTTATTTTAATTAACTGCCAATTATTTAATTAGTTAAAATTGTCTACAAAAAATGTACATATTTGCTAATTTAGATAAATATTTTATATTTGCGAACTTATTTTATAAATGTTCGGTATTTTATCAAGTATATATTATCAAAAGCCGATCCTTCATGACTATTCAGTTACCAAACAAGACTGAATCAAAGACTAACTGGACCGGACATGAAAATTTAAAGTCTGGCAGTACTGACAAATTTTTCTCAAAAATACTGTCGATGGCAACTCTTCAAAATATCGTGTTAGAATGAAACAAATATATACACAATACCGTGTATAATAACTAATGCGTAATTAAACGTTCTTACCCGTCTCACACGGTATTTAGAAAAAAGTTATTTAAAAAAAATAAGGTTTTTATAAATAATATTGGCATCTGTCACTTGTGAAGGGTCTGCTTAGTCTGTGACTAAATAGTGTATACTAGAGATGGGTACGTGAGTGCATTTTGACTCACGCTCACGACAGAAAAATTCCACTCACGAGAATTTTATCACTACTCACTCACGCTCACGTGAGTAAACTCAGATTTTGCTCACACTCTCGCGTGAGTTTTTTAGGAACTTCTTTGTTCTGTGCGGACGTGTATTTTAAATCTTCCATCGATTAAATAGATTTTCTATTAAAAAAATGCCTAATATTAATTAAAAATTAATATACTAATAAGCGAAAAGACGCTAATAACAATATAATAAATGTTGTTATTTATTGAAGATAAAAATAAACAAAAAAAAGAAAAAAATTAATATTTAATTTCAAACATAAGAAGAAAAAATAAAAAAAAACCAGAGCATAAAATAAAAAAATAACAAAAAAAAAATTATAATGCCAGTTGGCCGCTCTCCCCCTACTCTTAATTCAGTGTTAACCGAACAAACAAACTCATTATCTCCCGCGCAAATTGCGTCTCCTTCAAATGTTAATTTACATCTCTCACATCCCCCACTACACTGTCTACCACACTATCATGGAGTTCAGAGTGTAAAACTCCTATTTTACCTTCTGATCAAATAAACAAAAATTATGTTTTAAATATTACTCTACCCTCATTCTCATACATAATGGTAAATACAACTACATACTCGACTGCAAGTATCCAATATAACACAGTTACAACATCAACTAAGTTTTCTCTTAAGCCAGTAATGTCTACATGTACAGCGAACACACAAACATACACTAGTACAAATACTCTTAATAATCAAACTCAGCTTGATACACAAGCAGCAACAAGTGCTAGTACTATACATTTACAACAGCCGGTAATAGTCGCACCAAATGGTGCTATACCCAAACTACACTTACTGTGAAAAATGTACAGAAAAACGTTGTTACCATTAAACAGACACAAAAGAGAGTAGATAGATATTTCACGGTACTTAAACGGAAACGTAGTCCACGATCGGCTAATATTGCTTCATCCTCTAAACAATCAAGCGATAATGAAGAGGTTTCCGTAACCCAAAATCGGTACGCCTTATTGGCAAGTGAAACCAAAGAAGCTCCAACAGTCGGTAAGTCACCAAAACATCCACCATTATATCTAAGAGAACAAAATTCTAATGAAATTGTTCAATTATTAATTAAAATTATTGGAGAAAACTCTTTTTACGAAACCTCGATCAAAAAGGGAAAAATATGTGAAACCAGGTTAACACTGAAAATGACTTCCGTAAATTGGTATCTGACTTTGAAGCTCGTAATAAAAATTTTTACACCTACTAGTTGAAGAGTAGTAGAGGTCTTAAAGTAGTCATTAAAGGGATAGATTCCTCTGTTGACCCATCAGAAATACACAAGGCTTTAGAGATTGAGGGCTTTAAGATAAAAAATGTCTCAAATATCAGAAATCGTGAAAATAATCCCCAACTCTTATTCCGAGTTGAGTTTGAACCCGGCGATATTAAATTAAAAAATGGTGAACCACATCCAATCTATCGTCTTAGATTTCTGCTCCATCACAGAGTTACAGTAGAAGAACCCCACAACGTAAGGGACCACCTCAATGCTTAAACTGCCAAGAATATGGATACACAAATGCTTATTGCCATCTTAAATCCGTTTGTGTAATGTGTGGTGAGTTTCACGAATCGAGCAAATGCGATAAATCGCGGAATGACCCATCCGTAAAAAAATGCAGTAATTGTAATGAGAATCACACTGCAAATTATATTGCGCTCTGTTCCTTATAGAGGACAAGCCTCTCGAACCCATACTACACTAACCCAATACCTATTTTATCGAAAACGATCAGGGCAATAATAATGCTCGCTCATATTCAAATGTTTTGAGATCCAAATCGAACCCTTACCCAAATGCTCAACCAAACCCACAAAATGCAAACCCAAATACCCAACCCCACACAAAAATCCAAGGTACTCCAGATATTGTGCAACCCCAATTTGAGCCACCGGTGCAAAGTTTTGTAAACTTGGGTCAAATCTAGACACTCTAGTTAAAACAATAAATAGGCTGTCGAGACTATTCTGGCAATTCGCCCAATTAAGGTACAGGTGAAGTACGAGGCCGCATTGACTATGATGCGGCTGAGGGCTACCGGGGAATGGGACAATAATGGCCATATTACCGGGCACCATACTATTTTGGACCAATTGCCAGGGTATTGCGTCCCAGAATGTGACTGCGACAGGATTTCAGAGAGGTCTGTCACGACGCTCTGTGACACGTTAATCCCGGACAGGCAACCATGGCTAAATGGGACCTTCTTGAGGAACCAACCGGGGATCCACTTTTACACGGATGGATCAAAACTGGATGGGAAAACGGGTCTGGGCTTCTGTAACGCTGACTTCAATGTACGGAAATGCTTCCCTCTTCCTGACCATAACACCGTACTACAGGCGGAGGTCACCGCGATTACGGAGTGCATTAAGCAGGTGAATATCATGGGCTTGACCGGTGATATTGTGATTTTCACGGATAGATAAGCGGCTATCCGGGCTTTATCTACGGACTCTGTGGGATCAATGACGATACTCAGGTGTAAAGGGGAAATTAACGATTTCTCTTCACGGGGACGCATTGAGATTATATGGGTGCCGGGACACTGTGGTATAGCGGTGAACGAAGTGGCTAATGATTTGGCTAGGGGAGGATCTTCCCTGGAATTAGTCACTTTGGAGAACGCTAAACCTTTTCGAGCTCTCAAGGCGGAGCTGGTGGACTGAGCTGACACCATGCATAGGACCATTTGGGAAAATGCGGGTGTTGGCAGGACTACAAATATTCTCTGGGGCAACCCGGACAAGGACAAGACAAGGGAAATTCTGAATCTCAGTAGGAAGGAACTGAGTCTTTTGATGGAAATCCTCTCGGGACACTCGACACTTAGGGCCATCTCCACCGTATTGGTAGGGCGGAATCCGAAGTGTGCAGGGCCTGTGGGGAAGACGAGGAGACCTTGGAATACTATCTCTGTGAATGCCCGGCATTTGCCGGGATCCGGGTCGAAATACTATCCAGTGACCCAATATCCACATTGGGGGATCTTAGGGGCATAGGATGGAAGAAGTTGAGGAGTTTCGTCAGTGCGACGGAGTTCCTGGGATAGTAAGGTGACATAGAACCGATTGTTTAGAGCGCACAACAAGCCGACATTCTGGCTTAAGTGTAAGTCCTCAGGGACTTGAGTCGGTTTAGGGAAGTAATTCCCTTCTCCGAATCCTCTTTTCGACCTAACCTAACCTAAAACAATAAATAATTTTACAAGCTCTATAAACAATATAATGCAAGAGATGATGAGAATGCAGTCTATGTTATTACAGGCTGTATTAAATAAACCATGAATAGCTTAAAAATATGTTTGTGGAACGCAAACGGCATACGCCAACATAAACACGAGCTTGAATAATTTTTCAGAAACAAACAAATAGATTTAATGCTTGTTTCTGAGACTCATTTAACCCCAAAAAGTTTATTCGTAATACACGGTTACGCTTTGTATGATACAAAAGACCCGAGGAACGGAGCATGTGGGGGCTCAGCGATTCGAATTAAATCTCGACTGAGACATTTTATAATGCCTGAACTCTATGAAAACTATCTTCAAGCGATATCAGTGTGTCTTGAAGATTTTGGCAAAGACCTAGTGATCTCATCAATTAATTCACCACCGAGATTCACAATAACAGAGGAAAAATACACACATTTCTTTAAATCACTGGGACCACGTTTTCTGGCAGCTGGCGACTATAATGCTAAGCATCCTTTCTGGGGATCAAGGCTGATTAACCCAAAAGGCCGTGTTTTATTTGAAACTATTTCAAAATTGAGCATGGAAGTTATCTCCGGAGGAGAACCCACTTACTGGCCGACTGATCGGCAGAAAATACCAGATCTTTTAGATTTGGTTTAACAAAGGGGGTAACTAGTCAATTAATTCAAGTAGAATCATCACTGGAACTCTCCTCTGATCACACTCCCACAATTATAACCGTTTTAACCCTAACAATGTTGTTCGCCCAAGCGGCAAAATAATAAAATATAAAAAATTTATTAGTACGCATTGCACAGAAAATATTCCGCTAAGAACATCAAACGATATCGACCTCTCCATTAAAAATCTTGAATTGAATCTTAAAACAGCTGCGCAACTCGCCACTAAACCCCCTCGACATAACAGACCATTTACAATTTCATCTGCAGATGTCGAGCGATTATTGAAGGAAAAGCGAAGAATCCGAAGAGAGTGGCAACGACATAGATCTCCGCAACTTAAAGCTCAGTTGAGGGAATCTACAAGAAACGTACAGAAACTGCTAAAGTCAAAGAAAGTTGCATCACTAAATGCGTATCTAGAAAGTTTGGACTCTACCCCAAGTACTGACTGTTCATGGCGTCCTACAAAAGGTCTAAATAGACCAGCCATAAGTAATCCTCCTTTGCGAAATCCAAATGGACAATGGACTAGAAAGGACTCTGAAAAAGGAGAATTGTTCGTAGAACACTTGAAAAATGTATTCACCCAAAATAGTTCACAAAATATAACAGAGTTGCCAACGGTTATACCAAAGAATGAATCACCCAACCCAATCAGATTTCAAATGCAAGAGGTCGAAAAGGCAATTGTTGACTTAAACCCAAAAAAAGCATCAGGGATCGATAAAATTAGTAATAAGATGCTTTTAGAGTTACCCCGTGTAGCTTTGAAAATAATTCTTTATATTTTCAATTCTATTTTACGTCTTGAATACTATCCCCCAGAATGGAAAGTTTCTCTTGTTATAATGATACCCAAGCCAGGCAAAGATAATACAAAAGTAGATTCGTATTGACCAACCAGTCTTTTGTCGAATATGTCAAAGCTGTTTGAAAAATTGTTTGTGAACAAATTAACCCTAGCCGATTTACGAAACAATTTAATCCCAGATCACCAGTTCGGGCTTAGAAAACAACACAGCACCATTGAGCAAGTACACAGGCTAGTTACCGTTATCAGAATGCCTTTTGAAGAAAAGAAATACTGCTCTGCTCTTTTTATTGATGTTTCACAAGCATTTGACAAAGTTTGGCATGAGGGTTTACTCTTTAAAATTATACAGTTAAAGAAAACAGTTTTATAAGTACCCCACAATATAGAAATGCCGGAGTTCCACAAGGCAGTATTTTGGGGCCATTATTATACTTACTCTACACTTCAGATTTACCAACAAATGTTTATAAAGCTCATATAGATGCTAAAATTACCCAAATAAAATTAAAAACTGCACAACTAATATGGCTTATAGGTAGAAACTCTAAACTCAGCTTAGACTGTAAATTATTGATTTACAACTCGATTATAAAACCCATATGGTGCTATGGTATTCAGCTATGGGGAACTGCCTCGGCTTCCAATGTTGAAAAATTACAAAGAAGGCAAAACAGGCTATTAAGACTCATCACAAATTCACCGTGGTACGTGAGAAATTCTAACATACATAAGGATCTGAATGTCCCACTTATCAAAAATGAGATCAAGAAATACAGTGAAAGATATATGAAATGATTGGAAACACACCCTAATACACTAGCTCGAAATTTATTAAATAATCGTGGACATCTACGCCTTAGAAGATTGGACACACCAGACTTGGTACATTAAAAGTGTTACAAATGCTCCAGAACATATTTAGTCGCTGAGCCCTTGAAGTTTTGTCTGGCACTGGCTGGATTTAACGTCAATATTTAGTTTTAAGATTTCAATAATTATTGTTAGTTCACTAAAATTTTGTGAAGATCCAATAAATAGAAATGAGAACAAAAAAAAAAAAAAAACTATAGCGTGATCATGCGTGTATCACGTAGGGTAGCCAGATATTGAATTGGCAAAAAAAGTACATCAAAGAAAAAAAAAGCAATTAATAAAAAAAAAGTACATTTGTATTTTATTGAAAACGTCCTCAAATTCATTAAATAACATATACTTCAGTAAAGAATATAAAAATGAGATCGTAAATGTTAACTTAAATTAGTCAGGTTTTTAATTGTGTTTAAAAACAAAGTTAATTTGAACAAGTTTATATTAATATGTTTAATACTAAATATCACATGTTTGTTGTACATTTCGGTTTGGTTTGTTTATATTATTATTAAATAATTATATTTTATTTCTTTTTTAAATAATTCAAAAATTTTACAAATATTTATCTTTCTTTTTAATGTGGTTAACAATTCCATTTCTGCCATTTTCAGTTTTTAAAAAATTAAAAAACTCTACACATGTAAATTCAAAATTAGTTTTAATGGTCACGAAAAAATACTTCTGTTAGTCGCCACAAATGTATTCAGGTTGTAAAGACATTTTAACAGGGTAGAAGCGCCCTGTGAAATTAACAAAACATGCAAAAGTGGACCCTTTTTCAAAATGGTCCAGCTCAAGAGAGGTCAAAGCTAGAGCCGAAATATTTTAGATGTTATCATAAAAAATACCAATGTTCATTTTGAGGGGGGTACACCTTGTACGAATTTCGCTTCCATACAACTTGAGTCGCTCTAATATATATATGTATGCACAGCGCATACTTTAGGGACACGCCCAAAATTGTCCCCGAAATATGCGGTGTATCGAACCAACTGTACTCATCTTATACGCTAGATGTATGAAAAGGCGCGAAGACTTTGCGGACAGTCCCGAAAGTAAGCAAATGTTCCTAAACTATGCGGGGGAACGAATAAATGTCGGTAGAGTATGCGCTGTACATACATATATGTCCATGTATGCATAAGGTGGTCCTTATTTTTTTATTTTCGATTTTCCAAAAACGACGGGCAGTTTTGTGTGAGGTTAGGATAAAAAAAAAATATGTAAAAAATTTTAGCTCGATCGGTTAAAAATTGGCGTGCCGCACGAGGGTTAAAGTTCATGAGAACGAAATTGGGGCAAAATGGATAGAAAAACACTCGTAACTACTAAGGAGTCACACCTATGGAGGTGAAAAGTATGAGCAACCCCCATTAATTTTGTATCCCCAATATTTCTTTCGAACAAATTAACCCTCTATCTCCAGCCCTTCATGGGATTCCCATACAAAAAAAAAAATAATTTTCAAGAAAATTTACGAAAATAAAAAACAATGGAATTACACAAAGTATAATAGCTACGAATGTGAATCGATGGAAATTTATATTATTTTTATTTACCTTTACCATTTATTTATCTTTCAATTCATTAAAAACATTTAAACAAAATAATTCTCAAGTTCGCTTTCCCACTTTATATTCTACATTTCGTGAAATAGCCTTATAAGAATAAAATTTGCGTATGCTCGGTGTAGCTATTTTATTCAACAGTGTGATCAACCTGCTTCGTTTAATGTTGACATGAAACTAAATAAAATTTGTTGCTTTCTAGTCTCTTTGTTGACGTTCGGATTGTATACGTGTAAAACTCTAATTGTGTAAATGTGAAAAACCAAATAAAGTAAGGAAAGTCTAAAACGCGAACAATTTTTGGCCGATTTTTTTGTTTTATTGTTAAACTTTTTTTAGTTTATGGAATTCCCGAATTATGGAATACATTTTTTGTTTATGTTAGACACATTTTTTTATGTACATATACGTATTGACCTTCTAGTTGTTCTATGGCATTTGTAATTAAAAACATACAACCTGTGAGCGGAATATTAAAACTAAGCAGTGTTATTTTAAAGTTTATTTATGTGTTGTGATAGTGAATAATTCATACTTTCAATTAAAACTAAAAGTAACCCAAAGTGAGTAAAAGGAAAAAAAAACATTTAAAACTAAAACATAAAAACTACATTTAAAAAAAAAAAACAGTTGAGCATTTGATTTTCAATGACATCATCTATGACAAAAATTACTTTGAGATCGCAAGAGCACGGCATTTATTTGATTGAAAATGTTATTCAATACCAAATTTGATACGTTGTGGCCAAGCCCTTCAGCTACTGCAGCTATTAAATGCATTGCCTTTGATGTAAATTTGTGTTTTCTGAATGATATATATTTTTTCAAAATGTATTAAGAGGTAAAAAAACAAGTAAAATAACATTTTTATGCATACACCGGGACTACCAGTCTATGTTTAAGAAATAGGTTTGCTTGAGGTTCAACTTTCAAATGCAATATATTGACTTTGAGCACGACTAAATATAGACATATTATATATCGATAAATAGGCAAATACTTCTTTTTGAAAATTTATGAAAAAAAAAATAATATTCAAAAAACTATTTAAAATTTTTGCCGAAAAAACAAGCAATATATAAAAAACAATGTTTTTCTCTAATTGCCTTTTAAAATTTTGAAGTTAAATAAGTTTTTATCTATTAAAGATATTGAAATGGTTTTAACAAAAAAATAATAATAAAGATAAATTTATAAAAACAGTGAAAATAAATCGTATAATAAAAAATTACTTTTTTCAGAAAATCTGCTCTAGCTCTGAATTATGCGTAGGATCAATTCTTTCCTGAGGATTTGCTCTAAACATATTGACTTATTATTTCAAATTAAAAAAAAGTTCAAAATCCATTGGCAAAATTGTTGGCAGGCTCACTTGCAAAGTCAAAATTTCGTTTAAAAATGGACCATTTTGACCAATGCTGGGTGTAGAGTGCACGTCCAGAAATAAATAGAATTACATTCACAGCCTTTCTAAAAGTAATTTTTTTTTGAAACGGTTAAAAAATAATAATAACTATTAACAAAGTTTTGAGAAAAACGGCGACTTTGAGCATTTCCACCGCTGAACTATTCAAGATAATTTAAAAATCTGAAGTTTGCTTCTGAATGCATCTTACAAGTTTTAGTTTTTTTATTTGGTTTGGTTTTAATTTTTAACATCAAATATCTTTTTAGTTATAAGAGATATCTTACCACCATAAGCATATTTTTTGTTTATCTTGTATAGGAGATTATCTTTGTCAAATTAGTTTTTCGAATCTTTCCACATTTGCCAAAGTAACAAGCACTTAAAGATTTTCTATTTGCGATTTGGTCAACTTTGGTCTCAAATGCAATATTCTAAAAGCCTAGGTCCTACCCTATAACTCATCCAATTTGTATGTGAATTGGGCCAGTAGTATAAAAGTTCTATACTTATTATCACTTTTTTTGAAAACACAAAATTGTGCCACAGTGCATTGGCCTAAGTAATGACAATTAAAACAATTCATTGAAGTGGTAATAAAATTTGTTGGCATTGGAATTAACCATACGTAATGCCAATTCATTATCAATGCCCATGAAAAATTCAGAAGTATGCAATCCATTTATGTGAGTAGTTGAAAGAAAATTTTATTTGTGTTATATATAATTATTTCTATTTTTTTTTAGATATTACAGTGAACTCGTGAAAACGAGAACTAATTTTTACCAAGGGTGTTCACGTTATCAAATTTGTTCACGTTTTCGGTTGCGAAAATTAAAAAAAAAAATCACAATTTTACCTCAGAAATAAACTTTAACAATCATATCAATAAACAGTACTTTTCAAATACACATTTCATCAACTTTGTATTAAAATGAATTTTTTTTTTTATCATTATGTTTTCTAAACTTTTGACTACACTTGTACACATTTTTAAAATAATATAAAAAAATGCGATAAAGCCGATTAACTTTATATTTTTGTTCGAATGTGTTCATTAGGATATTGGTCATTGAAAAAAGAAATCATAAACTAATCTAATCATGGCAATGTAGTCGCTTCATTTGTTAACCAAGTCCAATTTTTTTAATGAAGCTTTATAGTCGAAAAAGGGTCGTTTGGCGTATCTTCCAAACTAGCAAAGCTAGAATCTCAACATTTGGCACGTAGCTTCATCTAATCATTTAATCACAAAAAAATTTAATGAAAAAATTAACAATATTAATTTTTATTCAGTTAATGAAATTATTCATTAAATCAATTAATTAATTTTAATGAAATCGGATCATTAATACTATTAATGTTATCTTTAACAAAAAGCAAAAAAATACTCTTTAATGTTGGTCACCTTTTAGAGCTTTCAGACTTTGTTCACGTTTTAGAGTAGTCTGTATAAAAATAAAGTTGTTCACGTTTCCAAATCGTTCACACTTCCGGGTGTTCACGTTATCGCTAGTTCACTGTATGTTAATTCATGTCGTCAATGTGAGAGTATGCGCATTTTTATATTTTGTCACGTATTGTAAATTATTTTTAGAAGAATCCCAAAAATATGCTGTATGATTTTCAGCAAATAAATTAACTAAAGAATAATTTTTCTACAATTTTTTTGAGTTTTTTTCAGTCCACTATGCTTGACAAAAATGCCAAAACAAGTACGACAAGCTACGAGTCTTAGGTATGATGCTTCAACATGCAATATAATTCAACACGTTTACAAAATGTTCATGTTATGCATTGGAATGCCCAAGGTATAACAACCGAGTCAGCAGCTGCCCAGCTGGAAAACGTTATTCAAACAAGGAAAATCGATATTCTCCTTTTAAATGAGACTTTTTTGAAACCCCACCACAAATTTCAACTTGGTGGCTACAAAATCTATAGAGAGGACCGTCCTACACATGGCGGAGGAGTTCTAATCGCAATTAAAAATAATATTAAGCATTTATTGTTACCAAAAATCAAAACAAATACTGCTGAAAACATTTCAATTCAAATTGAAATTTACATCAGTGTATAACCCAGCCCACACTTCCAATTTCAGCGATGATTTGGATAAATTAACCTCCTCTGGTAACGACTTCTTCATTTTCGGTGATCTGAATGCTCAACATACACATTGGAACTGTGTGTCAAGTAACTCAGCTGGTAAGGCGCTATACAACCATTGTCTAAATTCAAGCTACTTCATATACTACCCAAATAGTTATACTCGCTTCGGTCAAAATATCAATCCTGTCCACCCTTCTACAGTGGATATTCTTTTATCAAACTCGTGTCTCCATTTTTCAAACCTAGAGACACACCCGAATGTTGTACAATCAGACCACATACCAGTATCATGTATTATTTCTGGATACGCTGAAAATATGACTTACTCAGTTCCCTTGTATTATCGTGCAGACTGGCCTTTAATTCGTAGCTAGGTCGAAATGAAATTAGGGGTCTGAACATTGACCGCCGAGTTACCTACTCGGATAATCTAGATTTTTATTTTGATAAATTAACATCTATAATAAAAGAAGCTTTCACCAAAATACCTGTCGGTGGCAAAAATGCATGGCAACGAGAAATCTCTGCTATTAGTAAAATGCTAATTAGTCAAAGGAACAAATACTAACGTAAGTAGGGATTTTAAGCCTTCGACTCCATTTGGCATGACGGCCTAGTTTTTAAACTTAATACCTTTAATTATCCAACTTACCTGTTAAAGATTATAAAGAGTTTTCTAGAGCAACGCTCATTTATAGTATATATCGATAATATGACATCAAGTGTTAGACAAATACTTGCAGGACTGCCGCAAGGTTCGGTTTTATCACCTACACTTTATTCAATATATATATCTGATATTACTGTTCGCAGAAATCAAGAAGTAGCATTTTACGCAGACGATAGCGCTTTCGTATGCTACGGCAAGGTATCTAACGTAATAGTCAAGAAAATGGAAGATATTTTGAAATTTACAAACAAATATTTTGATAAATGGAAAATAAAAGTCAATGTAAGTAAGACACAAGCCATTATATTTCCATATAATAGGTCTCAGAAACGTATTCCTACAAAACAGATATTTTCTAGAGGAGTTTCTATTCCCCTGCAGGATAGTATTAAATATCTAGGAATTATGTTAGATAAAAAACTATCATTTAAACAACACATTAACTATATTTGTGAAAAAGCAATTAAATGTGGTCGTGCTCTTTATCCCTTACTTAACAGAAGATCTAAACTTAATTTAATGAACAACATCCTTATTTACAAAATGTGTATTCGGCCAATTATGACTTATAGTTGCCAAGTATGGTATCATAAAGCTACTAAAACTTACAAGAGAAAATTTCAAATAATACAAAATAAAAATCTAAAGATAATTCATAACCTTCACCCAAGATACTCCACTGATGCACTGCATAGTACCTTTAGCCACATTATGATAAATAATTTTGCAAGGGAACTGACTCTGTCATTTAACGAAAAATGCAGCATGTCTTCTTATGAATTAATAAGAGATTTGCCAAATAATCACTGAAATACTCTTTTGTACAAAAAGAGTGATTACTAGTGGTTATTTTAAAATCTCTTATAACGTTTTGAGTATGTACAAGGTTTTTTCAGACAACTTTTCCTTAACACTGTGATATACGTAGTTTTTGTTCTTAATTTAATGACTTAGATGTTAATTGTTGTAATACTATTTAAGTAAACCCTCAAAACATTGTAAATTGAATAAATAAATAAATGTAAATAAATAAAATTTTAATAAAAAAAAAAAAAATCATTTGGTTTATTTTGTTGTTAAGTTAAATAATTGAGTTTCACTAGTTTAAATTTTAATATAATTATTTACTAGAAGATTCTTTAATAGAAAGACAAAACTAATTTGAGAATATGTTCACATGAGCAGTGTTGGCAACTTTATGAGAGTTATAGAAATGAACTCAAGTTGACCATAAAACATTTTTTTACATTTCTTCGTCGACAATTTCGGTGGTTAGTCCAGTGTTTGGTTTGTTCCTTTACGAAAATATCTGCCAAACTTTGTACAAAAAGGGCTTTTAAATGAAGCGAAAAAGTAACATTTGATTGTAATTTAATTAAATCTATAAGAAATTGTAATGTAAAAATTGGAGTTTTCTACAGTAAGTAAAAAACATAAAGTAACCACATTTCTTCACCGACAATTTCGGTGTTGTAAAGTCTAGCATTCAAGGGTTTTGTATCAATTTAACAGATAAGACCATTTCAAATGTAGCGAAAAAGTTACATTTGATTGTAATTTCTTTAGGACTGTAAAAAACTGGAGTTTTACTGTGGTTTTAGGGCTTTTTTTGGACAAAGTACTGGTCTCTAAAACGACAATTTAGTGTTTTTATGTTTTTGGCACCATGAGTCAAATTTTGGAGTTTTGTGACATTGAAAAGCACCATACATAGTACCAAAATAAATATACTCACGAAGAAATATTTACCAACTTTGTAATGTTGGTAACATTTTTTTAAACAAAAAAGCTAAAACTATTTTATTTAAAAAAAAGCTAATTTCAAAAAACCGAAATTTTTGCAAAAAAAAAAAATCAAAATTTTTTTCCGCATACACTCAAAAAATAAATTAGTAGAGAAGTTAGTAAAACGTCTTGTAAATCAGGTATACTATTTTCAGCAAATTTTTGTTAAAATTATGTTTTCAGCTAAAATTTTAGTTATACTTATTCAAGACTTAACTGTTTTGAACTAATGTTTTACTAATATATTACTAATTTATTTTGCTAAAAAATTGTGCTGATTACCACATTAATAGTGTGGACGACAACCAGATTGAAAGATATACGCAGAATGAATTTGATGTCGCGGCATGTCAACATGTAGTAGTGACGAGGAAAATGATACTATAAAGTACAACTCTAGTAAGACATATAAAAAAAATTAACCATGGAAGATTTTTGTATCTGTTTTTCATACATAAAACAAAATTATGGATTGAAACAACTTTAATTTTGCGTTGTTACCGGCTTCTGAAAGTAATTGTCTATTATTCATTAAGTAAAAGACAAACTAAAATATTTAAGTTTAATAAAGACTAAATGTGTATTTGTAAACTAAATGTTTATAGATATTTATAATCTAGTGTGGTCAAATTGCAAACAAATATACAGCATTAAGACAGACTAAAGCGAAAGATTTTAATGTTTCCTTTTTCTTATTGCAAAAAAAAAACGGTTGTATATGTTATAGTTCCTTATTTTTTCGTTTCGTTTCCTTTCTATAATTTGGCATTTGCGTTCCTTTAAAATATAGCATCATTTAGACAACCATTTATGTGAGTAGTTGAAAGAAAATTTTATTTGTGTTATATATAATTATTTCTATTTTTTTTTTAGATATTACAGTGAACTCGTGAAAACGAGAACTAATTTTACAAGGGTGTTCACGTTATCAAATTTGTTCACGTTTTCGGTTGCGAAAATTAAAAAAAAAAATCACAATTTTTACCTCAGAAATAAACTTTAACAATCATATCAATAAACAGTACTTTTCAAATACACATTTCATCAACTTTGTATTAAAATGAATTTTTTTTTATCATTATGTTTTCTAAACTTTTGACTACAACTTGTACACATTTTTAAAATAATATAAAAAAATGCGATTAAAGCCGATTAACTTTATATTTTTGTTCGAATGTGTTCATTAGGATATTGGTCATTTGAAAAAGAAATCATAAACTAATCTAATCATGGCAATGTAGTCGCTCATTTGTTAACCAAGTCCAATTTTTTTAATGAAGCTTTATAGTCGACAAAAGGGTCGTATGGCGTATCTTCCAAACTAGCAAAGCTAGAATCTCAACATTTGGCACGTAGCTTCATCTAATCATTTAATCACAAAAAAATTTAATGAAAAAATTAACAATATTAATTTTTATTCAGTTAATGAAATTATTCATTAAATCAATTAATTAATTTTAATGAAATCGGATCATTAATACTATTAATGTTATCTTTAACAAAAAGCAAAAAAATACTCTTTAATGTTGGTCACCTTTTAGAGCTTTCAAACTTTGTTCACGTTTTAGAGTAGTCTGTATAAAAATAAAGTTGTTCACGTTTCCAAATCGTTCACACTTCCGGGTGTTCACGTTATCGCTAGTTCACTGTATGTTAATTCATGTCGTCAATGTGAGAGTATGCGCATTTTTATATTTTGTCACGTATTGTAAATTATTTTTAGAAGAATCCCAAAATATGCTGTATGATTTTCAGCAAATAAATTAACTAAAGAATAATTTTTCTACAATTTTTTTGAGTTTTTTTCAGTCCACTAATATTCAGCAAAAATTTTATTAATTTTTAGCAATGGTTTTTTAATTTCTGATCCACTAAGTGTTAGCAAAACTTTTGCTGAATCCACTAATTTGTTGCTAAAAATCAGCTCGCTGATTTTCAGCAAAAGATTTTGCTGACATTAGCAATTTTTTTGCAAGCACCCTCCTGACTAAAATTTTGCTGACGCAGCAAAATTTTTGCTGACTTTACTAACTTTTTTTTTGAGTGTATGAAAGTTTATTTTAATTAACTGCCAATTATTTAATTAGTTAAAATTGTCTACAAAAATGTACATATTTGCTAATTTAGATAAATATTTTATATTTGCGAACTTATTTTATAAATGTTCGGTATTTTATCAAGTATATATTATCAAAAGCCGATCCTTCATGACTATTCAGTTACCAAACAAGACTGAATCAAAGACTAACTGGACCGGACATGAAAATTTAAAGTCTGGCAGTACTGACAAATTTTTCTCAAAAATACTGTCGATGGCAACTCTTCAAAATATCGTGTTAGAATGAAACAAATATATACACAATACCGTGTATAATAACTAATGCGTAATTAAACGTTCTTACCCGTCTCACACGGTATTTAGAAAAAGTTATTTAAAAAAAATAAGGTTTTTATAAATAATATTGGCATCTGTCACTTGTGACGGGTCTGCTTAGTCTGTGACTAAATAGTGTATACTAGAGATGGGTACGTGAGTGCATTTTGACTCACGCTCACGACAGAAAAATTCCACTCACGAGAATTTTATCACTACTCACTCACGCTCACGTGAGTAAACTCAGATTTTGCTCACACTCTCGCGTGAGTTTTTTAGGAACTTCTTTGTTCTGTGCGGACGTGTATTTTAAATCTTCCATCGATTAAATAGATTTTCTATTAAAAAATGCCTAATATTAATTAAAAATTAATATACTAATAAGCGAAAAGACGCTAATAACAATATAATAAATGTTGTTATTTATTGAAGATAAAAATAAACAAAAAAAAGAAAAATTTAATATTTAATTTCAAACATAAGAAGAAAAAAATAAAAAAAACCAGAGCATAAAATAAAAAAATAACAAAAAAAAAATTATAATGCCAGTTGGCCGCTCTCCCCCTACTCTTAATTCAGTGTTAACCGAACAAACAAACTCATTATCTCCCGCGCAAATTGCGTCTCCTTCAAATGTTAATTTACATCTCTCACATCCCCCCACTACACTGTCTACCACACTATCATGGAGTTCAGAGTGTAAAACTCCTATTTTACCTTCTGATCAAATAAACAAAAATTATGTTTTAAATATTACCTCTACCCTCATTCTCATACATAATGGTAAATACAACTACATACTCGACTGCAAGTACCCAATATAACACAGTTACAACATCAACTAAGTTTTCTCTTAAGCCAGTAATGTCTACATGTACAGCGAACACACAAACATACACTAGTACAAATACTCTTAATAATCAAACTCAGCTTGATACACAAGCAGCAACAAGTGCTAGTACTATACATTTACAACAGCCGGTAATAGTCGCACCAAATGGTGCTATACCCAAAACTACACTTACTGTGAAAAATGTACAGAAAAACGTTGTTACCATTAAACAGACACAAAAGAGAGTAGATAGATATTTCACGGTACTTAAACGGAAACGTAGTCCACGATCGGCTAATATTGCTTCATCCTCTAAACAATCAAGCGATTAATGAAGAGGTTTCCGTAACCCAAAATCGGTACGCCTTATTGGCAAGTGAAACCAAAGAAGCTCCAACAGTCGGTAAGTCACCAAAACATCCACCATTATATCTAAGAGAACAAAATTCTAATGAAATTGTTCAATTATTAATTAAAATTATTGGAGAAAAACTCTTTTTACGAAACCTCGATCAAAAAGGGAAAAAATATGTGAAACCAGGTTAACACTGAAAATGACTTCCGGTAAATTGGTATCTGACTTTGAAGCTCGTAATAAAAATTTTTTACACCTACTAGTTGAAGAGTAGTAGAGGTCTTAAGTAGTCATTAAAGGGATAGATTCCTCTGTGACCCATCAGAAATACACAAGGCTTTAGAGATTGAGGGCTTTAAGATAAAAAATGTCTCAAATATCAGAAATCGTGAAAATAATCCCCAACTCTTATTCCGAGTTGAGTTTGAACCCGCGATCATAAATTAAAAAATGGTGTGAACCACATCCAATCTATCGTCTTAGATTTCTGCTCCATCACAGAGTTACAGTTAGAAGAACCCCACAACGTTACGGGACCACCTCAATGCTTAAACTGCCAAGAATATGGATACACAAATGCTTATTGCCATCTTAAATCCGTTTGTGTAATGTGTGGTTGAGTTTCACGGAATCGAGCAAATGCGATAAATCGCGGAATGACCCATCCGTAAAACAATGCAGGTAATTGTAATGAGAATCACACTGCAAATTATATTGCGCTCTGTTCCTTATAGAGGACAAGCCTCTCGAACCCATACTACACTAACCAATACCTATTTTATCGAAAACGATCAGGGCAATAATAATGCTCGCTCATATTCAAATGTTTTGAGATCCAATCGAACCCTTACCCAAATGCTCAACCAAACCCACAAAATGCAAACCCAAATACCCAACCCCACACAAAAATCCAAGGTACCCAGATATTGTGCAACCCCAATTTGAGCCACCGGTGCAAAGTTTTTGTAAACTGGGTCAAAGCTAGACACTCTAGTTTAAAACAATAAATAGGCTGTCGAGACTATTCTGGCAATTCGCCCAATTAAGGTACAGGTGAAGTACGAGGCCGCATTGACTATGATGCGGCTGAGGGCTACCGGGGAATGGGGACACTAATGGCCATATTACCGTGGCACCATACTATTTTGGACCAATTGCCAGGGTATTGCGTCCCAGAATGTGACTGCGACAGGATTTCAGAGAGGTCTGTCACGACGCTCTGTGACACGTTAATCCCGGACAGGCAACCATGGTTAAATGGGACCTTCTTGAGGAAACCAACCGGGGATCCACTTTTACACGGATGGATCAAAACTGGATGGGAAAACGGGTCTTGGGCTTCTGTAACGCTGACTTCAATGTAGGGAAATGCTTCCCTCTTCCGACCATAACACCGTACTACAGGCGGAGGTCACCGCGATTACGGAGTGCATTAAGCAGGTGAATATCATGGGCTTGACCGGTGATATTGTGATTTTCACGGATAGATAAGCGGCTATCCGGGCTTTATCTACGGACTCTGTGGGATCAATGACGATTACTCAGGTGTAAAGGGGAATTAACGATTTCTCTTCACGGGGACGCATTGAGATTATATGGGTGCCGGGACACTGTGATATAGCGGTTGAACGAAGTGGCTAATGATTTGGCTAGGGGAGGATCTTCCCTGGAATTAGTCACTTTGGAGAACGCTAAACCTTTTCGAGCTCTCAAGGCGGAGCTGGTGGACTGAGCTGACACCATGCATAGGACCATTTGGGAAAATGCGGGTGTTGGCAGGACTACAAATATTCTCTGGGGCAACCCGGACAAGGACAAGACAAGGGAAATTCTGAATCTCAGTAGGAAGGAACTGAGTCTTTTGATGGGAAATCCTCTCGGGACACTCGACACTTAGGGCCATCTCCACCGTATTGGTAGGGCGGACTCCGAAGTGTGCAGGGCCTGTGGGGAAGACGAGGAGACCTTGGAATACTATCTCTGTGAATGCCCGGCATTTGCCGGGATCCGGGTCGAAATACTATCCAGTGACCCAATATCCACATTGGGGGATCTTAGGGGCATAGGATGGAAGAAGTTGAGGAGTTTCGTCAGTGCGACGGAGTTCCTGGGATAGTAAGGTGACATAGAACCGATGTTTAGAGCGCACAACAAGCCGACATTCTGGCTTAAGTGTAAGTCCTCAGGGACTTGAGTCGGTTTAGGGAAGTAATTCCCTTCTCCGAATCCTCTTTTCGACCCTAACCCTAACCTAAACAATAAATAATTTTACAAGCTCTATAACAATATAATGCAAGAGATGATGAGAATGCAGTCTATGTTATTACAGGCTGTATTAAATAAACCATGAATAGCTTAAAAATATGTTGTGGAACGCAAACGGCATACGCCAACATAAACACGAGCTTGAATAATTTTTCAGAAACAAACAAATAGATTTAATGCTTGTTTCTGAGACTCATTTAAACCCCAAAAAGTTTATTCGTAATACACGGTTACGCTTTGTATGATCAAAAGACCCGAGGAACGGAGCATGTGGGGGCTCAGCGATTCGAATTAAATCTCGACTGAGACATTTTTATAATGCCAGAACTCTATGAAAACTATCTTCAAGCGATATCAGTGTGTCTTGAAGATTTTGGCAAAGAACCTAGTGATCTCATCAATTAATTTCACCACCGAGATTCACAATAACAGAGGAAAAATACACACATTTCTTTAAATCACTGGGACCACTTTTCTGGCAGCTGGCGACTATAATGCTAAGCATCCTTTCTGGGGATCAAGGCTGATTAACCCAAAAGGCCGTGTTTTATTTGAAACTATTCAAAATTGAGCATGGAAGTTATCTCCGGAGGAGAACCCACTTACTGGCCGACTGATCGGCAGAAAGAAATACCAGATCTTTTAGATTTGGTTTAACAAAGGGGGTAACTAGTCAATTAATTCAAGTAGAATCATCACTGGAACTCTCCTCTGATCACACTCCACACATTATAACCGTTTTTAACCCTAACAATGTTGTTCGCCCCAAGCGGCAAAATAATAAAATATAAAAAATTTATTAGTACGCATTGCACAGAAAATATTCCGCTAAGAACATCAAACGATATCGACCTCTCCATTAAAAATCTTGAATGAATCTTAAAACAGCTGCGCAACTCGCCACTAAACCCCCTCGACATAACAGACCATTTACAATTTCATCTGCAGATGTCGAGCGATTATTTGAAGGAAAAGCGAAGAATCCGAAGAGAGTGGCAACGACATAGATCTCCGCAACTTAAGCTCAGTTGAGGGAATCTACAAGAAACGTACAGAAACTGCTAAAGTCAAAGAAAGTTGCCATCACTAAATGCGTATCTAGAAAGTTTGGACTCTACCCCAAGTACTGACTGTTCATGGCGTCCTACAAAAGGTCTAAATAGACCAGCCATAAGTAATCCTCCTTTGCGAAATCCAAATGGACAATGGACTAGAAAGGACTCTGAAAAAGGAGAATTGTTCGTAGAACACTTGAAAAATGTATTCACCCAAAATAGTTCACAAAATATAACAGAGTTGCCAACGGTTATACCAAAGAATGAATCACCCAACCCAATCAGATTTCAAATGCAAGAGGTCGAAAAGGCAATTGTTGACTTAAACCCAAAAAAGCATCAGGGATCGATAAAATTAGTAATAAGATGCTTTTAGAGTTACCCCGTGTAGCTTGGAAAATAATTCTTTATATTTTCAATTCTATTTTACGTCTTGAATACTATCCCCCAGAATGGAAAGTTTCTCTTGTTATAATGATACCCAAGCCAGGCAAAGATAATACAAAAGTAGATTCGTATTGACAACCAGTCTTTTGTCGAATATTTTGTCGAATATGTCAAAGTGTTTGAAAAATTGTTTGTGAACAAATTAACCCTAGCCGATTTACGAAACAATTAATCCCAGATCACCAGTTCGGGCTTAGAAAACAACACAGCACCATTGAGCAAGTACACAGGCTAGTTACCGTTATCAGAATGCCTTTTGAAGAAAAGAAATACTGCTCTGCTCTTTTATTGATGTTTCACAAGCATTTGACAAAGTTTGGCATGAGGGTTTACTCTTTAAAATTATACAGTTAAAGAAAACAGTTTTATAAGTACCCCACAATATAGAAATGCCGGAGTTCCACAAGGCAGTATTTTGGGGCCATTATTATACTTACTCTACACTTCAGATTTACCAACAAATGTTTATAAAGCTCATATAGATGCTAAAATTACCCAAATAAAATTAAAAACTGCACAACTAATATGGCTTATAGGTAGAAACTCTAAACTCAGCTTAGACTGTAAATTATTGATTTACAACTCGATTATAAAACCCATATGGTGCTATGGTATTCAGCTATGGGGAACTGCCTCGGCTTCCAATGTTGAAAAATTACAAAGAAGGCAAAACAGGCTATTAAGACTCATCACAAATTCACCGTGGTACGTGAGAAATTCTAACATACATAAGGATCTGAATGTCCCACTTATCAAAAATGAGATCAAGAAATACAGTGAAAGATATATGAAATGATTGGAAACACACCCTAATACACTAGCTCGAAATTTATTAAATAATCGTGGACATCTACGCCTTAGAAGATTGGACACACCAGACTTGGTACATTAAAAGTGTTACAAATGCTAGAACATATTTAGTCGCTGAGCCCTTGAAGTTTTGTCTGGCACTGGCTGGATTTAACGTCAATATTTAGTTTTAAGATTTCAATAATTATTGTTAGTTCACTAAAATTTTGTGAAGATCCAATAAATAGAAATGAGAACAAAAAAAAAAAAAAACTATAGCGTGATCATGCGTGTATCACGTAGGGTAGCCAGATATTGAATTGGCAAAAAAAGTACATCAAAGAAAAAAAAGCAATTAATAAAAAAAAAGTACATTTGTATTTTATTGAAAACGTCCTCAAATTCATTAAATAACATATACTTCAGTAAAGAATATAAAAATGAGATCGTAAATGTTAACTTAAAATTAGTCAGGTTTTTAATTGTGTTTAAAAACAAAGTTAATTTGAACAAGTTTATATTAATATGTTAATACTAAATATCACATGTTTGTTGTACATTTCGGTTTGGTTTGTTATATTATTATTAAATAATTATATTTATTTCTTTTTTTAAATAATTCAAAAATTTTACAAATATTTATCTTTCTTTTTAATGTGGTTAACAATTCCATTTCTGCCATTTTCAGTTTTAAAAAATTAAAAAACTCTACACATGTAAATTCAAAATTAGTTTTAATGGTCACGAAAAAATACTTCTGTTAGTCGCCAAATGTATTCAGGTTGTAAAGACATTTTAACAGGGTAGAAGCGCCCTGTGAAATTAACAAAACATGCAAAAGTGGACCCTTTTTCAAATGGTCCAGCTCACGAGAGGTCAAAAGCTAGAGCCGAAATATTTTAGATGTTATCATAAAAAATACCAATGTTCATTTTGAGGGGGGTACACCTTGTACGAATTTCGCTTCCATACAACTTGAGTCGCTCTAATATATATATGTATGCACAGCGCATATTAGGGACACGCCCAAAATTGTCCCCGAAATATGCGGTGTTGTATCGAACCAACTGTACTCATCTTATACGCTAGATGTATGAAAAGGCGCGAAGACTTGCGGACAGTCCCGAAAGTAAGCAAATGTTCCTAAACTATGCGGGGGAACGAATAAATGTCGGTAGAGTATG